>WAAD01030635.1:306290-430050 GCA_013389945.1 Fregata magnificens
AACACATGCATAGCACATGACAAATGTATTTCAATACCTGTTTAGGGAACACAGGCTGGCCTTGATGCAGTGAGAAAGCCCCTCGAACTTCTACAGCCTACGAAGTCACTTAGCAGTGCAGGTACCGCATATCTCTAACCCTTTGCAGCATCAACAGCTATGGAAAGAACTGAAAATACACTCCCCATTCTACTTCTATGCCTATTGCTGCTCACTTAAAGTACTGTGAAAAAGAACCCTGGAAAAATGCATAATGAATTTTCGTGTTTATTTTCTTCTAGCAAGTTTCCAGGTCAATTTTTTTCTAGTTCCAAATATTGTTGGGCTTTTTTGAAAGGGGGGGGGGGGGGGGGGGGAGGNGCTAAGTCCATATTTTCTTTAGCTGGCAGCATTGCACACAGCCTGGGATCTGAAAATCAGGTTGTGCTCTTTCCTGGCTCATGCATTGTTGCCAAAGATTTCAGCCATCGGGGTGAAGTTAACAATCCTGCCTATGATGCGTAAATGAAAACAGAGCCAAGCTCTCCCTCCCATAGCATTGCAGAGCCAGCACAGCTGACAGGAGTAACAAGTAGTAAAATCTCAGTAAAGTAAACAGCGCTGATGCTGGATACACACAGCATTCAGATACGCTGAAAAAAGCCGCCTTAAAAAAGAAAGTCACTTTCCTGACCTAAACCACATTTTAAGAAAGCATTTTTGTTCTTCGTATGTCAAGCGCAAAGATTTCACCCTGCTTATCTGATGGGTAGAAAACTGCTGTGAATTGCTAAACAGCATTCGTTAACCTTGTATGACCAATATAGCTCAGACTGCTTCACATTAGTTACCTAACACACATGCACCCCTAGGACATTCTTTGGCATGCAAATCTCTAAGAGCCTTTCAGAGTATGAATGGAGCATTTAGTCAGGTGCATAAAACTCTCATCCAGTTCTACCATCTGCACTCTCCAGCGTGCACCTGTATATTCCACCTAAAATTTGCTAAGCAAGGTATCAATTTAATTTCAAATTTAAAATAGTCTGAGGCAGGGGGATGCAGACTTGTTCTGCAAATCTAGTTCACATTTAGTCCAATAACCTGCACAGCTGGGGAAAAACTCACATACGAACCCGTGACACGTCTGAAAGACTCATGACAGACTGCTTGGGGTCTTTGACATCTGCCTAGCCTCTTAGGTATGTACTTAAATATAAATGTGGTGGAATCCAGCATTAATGTGTCCATTTTAGAAAACCATGACAAACACATTTCACTGTAAAATGTTACAGGGCCAGGTCTTCTGCCCTCCAACAGATTCCATTTAGGGTCTTACAAATGATTGCTCTGAACTTTCTTCCTACTACTCAGCATCTCACATCAGTAAGACAATAAAGTGCCCAATCTTGATCCATTTTCCTTTGCACACTCCTCCATTCCTAAAGTTGTCTTTGTGCATTTTTTTCAGAATGCAAACAAAGACTTTGTTTTCTTTCATCATCTTTTTTGCAGCTGCAAATATGATTTTTATAAATATTTATGGTCCATGTATAATTTTAATATGTATGTATATATATGATTATGCTAGTGGACTTTGCTAATGAGAGTTCACCTAAATCTTTTCTTTTGGTAATACGCCTTCTTCTGTCCCAGATCTCTAACGTGTTCAACATTAGATGCAAAATGTGCCTAGAGGTGAAGGGTTAGCAGCTTGCAGGTATGTTTCTCTGCTCTGCTGTTTTGGTTTTTTTCCCTGTTATACTGAAGCAAAAATTTGTTAGATTTTGCTATAGAAATTCAGATTTTATCCATCATAGGCATAAAATACTTTCTAACAACCTTAGTGTCCTCCAGAGTTGAAAGGCCGTGTCATTCATACAGCATCTTGGGAAGGGAAGAAGGAAAATATTCAGACATATTTTAGAAGCCTGCACTGTCTTTAGTGGGGCATGTATTTAGCAGGGCATATATTTAGCTACCTGCACACCCAAATCCCTAGTCTGTGCACAGCACGATGAGATTTACTGCACCTGCCTGCCAGGATAACCTTTGGCACCTGGACTTCCATCTGGTCCTCGTTCGCCCTTTGGAAAGAAAAAAGAAAAGGCACAGAAGGTAAGGTGAATGTCACACTTGGGAAGCCTTTTTAGCTGCTTCATTCTTTGAGCTGGGGGGAAAGGAGGGTGGAATGGATTAACCTGATGCAAATTTATAGAGAGGAAGAAAATATTAAGGGTAGACAGTGGAATAAATTAATGAGGCGGGAAAACACACAGAAGCCAAGTCAATAGGATCCATGCATTAAGCAAGTGTTGCTGTTTCTCCTTCTCCCTCCATCTGCAGTGAAAGCAGCAGATAGTTTGAAACAAGGAGGCTAAGAGAAGGTGTAAGGCTGCATCTATATCTGGCATATGGAACCGTTTTACTGGTGGGGAAGTACTGCCAAAATTCTTCAAAAGTAAATGGATTCATGTATAATATCCTTTAACATCATTGCTAACAGGGCCTGCTATTCATTGCCTTTTTTTTTTCTGAACTGCAAACATCAGACTTAACCAAATAAAGAGGGGGGAGAAAAGGGGAGAGGGGGAATGGGAGGGGAATTACATGTTAGTACTTAATATGATGTGGTTAGTAAACTCCAGGTGAAGTTAATGTAAAAGGAAAAAGAAAGGGTGAGTAGGGTAAGCTGGTATTTCTTCCACCACATAAACTTAACATGGTTGAGCAATAAAAATTAGAAATTAAATTTAGAAACTCCAAGGCAGTCTCCTCCCACCAACCTGCTGATGCTCGGTCAGTGTATGTGCACAGCTGCCGGCAGTATGGGAGTTCACTGCGCATCCCTGTGTGTGCCAAGCTGCCCCTGGAAGGAGCTGGCTGTCCACACGGAGCAGGCTGTACAGGATCCAAACTAGCATCAGAGTCAGCAAATCCATCCCTCTTTAAAGTTCAGTGCTGGAAACTGGGAAGACTCACCTGGTCTCCAGGATGACCTGGTGGTCCAGGGTAGCCTTTATATCCCTGTTGAAATAGGGCGGAAGAGATGAATAAGAAGAAAAAAAAAAAAAGAATAATAAAATAATCTGGTTTTGGTTTGAATTTCTCTTTGCAGGTGGGAGTAAAGTTCTGAGGAGAAGCAGGTCTTTAGATGTGGGATAGCACTACACAATCACGCAAACTTTTAGTGTGCTGCTTTGTGCTTGCATCACCCAAACCCCGCCGATGTTCCCAGACTCTGCTGCAACGCGGTGTGGCAGCAGCAGCCTGCACCCGCTGCGGTCTGGCCTGGTGGTTACTCAGGGAGGACTTGCTCCATGAACAGACTTAGAGTTGTTTCTACACTCAGATCTATTTGTAACCTACACCTTTAGCAAAGCTATCCTTAATCCTTAAGAAACCACAGGCTTGTAGGGTAAGATGTCGGCTTTGGGCAAGTTGGGGGACTACACAACATGAGCCACTCACATTTCAGAGTGCTCACTGTTGCTTCGGAACTTGAAATGCCATAGGAAACACCAAAATAGCCATTTACTGTCATGGGAAACTTCAATTTTGTTTCTAGCTTGAATTTGTCTAGCTTCCAGCTTTTCTAATCTAATTATTTCAAGGTATGACAAGATCCAGAGTCATTATGAAGCTACCTAAAACGGTGAGCAAGCTGACTCTTAACCTGCTCTCTGCTGAATTAATTAGAATGAGTTTCTTAATCCAGCTTGCTAGCTGGCAAGTGTTGCAGTCTTCAAATCATTCTCACAGGTCTTTCATAAACCTGCTTCAGTTTTTCAGTATTTTTTTTTGAGATGCATACACTGGAGCTGGACAAAGGTAGCCTGTTCAACTGCAGACTGATCAATATGTATTTTAAGAGAGTTTGCTTTCTCCAGGATTTACCTAGAGCTCTCTTCAAACACTGAGTAAATTCTGCAAATGACAGGCACTTCAGATTTTTTTTCCCCTCTCCTTTATTATCTTGCTTCAGCTATTTAAAACAAACTCGTTTCCATCAAGTGGAGTCAGAGCAGATTAGAAGATTAAATTCAGTTACAGAGATGACTGTTTAGCTGGGCTACTAGCAAGATTAAAAAAAAAAAAAGGGCAGAAAATTCAACTTGTAACAAATGGAGAGAGAAAATAAACAAGAAACAACCTTGCAGAAATACTACAGAAATAACAAAATGCTTTCAGGGTGAGTTACAACTGCTAATTGTAACTCGGTCTCTGCTACTCACCCTGTCCCCAGCCAGGGCTCCTGGCACGCATCGCCCGTCTGCGAAACCCACAGGGGAGCATCCCCCTGCTCTGGAAGCCATAACCAAACCCTGGCTTGGCCGGAGACTTGGCCTTTTGCTTCACTCACCAGATGAACCCAGGCCTGTTTCTGCTCCCAGGTCCACACCTCTGCTTAACGGCTTTTTTATTCTTCCCATGGGCTATTCTAGACCTGCAGCCTAAGCCTTCGCTGGCAGAGGTATGCAATGCTCTCAGCCATCCTGGCTACTACCCACTCCCCTTTGCATTCCTCCTTGCTCATTATTGCAGACATTTTGGCCTGGAAAAATGTTGATATCCTTTTCACCGATTCTCTCCTGCTTGACCTTACTGATGTATCACAACCTGGTCTTTTGACTGAGTTGCACCCCTTGAGAAGGCGGTGGCTGACCTGAAAGACCATTTGGCTACTGGCTGGCCCTTATTTGAACCACCTAGAAGGTCCTGAGAGCTGTTAGTGCATTTCAGCCAGTGGCTCCTAATTGGAAGTGCCTCAGCAGCTCTTGGAGCAGGACCAGCAGACGGGACTCCCTGCTCCTCTCCAGGAATCCGTCCCATGAGATCCCCTGTTACTTATCCTCTCCCTGGCTCCTCGACAGAGGCTCAGCATCAGCAGAAAGGAGGGGGGATGCTCCACCCTGGTTGGGTGTCTGACCTGAAGGTGGAGGCACCTTGTGAAGGTCCAGACCCACCCGGGTGTGGAAGGCCCAGTATCGGTATCACCCGTCCCTGGAGCATGGACCAGCAGGGCGTTGTGCAGACGGAGAGCATCTGTTCTGCCCCCCGCCCCCCCTTCCAGAGACAGCTGCCAACAGAAACAGCCCTGAGTTCAGCATCGCCAGACGTACCCCGGGATTTAGCACGGGGACCACATGGGCTTTCCTCCCGGGGCCTCTGCCCCGCTCCTCCAGCCACAGCCTGGAGCAGGAACTACCTTTGTCTCCAGACAGCTGGAGCACCTACTTCCATGGATACAAACACTTACAGATGTCTCACTCCCTCCACTGATAAGAAAGAGGTACCTAGCTTGGCTGCTCGGAATCATTCTGCTCTGGTTGGGTTCCTGCAGGACAGGAATTTCAAGCCTGCAATGTCCACCCAGAGCAGGTGGTTAGATGATAGCCCCTTGAGATGCTCGAAGCACGTCCTGAGCTAACGTCTGCACCAAGAATTGCACTGCTATCTGTATAAAGGTAAGTGAATGACACAAGTTAAATATGCAGACACTCTACTACTGTTGCATCCTATTAAATATCCTCCTCACTATATATAATGAGCTCTGGGAAGCTTTGGATGTGTGTTTCTTTATAGTATACTGCAGTTATTTCTGTCTCAGTTTAATTATAGCAAGGAGAAAACAGAAAAGCTTGTGGATGCTAAAGTTGGCTGCAACGTGAAAGTATTTACCTGCTAAAATCCTCTTCAAATAGCACTAAAATGACAGGGCAGAGAGCCTGAAAACAACTGCATTTGCTCTTTTATCCAAACACTTCCTGATGATTACAGGGTGCTCAACACAAAGGGCTGTGATTTAGAAAGGAAATTGCACTCCAGTGAAGGATTTACTCATCTGTGATGATATTTATAATCCACGCTCTCCTAGCTAAAAGGGATCATCCTGCACTTTGATAGGAAATGTGAAGAGTAAAGAGACCAGCGAATGAGACCTGCATGACAGGATGTGTTCTGAAGCACTGGCAAATTCCCAGCTCTGTCTTTACTCTCCGAGTGACTTTGACGAAGCTTGTTCTCTCTCACTGCTGCTGTCTTCCACAATCTTGCACTTTACTACAACCATTTTCTCCTCCACAGCTGGGAGCAAGGATGCAGTTGCTCTGCTGAGATGTATCTGCAAGGCAGCTGTAGTCTGCAGCCCACAACCAAAAGCCAAAGCCCACAGACACCTTGTAGGCACCAGAGGGAAGGGCAGAGTGGACAGCCAAGTCCTGCCACCGTTCCCGAGAACTGCTGGTCAGCAAAACCAACATTTGCTCTGCGTGGAGAGGATGAGAATTACATCTGCTGCTTGAAAGGCAGTTTCATATACTCGTAGATGGGTGCAGGCAAAATGACTTTGGGGGTGCTCTGAGATCAGCCCCTCCAATCCTACAAAGAGCAAAGGTCTGCGTTCACAAGGCAGGCACTGTGGTGTTAGCCACACTATCCAAAACCATACGCTGCTTGGTTGTGGCTCCACCTTATGCTGCTGAGCCAGTTGTTTCATTTAGTGGGAAAAGTATTTTGTTTCCCCTGGTGAAATATTTTGCCTCTTTCTACATGGCGTTTTCAGATCAAAGCCCTTAGAGCTCTTTTTGCAGTCCCTCCGTGGAGCGAGCAAGGAGGGATGTCCATTTCCAAGGCGTTGCTGTTTTCTGGTAGCCAAGACATGTTGCCCACCTTCAGCCAAACACCAGCATATTTTCACTGGGAGAATGCCAGCAGGGAATCCAGATAAAAAAAGATTTTTTTCCGAACATTTCTCCAACAGCTGTAATTTTTTTCTTAAGGCAGCATGCTAATAAAAGCCAGGTTACACCAAAACCACTGCCAGACTAGTGCTACTGGGAGGTGGTTTTTTTAAGCTGCACCAAAGGAAAAATTTCAGCATCCAACTTGCTCATTACTTGAAGAAACAGAAGCATACCCCTGCCTTCATCCTGTCCTGGGGGAGCCGAAATCAGATGTGAAGGCCATGTGCTGGACTCAGGAATGTTTGTTCAATCTCCTATTCCTTCTCCACTTTTTCCACTATGAGTCCTTGCACTCCTGACATTGCATTTTGCTGATTGTAACCACAAGGTGGTTTTTTTTTTTTTATGAGCTGTTATACCAGGAAAATGGTATTCTCTGCACCCTGTTTTAGAACTTGTTTGTGAGAGCAAAAGATCAGTAATTAATCGCTCTATTGCTC
This sequence comes from Fregata magnificens, assembly GCA_013389945.1. Classification (NCBI taxonomy): domain Eukaryota; kingdom Metazoa; phylum Chordata; class Aves; order Suliformes; family Fregatidae; genus Fregata; species Fregata magnificens. Next base: position 313,456 of record WAAD01030635.1, read on the forward strand.
CTAGCTCCACACAGCACCCCAAGCATGACCAGCCTTGGGAGTAGAAAAACGAACCCAGCGCCTAGTCTTGGCGATTTGATTCCAATATAAAGCATGCAACAAGCAATCATGGAGAGGGAGAGTTTCTTTCAGCCTCCTCCACACCTTCTTTCTCTCCCCAGAGTCTTAAAGCATACCTGAGCAGGTGTTTGTGTGCAGCTAATTGGCCTGAAGAACAGTATATCTTCAACAGCCCATTGACTGATGAAGTGATTGAAACAAGATGCTAAATTTTGACTGTTCAGCTTAGCTATGTCAATATTGGCTTGCTGGGAAGGGGAGTCATATCCGCTGAGCTCAACTATCAAACAGCTTCCCCCGCGACAGGACCAGCTTCCAAAAAACCAAACCAACCTACCAACACAGCCTGGAACTGGAAGGTCATCTGAAGTGTCCTTGATATATGAAAGACCTGAGCTCAAGGCGTGGATTGGGGAGGTATTGCTGTGCAGACTTGCACATGTGAATACAAGCACGCACGCTGCTGCAACATGAAGGCAGGGATGGATGTTGTGCTCTATCCCCACGTATCCTTTTCTAGGCACAGGTACGTTGTTGGTGATGTTAATGATGTTGAAACATCAACATGGAAGCAAATAAAGTAAAACCTGACTAGTGCTGTCAGTCTCCAAGCAAAATAGAGGGAAGGCATACACATATTTTGTTTGAAATGTGCTTTACCAGGAGAGACAGTCAAGGTTTCCTTGGAATGTCTAAACCTGTTCTGAATCCAACCTTTGAGTATTGATGCCGGTTGTAGATCCATTTAGTTAACATATTGGCTGAACCAGACCTAAATTCAGCTTGTTGATGAAGACCCAGTGTCAGGGTGCAGAGGCACGATGCAGTGCAATGGGACAGGGAATACAAAAAAGGAACAGAAATCTGGATCCAGAATTTCATTTCATACTCTTACATAATCTTGCTGGTACAACCTTTAGGCAGCTGTTTCAGCCTATGCCCCAGCTTATACACCTGCCAAACAGGCATAGGACTCTTTTGCTGGGTACTAGTACCATGGCAAGTACTTAACTAAATCTTTTAGGCAGAGTTAGAGTAGAACATTTTAAAATAAAAATAGTGATCTAATTCACTAGAAAAGAACATATTCTTACCTTTCTACCAGGTGGTCCAGGGAACCCAGTCAAACCAGGTAAGCCCACGTCTCCCTGTAGGAAGCAAGGAAGTTGAATTAGTTTTCCGCAACGTTTTCCCTATGCCCAGTGTACCGTTACTGAAATTATTTTGCTGACAGTAGCACCCAACTATTGATATTCCTGATTCTAATCGCAACTCTTCACAAACTGACTGGATAAGAAGTATAGATTTAAACATCATCTCTGTTAACTGGCTCATATAAATAATAAACCCAGTTAATTAATGACAGCTGCTGCTACAGCCCAGCTTTTTGCCAGCAGAATGAATGCTTTTTTTTCAATGATCTCATTCAGTCACATGCTTCATTTGCCTTTTGATAGGCATCTAAATCGCCAAGGCAAGAAAATTTTAGCTTTTAAATGCAACAAGAACAACAGGTACCTCCTGCCAAATCCTGTGACTGTGCTCATACTATGCTACTGCACTGGCTCAGCCCACGGCTCCAGTTCAGATGGCACTGATGGTATAATTATTTAACCTGCCTATATGGCATGGCTTGAACCTTTGCAGGCTGCTGGTGGGACGGGTTTTTCAGTGGCCTGTACTTCTGAAAAGGGATTGCATCACATCCCAGCTGGCATACCCAAATCATCATAGGAACGCTTTGCTGTGAGATCTCTCTAACATCCAATCCATTCGTACAAGCCCATTTTGGCCTCCTCTGATTAGGATCAAAAACCCCTTTAGAGTCTCTACCGCTGTGCTGTGCCTGCTTACTGAAAATGCATTTGGAGTATCTAGCTTGAAAATTAGCCATCACTCCAAACTCCTGCTGGAAACTCCTTGTTTCTATTACTGCTAACAGGAATAAAGCCTTGTTAACACAAGCTAAAAGTGATCTGGATCTCTCCCTTTCTTACACTGAGCATGCTTGCAAGAAAACGATTCCAGACTCTGCGGGTGGATGATTTCCATGTGATGCCATTCCGATGTAGTGTACCAGAAATTTCAAAAGGCATCTCGTGCTGTTAAGTTAAAAGCATCGTTTCAGACTTAGCCATCTCAATGTTTTCTAGTGTCACTCTCCATCTTGCATTTGTGTGGCTTGCTGTGCTTCATCAAGGCATCTGGTCTCAAATGAAGGGCCTAAGTTCTTCATGGCTGATGCTTTCTATTAACTGTGCGTGTATAGCAAGGCTCATGATGAAAGGAAGAGAACCAGGCTTCTTGCCCTGGACATGAGTTACGAAGTATTGTGCAGGCTCTGCTGAAAGGGCAAATTGAGGTAGATGTTGTGGAGCCCTGATCACTCTTGTATTCATCTCTAGACTTCTGTGAGGCCTTGTTGCCTCAGTAAAAATTGCTCAGCTGTGAAACAGCAAAAATGGGAGTTGTAACTTACTGAAAAGAATTAGCAGAACTCTGATCCCTAACAATCGCTAAATCCAGAAACCAGCTACACTTCCCTGCTGTGTGCTTTGTGTTGATTTGAGCGGACCTTGGTGGAAATGCCTCTGGTTGTCACATAGCAGGGTCCATGTGTTGGCAGCGCAATGGTCTGAGAAGCCTCCCTTCCTCCACCAGTGGGACAGCAAGGCTGCCCTCAGAGTACCGATCTGCTGTAGGCTGTGTATGTGACGTGAGGCAAAGCGCTGTTTCTCAGCTCCTTGGCAAGAACACCCTTTCATTTGCCTTCAAGGTTTTTATCGCTTGCACTGGGATTGCCTCTTTCTACAGCTGCATGCCCAGAGCTGGCCAGGTGTGGCTGTACCTCATATGCGCTAGTTTAAATACCTAGCTTAAGTAGCCACATGCTTGCAGCAGCAGGGACTTAAGTTTGGGCTGTAGATTGTGCATAAAATGGATAAAGACTCGGACAACAAAAAGCTGTGGCAGCCACTTCAGCGCACTGTGGTCAATACCTTAGCTAACTCCCTTTATTCCTGATTCCGGGGTCTAAGTCTTAATTTTCAGTCCTAAGTCTACTTGAGTAGCTGTGATGTTTGTGGCTGCAGTATGGACTCCCTCCACGTGTATGCAGAGGGCTTAAAGTGCACCGTGGTCTCGATGCCTGCGCACTCTGGGCAACATCTTACCTTCTGTCCATTGCGAGCTTTTCCAGGCGACAACCCAGGATCACCTTTCTGACCCTGAAATGAAAAATTTTAATTAATGACATAATCCAAGGACCCAGCCTATAGATGTGGTTCTGCTTCCACCAAGCCTCCAAATTAGAAAAACATTTTGTTTTATCTCTGTCTTGCCCCAACATCCCAAATGTATTAAAGTCCCCGGGTATAGCTGTTTTTCTGGGGCTGGTTTTGGTGAGTGATTGCTGCTGCTAAAATGTTGAGTTTTAAATAGTATTTGACAGTATTAAATTGACTAAAGAAAGTATAACTGGAAGAAGGCAATATCAGGATTTTTGATACTTATTAGACTAGGCAGCTGTGATTTCTTCCTTGTCTACAACTACTGTCACAAAAATAATTACCAAGCCTATTACTGTAGCTAAACCATCCTTCTTAACAACTTGCTAGTTGCTGTTGCTTTTTTAACTGTGGGGAACAGATGAAACTGCAGAGAAAGTTACACTAATTAGACACTACCAACAGCCAGAGCAATTGTGAGGCTTTTAGGCTGGCAGAAGAAAGAGGCACACTTTATTTTAAGTGGCAGTATTCTTTATTTTCCTTTTTAACAACTGTGATGAGAGAAATTACAATTTAAGACTGTGATCTTCTGACAAACACAGGCTGGAATTTCAGTAGCATTTGAACATCTAATTCCAGTAGATTCCTTTGAAAATCCCGGTTTAAATTCTTAAAAGGTGGAAAGGTGATGTGTGCACCTAACAGGGCGAGAAGTAGAAAAAACTAGAAGAGATTTGAAGCATGCCAGATTCTTTTGGCAGGGGAGAGGTAAGGCTTAGCACACAAAGAAGCTTAGGTCTGTATAACATCTCTTCTGGTACAGCTAGGACACAGGTATCCCAATATCAGGCGCTGGCCGTTTAACACCCCTGGGATCATAAACAAGTCGCAACCTCTGTGCGGCACATCAGCAGCACGGGATTCAAAACCAACGACCAAGCACAAGACAGTTGTGAGGGTTAATAAATGCTTGTCAAGCAAAGTGCTTGGAGGGAAGGTGAGACCCTACAAAGGAGTAATATTATTTATTAACTGGCATTTCTCATTAGCAGCACAAAGGTCTAGTTATAGCCAGCTGAGCAGCTTTTCCATGCAGCCTCGTTGAGGCTACATTTGACACATACCTCCCACCTTGCACAGAGTGTAAATCTCCCTTCTCCTCTTCCACCATCCACCACAAGCTGCAAGGTTCAGGGAGTGAGACTACTTGGCTACGGACTGTAGGGAGCACTGCTGATTCAAGGCAGATGCATCTGTACAAATTCTGAATGAAGGCTGCCTGGTTTTCAAAGAGTAAATGAAGTCATGCAGATAATCTTGCTTTGCATGCAGCTGTTATCAGGGCAATTCTCCCACTCTTTGAGCTTCAGAGCAGTCAGTGGGTGCTACGACTGCTTGGAACAGATTACAGCAGTCCTCAGGATCGCAGGGTATTAATTTCTACTCTGCAAAATTAATTTACTGCAGCAGGTAGACACCCACCACTCTCCCTCAATCTTGCCATGTGCTCAATGCAATGACTTTGAGCCATGTAAAGGAATACAAGCCTCTTACATCTTTCCCTGGGAAGCACCGCATCATATTAGCAAAGACTGTGCTTTGCATCACGGTTCTGTGTTCAACGCTGCTGAGACCACCACACAGGTGAAGAACTCAGCCACAGGTAGGATCACACTTCCCTAAGATTAATCAGCAAGATGGCATCAGGGCCAGAGAGAACAGATGCCTGGATGCTGAGGGCTGAATTTGTGGACTGATTGCCCAACTCTTCCTGCACAGCAGCCACAACATGGGAATTAGCCTAAGCCTTGTCCATCACTAAGCCTCGGCACTGTGCCCACAAGATTCTCTTTCCCATCCCAACTGACTGAGCACAGTACTTCCTCTTGTAAAGGAAGAAATTGTTTTCTTCTGGTTTTTCCCTACCTGGGAGAAGTCTAGAGCTGTGCAATTTAAACAAATCAGTTTTGCAATCCCACTAACAGCATTTTAAACATCAGTGAGCCAAACTGATGAGCTATCTTGGAGCCAAACCATTCACTAAAAGGAAAATTCAATTTTTCCTAGCACTATAACAAGAGAGATTTATCCAGAGCAGCTAACTAAGCAAACTGTACTAACGCCTGATGCCAAAAGCCTCCAGATGAGGGATGCAAACCCAACTCTTGTAATAGCTTTCGAAAACACACCCTGTCTGACAGCTAACCCTCCTCCCAGTCCCAAACTCTATTAGGGCATCCTGGGAGCTACATCTAGTCGTTAGCAAAAACGCCCCTCCTGCCCCTGCCAGCAGCTTACAGGTCACACAGCCAGCCACAATCCTAGCCCAGTATATGTCTACAACCATTTAAGAGGTTATCTACTATAATCAGTCTTTGCTAACTAATGCAATAGGAGTTTTTCAACTGCCAAGGACAACAAACAATGCAAAAAGTGGCAAGAAGCCCCCTTTAAGCAGTTGCACATTATAAGTTGCTGAGAAAGCACGATGGGTGAAATTCTCAGGTGGCATGAGTGGGTGTAATGCCACTGAAATCAGTGGAACCATGCCCAAACAGATCAGCGGGAATATGGCTCAACAGCTACGTACAGCTCTGTGCAAAAGATCAGCTTCCTAAGTATAAGGGCCTACAAGTGCTCAGCTCCAGTGATGAGAATAAGGTGGACTCTGCAGAGGATAGATTCAGAAATGCAGCAGTCTGACAACGCAACGCCGGTGCTCACCAATGCAATACAACTGGACAAGAGACATACATGCACACACACACACACACCCCCTGCCAGCTGCAATGTCACATCACGTCCCTCGTACGCAGCCAATTGCCTGACCTTATGAGTGCTCTACTGATTCAGCTGATAGGAAGTAACCCAGGAGCATAATTCTTAAGTGACAATGACTTGGTGTTAGTCATTGTTTCCGAGCTGTATCTATCTGACAAACTTCTGTTTCCTTTCTTGGATTGCTTATTTTTTCCATGGTATTAACTGCTATCCAGGGAAGACCTAGTCCAGCAGCCACTTGAAGGCTCTCAGCAAGAGAAGTTCTAGTTGGGGCTGCTCTGCCTTGCTGCCCAGGCTGAGCTTTCACAAGTCTAGAATTTCAGCCATGGGCTGGGTCTACTAAGAAGATATCAGGTCCCAGGTGCAGGCTTGTCAAGCCTGGTGAAGGGTAGACACATTTAAAATGTAAGAGGGTGAAATATCAAATTTTTGTGCAAAGTCCATCTTCTGGGATTGGTGTAATACCAGAGAAACGAAGGGAAGGAGGGAAGTCAGAACTCTGGGATCTGATACACACCGTCCAAAAAGTACTTCATATACAAAGATCTTGCAATCATGCCTTAGCAGGCTCTCCCTGCTAGAGGTGAAATTATGCCCAGGCCTGGGCTGAGCTGCAGCTGTTGCATCCCATTGCAAACTTAATACTTCTTTTGACTAACCATCACGTAGAACAGCCTGATCCTGCAAATGGCGGCTGGACAAAATTAAAATATATTGGACAGACTGATGACACCATATCTCTGTTGCAGAGTATTACAGCTATCCATCCACTGAGGGCTTCCTGCTGCCACACTGCACGTCAAGGTAGAGGAAAAATGCTTACAGGAAGTTTTTATTTCTAATAGGAGACCAACTGAATACAGCTTTACAGCCAAATGATGATTTCTGACAAGGCATTAGGCTAAAAATTCAACTGCGCAGAGTCCGGTTGGAGGCCCATAACTAGCGGTGTTCCCCAGGGGTCTCTACTGGGTCCAGTCCTGTTCAACATATTCATCAATGACCTGGACGACGGGATAGAGTGTACCCTCAGCAAGTTGGCCAACAATACAAAACTGGGGGGAGTGGCTGATGCTCCAGAAGGCTGCGCTGCCATCCAGCGAGACCTGGACAGGCTGGAGCGCTGGGCCCGAGGGGAACCCAAAGAAATTCAACAAAAGCAAGTGTAAGGTCCTGCACCTGGGGAGGAACAACCCCACGCACCAGTACAGGTTGGGGGTTGACCTGCTGGAAAGTAGCTCTGCTGAGAAGGACCTGGGAGGCTGATCATGAGCCAGCACTGTGCCCTTGTGGCCAAGAAGGCCAACGGGACCCTGGCGTGCATCAAAAGGAGCGTGGCCAGCAGGTCGAGGGAGGTTATCCTNCAAGAGGATGGGGCCAGACTCTTCTCAGTGGTGCCCAACGACAGGACAAGGGGCAATGGGCACAAACTGGAACACAGGAAGTTCCACCTGAACATGAGAAAAAACTTCTTCACTGTGAGGGTGACAGAGCACTGGAACAGGCTGCCCAGAGAGGTTGTGGAATCTCCTTGTCTGGAAATACTCAAAACCCGCCTGGACGCAGTGCTGTGCACCCTGCTCTAGGTGAACCTGCTCAGGCAGGGGGGTTGGACAAGATGATCGCCAGAGGTCCCTTCCAACCCCTACCATTCTGTGATTCTGTGATAAGTTGTTCATACTGTAGCTGTCACTGTAAAAGTGTTCTTTAAAAAAAAAATCCCATAGCATAGAAACATAGTTTGACTCTACAGATTGGACCAGGCTGAATTTGCAGGACTGGAAGTTAGATAAAAGAACTTTGATTTGACTTATAAAACTCAACAAGTGTGATCTGGAAGTCATTGATGGAGAATAAATGCAGAACAGTACGACGTAGAACTTTTACGGCCTCACTTTTCAGGCCATATAACTACACTTTAGAATTTAAAACAGCTGTTGTTCACCAGCATGTCTCCAGTGCCTAATTTTTAATCACGTAGAGGCAGCATGCCAAGTTTCCAGAATCTTTTTCCCAGAGCATCAATAGAGTTCATAACATCTCTGCCTACTGATGAGATCATGAAAATAAAGGACTTGTGCTTGTACCTTTCTCTATGTTTGGCTGAGACATCCTACAGATTCCTTGGTAGTGAAAACCTCTATAAAGCGTTACCTTTCAAAACTCAACCGTTCTTTTGTCCCAGATAGGGGTTATAAATTTATTTCTGTGTAAACAATGACACCAAAACAATCCAAACCAATTTCCCAGGAACTTCACAGTCTTTAGGTAACACAAAGCCTTATGTGCAGGAACGAGCTGGGAATTAAAACATCTTTCTGAAGGGTTTTACAGCACACTGGATTATCTCCCCTCTGGAGCTGCATCTCTGCTAAAGCCTCATGCAAAGGGAGGAGGTCTGGCTGCAGGGGGAGGTGACTCCCACCTTGCAGTGCTCCAGCTCCCACCTGGCTGCAGCACCCTGGGGGGAACGCATGTACAGGAGAAAAGGACAAAACACAGGGCTCCTGGCACTGCAGGAGGAGGTCTGTGAGACCTCATGGCAGAGGTGAGGACATCTAGAAGGAAGCAACGGGATCAGTTTGGGAGGGCTGATGGAGTTCAGGGCTCCCAGAAACTCTGGAGAGAGAAGGAGAGGCGAGGGAGTTTCAGGAGGAAGAAGGCAGAGGAAGAAGCTGGGTGCTGCCAGTTCCCCCCTGCTGTCCAGACCCAAAGGTGGATGAGTGTGCTGCAATATCCAGAGAAGATAAATGAGAAAGGAAAGAAATCTGGACCTGGTGAGTCTCTAGAGTGGGAGGATTCCACTGCCCTCATCTCAACATAGCAGTTTGCTCCCTGGCACAGGCATAACTTAAGCAGGATCCTAATTAGGCAGTCTTTGAAATTAGGGAGAACCAAGAACCGAGGCATGCAGCAGGGTCTCTCACAAGCACAGGAAAAGGCTTTGGCTGTGCTGCTGGAGGGCCTGTGCGTGAGCAGAGGGAGGAGAGAAATGGCTTCAGCCACTCATCATTTTGTACAGAGCAGGATGAAAAAAGTCTGTACTTCCCCCACCGGCACGTCCTCTGAAACAGGAAGGCAAAAGCTCCTCACGCCAATTAATACTTACTTTCAGGCCTGGGGGGCCAGGTGAGCCAGGGTTTCCGTGGGGACCTGGGGGACCCTAAAAAACACAACAAACACAAAACAGAATCAGAAGGAGTCGGTAGGCATCTGCGTTAGTCCCGGGAGCGGCAGAAAGTCTCAGGCTGTGCTGTGGCCAGCCCTACCAGCGCACCACCAGCAGTCTGCACCCCAGCAGGGAGCCAGCTTCAACAGGACCCTCGTTAGTGCCTTCGGAGTGGTGAAACTTGGCTGCTGGTTCCCACCTACCTTTACAGAAGGTGACATGTGTCTGTCACCACGAGATGTGTCATGACAACAAGATGATTTGGGTACACCAAATATTCCACAGCCAGGAACAGAAACTACCTTGGGGTCAGGGGAGTCAAAGCTCTGCAAGGAGCCTCAGCAGAGAGAGATGGAGATAGTCATAGGGGAGTGGAAGTGTGGCAGGGTGTTAACGAGTTTTTTTGGCCAAAATGGAAGAGAACGCAACTAATTACTAAAGAGAAATTTTAAATTGTTCAACTATTTGAAATTAACTCATTTCCCCAGAAACCAGATTTTTGCCTTTAGAGGCTAGAAAGAGAATGGATGGCCAGGCAGTAAAATGGGGGGAGCAGACGTAAGTCCCTGTTTAAACCATTTAAATCTATATTTTTGCATAGGTCTCACAAGCCAATGACACTGTCAGACTATCTACCTCAGATCACATGCAGCAGTATCTCCTTTTGCATCATGTTTTAAACCACCCTGCATATTTTTCGAAGACTATTTAAGGAGTTCACTGGAATAAGCAGCTAAGAATAGCTTATCCCGGTATTGTACACAGCACAGAAGATCTGTTAACCTTTCAGGCAGAAGTAATAACAATTCTAAGTCCTCTTGAACATGTTCCTGGGAGATGAAACAACCTGAAGGTTCAATTCCAAGGGCTCTTGTTCTGCCAAGACTGTGTGTGAGCTTTACACCATCATGAGGAGCACTTTAATGTACCCTCTAGTTAGAGGGAGTACAGGCGAGGGGATAAAAAGCCACTCAGACACTTTCTCAGTAAGCTGTAATATTTCCGATAAGCTCTTCAGCATATGTGGGGCCAAAATCTTCAGGGTCTGATTTCCAAGGAAAATCACTGCAGTTAAACACGCGACTGCCATCCAAGTTCAGTGCCCTTGCTCTCTTTTGAGAGAACATCCGTGCACTGATGTCTATTCAGTTTTATTTTTACTACACTGTAATAGAAAATGATGGCTTTTTTTATTTAGCTATTGTATCTTGTGGTATAGACAGTTGTTGAGTGCTCAGTGCTATTTCACAACACATGCTGCTCTGCTGTTAAAAGGCTGTTCAATTAAAAGGCCAAGGCTGGACTTTTCAAATGGCATTTTTTACCCAAATAAATTTAATGTCCCATTCTTAAACTCCTTCCAAATGTTCAGCCTAAAACCAAATAAATTTATTGTCCCATTCTTAATTTCCTTCCAAATTTTCAAGCTGAAATTCTCTGATAGTTTAGCCTGGCTGTGAATTTCCAATGAAACAGAAACAACTAACTAAAATTAAGGTGTTTAAGTACCAACTTGTCATTTGAAAACCCATATAGCTGTTGTAACCAGAGTAACTGATCACTGAGGAGTCTTAAATAAATTCATCTTCCCAGCAAACTATGGCATCATCTGTTCACCTCATTGGGAGGGATACTCAAACAGAGACTTAATGTGCTGCTTAAGGTAATTCAACAAGTCTGTGGTAGCAAAAGCACTTCAACCCAAGTCTTCCAAGTCTCAAATATGTATGAAAATTATTAAGTGACAGAAATCAGAACAGTAAAGTCTCTATAAAAGATGAGTTCCTAAAAGACTCTTACACGTAAGCAATAATCTAGGTAGCTCTCAACAGGGTTCATAAATCCAGACTGCTGCTAGATTTGAGGAGGGAATTCAGCTGTTATTCAACTTTGGAGTCAGGCAGCTTGGCTCAAAGCCCATTTCAGTGCAGTTAGTTGAAATCTGTGCTCCACCATAGCCTGGGGCAGGCTTAAAACGGTGTCAGACTGGAGGGAACAGCATGGTTTGGTGTGACTCCTAGCTGAAAATGATAGTTTCCAGGAGGAAACCTGGAATATAGGAAGCTCAGCTGCCGGTCGAGAGCTCCTGGGTAAGACACTAATCACACCTCCAGCAAAATTTGGTTCAGGCTCTTCCAGAGCTAAACCAAAGCACAGCAACACAATCATAAAAAGCCTTAACCAAAAGGAGGGAAGAAGGGAGAAAGAATCTAGTCCCAGTATCCAGTGACAAAACGTGATGATGAAAAACATAGGCTCTTGACATAAGATGGAGCCTTTACCACTGAATTCAACAAGACTCATAGCGTGTAATCGAGGCAAAGGATGGTCAGAAACCCATCCTGTTCCCAAAGACCAATGTGGCCTTATCCTAGTGAGAAGTGGCCATATCCTGCTGATGAAGTGACAGCGGGAAGTCCAGTCTGGCACACAAGAAACTGCTGTAACCAAGTCTGGGGCTTGTGCTAGACATTTTAAACTGCTCTCGTATAACTGTGGAGACAGAAGGGCGTAGTCTGGCAGTAGTCCTAAAAATGGTAAAAAATAACTGATCTTGATGTGTTCCAACATGGTTAGTCCTGAATCTGTGATTACACCCACATTCTTGGCAGAGGAGGAAGATGCGGTGTGGTACAGTTAGATGGGCTGAGTAACAAAAGGTAGAGGACAGCATCCGTCTCAGGAGCTATTAGCAATACAAAATCTGAACAGACAGGCCTTACAAATTAATCCATGCACCAATCTGCAAGCCCAGTAACAGCCTTCATGCCCCCAAGCTACCCACCCTTGTTTTATTAATCCCAGTCCAATGTTCATTCCTCTTCTCCTACTGCGCCCAGCAGAATTACCCATCTCTAACCAGTGCTCCCAGAAATAGCCCTCTTTTCATAGAGAAGCAATTCAAGAGTTAATTGCTTAGTAGTTCTATAGTTAATTGCTATATTTTACTCATGCGATCCTGGATTTTATTTAATTTTCCACTCATATCTAGAACTTTGGATTCTCCTAAATATATTTATCATCAATATATTAGCCTTGCTCCTCTTTTGTACACACATGATGGGACAACGCTGAGACCACTAAACAGAAAAATCCCACAGCGCGTATTACTATTTGCACGCGTGCCTGTTCACCCACCCGCTTTGGCTCCCTTATAACTGCTGAAACAATCCAATCCAGCGGCAAACTCACTCGCATCTGAAATCTTCCAAGCCTTGCACCGGAAATTCCATGGAAAATTTTACCATGCGACAGCAGTAGCCCAAGGCTCAGTGGCACGGAGACCAGAACAATCCCTGAATGTGTTCTCCAAATGAGGGGGCTTTCCCAAAGGTGATGGGTTTGTAATCTCCCTGGAATGTCTTTTACGTGAATGACGCTACTTGAGAAACACACTGTGCCATCCAGTTCATCTCGGTGACGTGCCTGGAGATGGGACCCTGCTCACAGAAGCGCTTTTATGTGTACTGGTTCACAGTCCACAAAAATTAACAAAAGTGTAACTGTGCACAGCTCCCCCATCCCTCCAGCATTCACAAGGAGGGAAAAAAATCCTCCTAACTCCTGCTAAATGCTAGTAAGCTCCAGTCAGAGGAATGACCACTCATTCAAAACTCATTATGTCTTGGGGTTTCACTATGTAAAGCAACTTTTTCTGCTCCTGACCTACAGATCCCACTCTGGCCTCTGGCTTGCTGAAAAATGAGCTAAATATTTGAAGTGAAGCCAAACAAACTGTTTCTTTAAACACTTCTTTTCAGAAATTGAAAAATCTTCCTAATTGAATAAGGATACCGGGGAACCTCTACAAGCTGACTAAGTTCTTGCTTGTTTTAGGAGGGAAGCCCTGCATTTTGAAGGAAAGAGAGATTTTTTGCAACCACAGACCAAATGCAACAGGGACATGTTACATTGGGACCTTGCAATCTTTCAAGCTGCTAAGGTTCACAGGAGGATGGCAAGAGCATCCCAAGGCATCAGGAAGTGCATACGTATTCTCTTCACCCATCCATTTGGATTTCTCCTGTACTGTATCAGAGAGGTTAAATAAAACAAGCAATTGCAGCATGCCAGGATTTTTATTCCCAATTCTGCCTCTGACCTGTTGCGTGCACATGGGTAAAACACTCTCCTTGCACCTGGGTTTGCTCACCTGTTAGAGGGCGATCGACTTCTAGCAGGAGCCGGCTTCCTAAATTATTTAAGTGTTTTGGAAAGTTTGACCACAGCTCTTTTCTTGCTGTCCTGGGAGTGAAGCCAACAACCAGACTCCCATCTGCCACATGTCAGGTTGCTGTCTCTTTCGCGTAGGAGGGGGACAGATAACTGGGGTTTACATAGCACTCGTCTGGAAGGCAGCATTTAAGGCCAAGTATCATGGCTCACTACTTTTCTGCAGACCTGATTAAATCATGGGTAGTTTGCTGGTCTAACTATACCAGTGAGGACTGCAAGGAGTCACAATTTGTGATCAATATAGATGTGCTGGCAAAAGCCCCTCAAGCAGACAGCCTGGGAATGAAGCTAATCGAGTCCTGGGTGAGGCAGGAATAAGCCACAATGGTACAGAAATTCTTGCTCCCCCGAGAGCCCTTTGTTGACAGTTACTTGCAGAACTTGTTAGCACAGCTCTGCTAGCAAAACCCAGCCTTGGTCACTGCTTCCCCACTAAACCTTGATGTTTGAAGAAATACAAAGGTCATCGGCAGAAATGAAGTGCAACACACATCGCTTGCACAGAACTGCTCTGTGTGGGTTGCTGTGCGCATACCCGAGTGCCACCGCTCACACACACAGCTGTGGAAAAGGTGTCCCACTACATGCCTGGCAAAGTGCTTTCCCATCACAGAAACGTGGGGAAACCCTTCATTGCTAAACCCGCCATTCCCTTCAAGAGGCACCTCAGATCTTACACAGATGCTTCCCAAGGCACATGGCACATTCATTTGAGGAGAAGCAGCGTGGGCAGATCTCTTGCTTATGCCTCAAATTCTTTAATGCAGACATATAAGCTGAAAACAATCCTAGCTGGATACAGACAGAGAGAAAACCTTCCTGTAAAGTGCACATGGCCAATACAGCAATATCTATACAGGTTTGCAGAGCTCCTGAGAAAGTCTTATCAGCCGTCATTTCCAGTCATCAAGAACTGCAACATTCTTACTCCTTTCCCTTGGAGTCCCTTAGGCAGTAACGAGAAGAGACACCCAGCTTTCAGTTGTTATATATCTCTGCCTTTGTAGTTGCAGAGTAGAGCATAGGTATAGTCTGAATCTGTCTCAATGGGTCCCTGATGCTGAGTGATAGGGTGCAAAATTAATTCCACGCTCCTAAAATGGGGATTGGCTTTTAAAAATCGAGAAATTGTCATTTGCAAGAAGACTGCCGCTATCCACTTAGCTACCCTACCTTGGGCTGCACTTGAATGCCGAGATGTGTCCTGAACACAACCTCTTTCATGCTTTTACAAAGACTGGCATTTATTATTGCGAACCAGGTGTCGTTGCTTACATGGAAGAGCAACGTTCAGACTGTACAGGCAAGTCTAGCGATACTTATCTGCTGGAAACAAGGAGACAGAATCACGGGATCAGCCAGCTTTTCTTACAAACTGTCACTGACCACAGTCTCACCCTCAAAGCAGAAGCTAATCAGAGCTTTCGTTTTACCTTAAGCAATATGGGGGGAGAAAGGGAAATAAAACAGAGACAATATAGAATTCAAAGGAGTGGAAATATTGCGCTACATCAGGAAGAGAGCCACTTTATGGACTTCACAGCTACAGAAGGTCATGAGTCAAATGCTGCAACTAGATTTTCAAATGAGCCAAGTAATAGTATAAGCATTAATAATGTAGAAATTATGCAAGCTACAACAAGAGCAATTATATCTTATACTTTAGGCCATAAACTGCATTGGTGACAAGAAAAAAAAATCCTTCCTTTCCCCTGGTATTGAGCACTGCAAAGTTGCATGCAATAGTCACCTCCCCTCAGGAGCTCCAATCCTGGGTTGCAGCCTCATGGGACACCTCATGGGTTCCCCATGGGCTGGGCTGGTGCAAGAACCATGCGGCTGCTTTGTTTGGGGATCCGCTTAGGCAGGGGTAGAACACAACCCCTGCAGTGTTGCACATTTATTTTAAAGTGGTTTATGCACAACAAATGCAAAAGACGCAAGAATTCCCCTAAACTTGTCTTAGTTTCTGGCAGCTCTTCTTTGCAATGAAATCGTTAAACCCCAAAGAGCCACGAGAAAAAAATACTAGAAACATGTTGCAAAGGCAAAACAACTTATGCACAGAGCAGTTCTGTCTCCAGTGCTCCAGGCCAGACATTTACAGAGTGACCCTTTTGCCCCCTCCCAAAATTAGCACAGCCTCTTTGCAGAGGTCTGAGCCAAGCCAGGCTCAGCTGTGCTGAGCACTTCCTAACTGGGAACTCTTTCCTGGGCCTATTCTCAGCACCTCTGGCAGGGACTGAACTCAGAAGTCCTCCGTTGCTTATTGTCTTTCAGACGATCATCTTAAATATAGGATAGAGCATGCCACAGCTGGGGAATAACACAGAAGGTTATGACACAGCTTCCACAATGCTTTTTTTCTTCAGAAAAACTCAAGTTTTGGTAGGTAGTGGAATTTGGATGTAGACCTGAAATTTGGTCAGTCACACAGCAGGCAGGGGATGCAGCTGGGGTCTCCAGACATGGAGTCTAGTTTGCACACCACAGGATTGCAGGAAGTAACACCAAACACCTCTCCTGAGTAACGAACTGGGGTAAGAACAAACTTTCAGCCTTATTGGGGACTTGCTAGGAACTGCAAACTCTGGGCAATTTGCTGATGTGGTTGCTGCTCAGGTATTTGTAAACAGAAGACATCAGGGCTGTACGACCAGTCATGCTGACGTTTCACTAAAGAGCATATCTAACGTGGAACAGATTGTCCTGTCTACAAAACACAGGAGCCTGGTGCTATCTAATGCCTGACACTTATGGTCCAAATCAGTATTCGTATCTGTTGATTATCCATGCCCAGGCTGCAGGGGGTCCTGCAGACCTTTTGGTTTTTACTGTTGTAGAAAGGAGCTGCGTTTATCTTTACCGGTTACTGCAAGATCTCACAGGACTGTAACAAGTGTCCTGAGGGAATGCACAGCCTTCTAGCTCTTAGCCTCTTGGTTGTTCTTTAAAGACATTACATGGGGTTGAGTTTTAGCCAAGTACGTGTGAGGAAATCTCCCTCTGCTGCCAGGCCAGGATGCTGCCTGGATCACGGATCCAAATATTCCCTCCTTCCAGCCTCAGACACTTACATCTTTTGATTCCCAACTCGCATCAGTTCAGTGCTCACGAAACGGGCTCCACGACCGTACCTTGTGGGACAGCACCTTGCTACCATGGAAATGGTGCCAACAGTTAATTGTATCCAGGTGAGGCATGTTGCCCAGCTTTGGGAGACTACTTCTGCAGCTAGGCCAATGCAGAAAGTTTTGCTCACAGCTAGCTACAGCACTCAGCACCAGATGTTTCCTCAGCATAGCATTCAATGTTCAAAGATCTCCATCAGAATTTAATGTAGGGAGGAAGAAATTCAGGAATTTGCAATGGATCTTGAGAATAGCTCAGACATTTTGCTCTAGATCCTGAAAAGGAGTCAGAGAGCTGGTCTCAGTCTGGGGAACACAAAAGCTCATCCTTGTGTGTTGAGTCCTTGGTCGTAGACCATGGTCCAACTAGTGAAGGCATAGCGACAGGAAGGACCTCAAAGGAAGCAATTTGAGAAGCTGGGGAGAGTAAAGGACAGAACAAAAAGCCGCCAAAGCTAATATTCAGCACTGGGTTTGCAAGAAGGAATGGATACTAGAAAAAAAATGAGACAGACAGAGCTCATTCTTCTGACAGCCATTTGGAAGCATTTAACCCCAGCCTTTGCTCGTGCCAAACCTTAGCTCTAGGACACTGCAGATCACCAGTGTGGCCTCCTGAAAACCCTTAACAGGGAACAAGAGAAAGCAGGAAGACTAGACCTCAACACTGGGGCTTGAAGCAATCATTACGTACAGCCATAGGAACATAAACCAGCCCTTGGAACAGTAGAACAGGCAGATGCAAGTACAAATGGCGGAAAGTTTTTAAACCACTTACTCGGGAACCTCTCTTGCCAGGTGGTCCTGGTAAGCCCGGCAGACCTGGTGGACCCTAGAAAAAAAAAAAAAGTATTAATGATAGTTCTATAACAGGATGGTGCTCCTGACAGTATTTCAGGGAGACCCATAATACAACCATTTGGAGAAGACATGGGGAGAAGGGCCAGTTATAACATCACGGCCAGAATTTCCCTTCGACTTATGCTATTACCATAAAGGGATAAAAGCCATGCACAATAACATCTGCAGAAGCATATATTTCCATAGAGTAGAGACAGAGCGTTCACATCTTTCTGCTGTGGACCGCATTCCCGTGATCACAGCTGTGTTTCACGCTTCCAGTTTCCCGGACCCATGCTGTAACACAGGGGTAACACAACTGTCTCTCAGCTTTGGAGTTTCCTGCTACGTGCTAGCACACAACAGAAGTAACGTGTTAGCACCTTGGCGAGGAAGGAACATTGTGTGTTGTAATATATACCAGCTGAGGATGTATAGTTCTTGGTATTGTAGGTTCCTACATGAGTTGCAACATAATCGCATCCCAGCACTTCATATTTTAAAGCAGCATGTTATAAAATGTAATAAAATTGGTGTAAATGTTGGAAATTCTTAAATGTGGCTCTGTAATATGGAAGAGGTCAACTCATACATGTCAGAGTAGTGGGGATTCTTGGAAGAGGGTGAGAACAAAGTGGAGATATCAGGCGCCCAGCTGTGCACTGATCTGAAACAGGTTAGGAAAAAAATACTTAACCAATGAGGTTTGAACTCCTTTGAATTTATTCATTTATTTATTCATCTTTTTCAATGGACTGAAGAATTCACATTTCTGGAGAGCCATTTGCAACTCCTAATAACTCCTCAAAACTTCTTTTCCTCCGAGCCAAACATGTCTAACAAGAATAACTGTTAATTAAAGTGTCTCCCAGAGGATTTATATTCTAGTAGCTTGTTACAAAAGACTAGTTTTCATTGCGTCCAGGGGAGAGAGTGATACAGAGCAGCAGACCAAAGGACGTTCGGAAGGCAGCCTGAGCTCTCCAACTGCGTGGCAGTCGGGAGAGCAGGTCCCAGGAGCAACGCTCCATGGGGAAGATGGGTGCATCGCATGGAGCAGGTGCAGCGCAAGCCCCACAGCCACACTCTGGCCCCGGCACGGCCTCGCTCCCTTCCCGCTGGGCCACCTCTGTAGGACCTCACATGCACGATCACCCTGAGCGGAGCCTGCTGCAAGGCTGACCCTGTTGCTGCTGAAGGATTGCCAGGCAGGGCTGCTCAGGCTCTGCAATGTGTTACTGGCCCTGAGGAAGAGTGAAAAGTTCATTATCTCTAATGCAGGAGTCATCAAGTGCGTGATTTAGTAACAAAAATAAGCCCTGGAGATCCCTACCCTAAATCTCATTCCCAGAATAAGATTTTGAACAGAGAAAACCTGCCTGAACCATATAGGTAACTGATGAATAAACTTTCCCCTAATATTACCAACCGTCCCACACATAAGCAGCAAATTAATTAGTATAAAAGACATCTTTTAAAAAAGTCATCCAGCCAAACTTGGTACAGTAGAAAAAAGTCAGGGGGAGGAGTAAGCAAAGCCCAGGGTAGGTCTCTCTGTGCTACTAATTTGTCAGGACATCAAATGAATCATAACATATTTTTTTTTCTGTAGTTATTTCTATCTGTAGCAAAGATGACAAGAAAAGCATTATTTTAAAAGTGTAAGAGCCTATGCAGCATAGAATAGCTAATGCCCCACACTTAGACACACAGGGATGGACTTCTACCACCGTATCACTCACTGCTACTACCCAACACTGCTGCCTGTCCTGGAGGTTTCCAGTCTCTATAGCCTGGGGTGCTTCATCTGACCTCTTTGCAAGTTGCTTATTGCTGGCTAACGCGGTATTACTGGTCCTTGTATTAGCAACCCACATTGATACAGCTGACCCTCGTTTTAGCAATACACACAACATTTTAACCTGCCATTGTGCCAGCTCAGGGCCCCATGCATAATACAATTATACAGCTGTGCAAATAGACACATGATTGTAGGGTTTTTAAGCCTCATGTGCTCCAGAATCCAAGCTTTTATTAAAAAAAATCCCCTTGCCCTTTTAGTTGGGGAGATAACTATTAAAACATGAATCCAATGCAACTGATCCAGCAACAGTTAATAGAGTTTACCAAAGATTAATTCAAGCCCTCAACCTCTTCTCCATCAAAACCCATCCCCATTTACCCCTAGAAGGAGAATTAAAAGAGAAGATGCAACTGTCTGAGAACTGCGTTCCATGCATACCAGAATTGAGGTGACCTTTTCCATCTTCCTGCTAACAGCAGCTGCAATTGTACTTGGCCACTTGGGTACAAATGTTCTCCAAAAACGCGGGCTGTTCAGAATAAACTGAAGCTAACATAAAAATAAAGAGACAGTTAATACCTGCACTGGAGTGAGAATACGGAGTTAAGGGAAAGGCATTTAGCTGGAACAGCACAGAAAGAGCAGTACATAATTCAGGAATCCCTATCACTTTGCTTTGGTTTAATTTGCGTTTCCTTCAACCTTATTTTTTTTCCTCTCCTGAAGGGTAGGAGGAATACGGTGACTGTAGGATGAGTGGCTAGAAGTTGCCAGCCACTACGGTAACTGCATAAGGCAAGAGTGTGACCACAGACAAATTAGAAGCAAGACAAGGTGGAAGAGCACTGGGGTAGCCGGATGAACACAGGTAGTTGCGAAACACGACGCACTGCAAGACCAGCTTTTAGCTTCTCACACAGTTCCTTGGTAGTTGGATGGGATGGAACACGCACTGTGCCTTCCTAGCGACTCATTTCTCCTCTGCCCTGTGCCCTATACACATGCCCCTATATCGTCCAGATCAAGTTCTCGAACAAGAGGCCCACGTCAGACAACTGGCTTTGCCTGGGGAGAGCAATGCTGAAATACACACGAAGAAAAATGCACATCTGCAGAGGCAGCCAGAGAAGAATACGACTGGATCAGGGCCCAGCTACTTACAGATGACGGATGCAATCCCATTTAAAAGCAAGGCTCCGAGACATGGAGAGTAAGAGGTGTCTATCAACGAGCCACCACGCAGCGAGCTGCTAAGAGTCTGCCTGGAGGTAGCGCCCATGCAGTCCCTACACCCGCCAGAGACATCTCCACCCCGACCCCTAACGCAGGGAAGACTTAAGTTCATCACACAGAGCCTGTGTGGACCTTTCCATTGTAGAGCATCCCTGGGGAATTCCATAGGGAGCAGCGGGAAGCACTCGGAGAGGCAGGAAGGTTCCTTTTCCCGGCAGCTGGAGGAAAATATTGCTTCTCTGCTCCTGCCCTCCGGTTGCAGGGACGCCCCATGAGATCAGCAAGGCTGACAGCCTCCTGCAGCGAGCTACCGTTCCTAGCACTTTGGTTCTTGTCTCTCTGGCTTCTTGCCTACTCCTTTCCGCAAACTGATGGCGGAGCACACACACGCTGTTATCACACAAAGCAAAATCAGAGATCAAGGAGAAACATGGCACAAGCAGATACTCTCTCTTCTCAAGCCAAACAGCTGAGTTGTTAACCAGCCTGAACCGTTGTGTGAAGCAGCTAATGGCAGCCACATAAAAGTTTAACCCTTCTCAGTTTCCCACGGTAGCATTAGCAACGATGACTGATCCCACCAAATGATTATAGGATTTATTCTAAGCTGCTGCTGGGAAACTTTCTGGCGCAAAGGGGACTTTTTTTCTTAGCTTTTTGAGCTTCAAATTGCAAATGGAAAATTAAGCTAAGTTGTCCGAAAGGGAAATACATTGGACCCTGAGGACAAGAGAAATCTCACTATTTCCTCTTGCTGCTGAGATCAGCCAGTTTATACCTCTGCCTCTCACACTGCTTCCTCTGCCCGCAGCGGTGCCACTGGGAGTTACGTGCCTTCAGATCTCAGAACACGAGCAAGGCTGAACCTGTTCGGAGAGGACTTCAAGGAAAGCACAATCGGTACAGGAATTGGTGATTTGGGAAATGACTCGCTTCCTTTTGAATGACTACTGAATCAACTTGCTCAGATAGCAAAGTATTCCTGTAATCCTGTCCCCAGGGGCAAGTACTCAGCCTAGTAGCAAATAGCTGACAACTACTCAGGACACAATTTAGCTCATATTCCAGTGCATGCTGATAGACTGACACATCTATATTTTAGGGTCTCTCCAATGTACTGCTGCCTCCCCTGTTCCGTATCCCCGCACAGCGTTAGTGGCACAGTTCTCCTTTATCCCAGAAATGGTTGCGTTTCAGAGGTGGGCATCCTGCACTGTGCAAAACACTGCAAGGACTGAAGAGAGAAGATTCGTCTTTCTCAGATGCTAACTGCACGTGGTAAAACCCAACTTAAAAGGGAGTTCAGAAAACGCATCAAAAGCTTCTCCTCACATTGGCACCAAGTTCTGAGCAGTGACGTTACCCCTGCAGACAGAAAACCTGTCTTGTTTTCTTCCTGGATGAGGATGAGGCATATTTCGTACGCAAGGCCACTGCCACAAGTCCGTTTAGCTTTGTACGTCTGGAAAGCACCAGCACGGAGGGACTGAGCAGCTACAGGGGCAGCACTAGAATTAAAAATCCCCTGTTCAGGAGAACAGAAGAGGAGAAGACGACCTCATCTTCAAAAGACATGCCAATCCCGCTTCACCTACCTGTCCTTGCCAAGCACTGCGCAGAGAGGGAGACAGGATCTAAACTAAAACCCGGCTTGAAGTACTGCCTAAAACAATCTGCAATTTTTGGGGAAAAAAAAAAATTCCAGGACTTTGGTTAGTTTCTTCTCCAAGGCAGGCTTGTCATATTAAATTTGAACACATCTGGGTTTCAACCAGTCTAAAAAGAAAAAGCCCTCATAATTCTGGCAGGAACTGAGATATTGGTGGAAAGCCAGTCTTGTAATATGATTTCCACAATAGACACAGATGTTTATTCTGGGTCTGTACAACACCTATCACAGAAAAGTCCTTGTCCACAACTGGATTCCTAATAGAGTGGCAGCACAATACACAGCAAAATATTAGTATTCCAGCTTGATGAAGGTAGCTTTTCTATTGAGACATTTCAGGAACAGCCTCTGCATGAGGCACTTCAGACTCTTGGGCAATCTCAGACCTTGGAAGGAAGTCTGAAAGGGTGTCAAGAAATAGAGGGATCCCATACTCTATCACACACTTTCTATTTTTAAAGATTTATAAAAATACCTGTATATATTTATACAATACATCCCTACATCCTTTGCAGCACATTTATCTCAATCACACTTTCAACTTACTGCTCTTCAAAATGAACTTTGTCTTACACAAATAGAGCTCTCTGATGCTTAGTCATTTGCCTGCAAGAAGATTTCCCTTTGGGGATAGTTCTGGTTAAATTAGCAAAAAATTATGATCCAACTGTGTGAGTGAGGCTAAAACTTTTCCCATGTATTACACAAAGCATGCAATCTCCTCTTTTTTTTTTTTTTATTAATATGACTCATTCATTAAAAGACATTCAAACACATTGTGTGTTCCTTAATTTATCATAGACTGTCAGCTTGAGTAGCCTTTTCTGGTACAAGGAGGACTGGAAACAGGCACTTCATATTTTATCAGCATTCCCAATCACCTCTCTCCCCCCTACCCGCCGATTGAATTGGCAAGGATTGCTTCTTTATGAAAGGAGCTGGGCTCCAAGACAAACTGCTCGTGCAGAAGATGGCAGCTGGAGCAGTCTAGACTGGGGACGCGCTCAGGAAGACATCTGCCTTTGGAAGAAGGTTGCCTGCCAGAGTAATGCCACACCTCTGGCTGGGCTGCTGCCACCAGGGTTCGAACCTGGGGCTCCTGGCCACGCACCGTGCCGTGCGGATGGAAACGGGAGGCTGTTGGCACGCCCGCCCGGGGACTTTTCCGACTTGGATACTCGGGGAGTCGTTTGAAACACGCTCCCTCCCTCCCTCCCCGCTCCTCTTGCGTTACTCAGTGCTTCCGCAGCCTCTTAATGAACTCAGCCCGCTCCTCTGCACATCCAGCATCAGGCATGGTTTTCGCGCTCTAAAAATAACCCTCAGACACTAGTCAAAAGAGTCAATATGGGGCTTTTTGTCTGCAGGAGCAAAAAAGCTGTGGAATTATAGCCTTATTATATAGGAGACAAAAGGTCCAATACACTGTGTACAACCCAGCTAGACCCCGGGGCTGCACCAGGGTAATGGGTTTGCTGCAGCTTTACCATGTAACACAGAGCATGCACATCCCGGCAGGCAGTGCTGATGGGCAGGGGAGAGGGCTACAGCCCCCTAAACCTCCCCATCAAACCTGCTGCTGCTGGTATAGCCAAGCAAATGATACCCCATCCGCCAAAGGATTCAAAACACCTATCACATCACAGCCTTGCAAGGGCTTGAAGGCTTGATATGCTGGCAACAAAACACTTTTTTTCATACATTATTTTTCTTTTGTGGGTATCCAAGCTACTTGTGGCCATGTGCTGGGGTCACGCTGCTCTGCAAGCTGAGCAAAGGCCCGCTTGGCCCCGTGCAGGGACGGGAGATCTCGAGCGAGGCTCGGCGGAGGTGCTGCGGGCAGCCGCGGGGATGATTCAGAGCGACATTTGCCAGCTGCTGAGTCAGTGCTGAGTTACTGACTTAGCATGAAGTTTGGGTGTTCTTTTTGCTATTTCCCCCCTCCAAAAGAAATGTAGAGCCGAGATCCCAAATGCTTGTGGTTATTAATGGTTCCCAAGAAATTTTTGTTTTTTAAGAGCATACTATCCTCCCTCCTCTAGCCGCCCAGAAAAACCCAACATTCCTGAAGAATTAATGCTCTGCCATTAGTTGCATGTGGGACGCAGCGTCTCCATTTCCTGTTGCGCGGTGGTGGTCTTTCAGGACAGATTAATCCACGGAGGGTGCTGCTGTTTACTGCTAGGTGAACAGATCCTTTTAGCCCCTTGCTTGCACTCTAACCACGCGGACACCTCCCTCAATTATGCAGAACGGGCCCTTCTGCTCAGCTCAGATTATACCACAGTTGTTTTGGTAGCGTTCACAAAGCCAGAATTGCAGAGACCACAGTGCCTGAGTCATCACTGCCTCGCACCCCAGCTGTCAATCACAGCCTGATTTTGGGATGGTGAGGATGAGAGATGGTCCTTTCTCTCTAAGTGGAGAGCCAGACAGGCAGGGTGCTGCTGGCTGCCAGCCTGCCTCTGCCCATAAATCATTGCCAAGGTGGCCCCAATCCTTGCTGAAAAGGTAGAAGGCAGTTTCCCCGTTCACACTTCTCTGCCCAGCGTGACAGTCTTCTTGAAGAGACCTTGTATCAGGCAACACAACTGGGAAAACTAATTAATCATCTTATCCTTCCACCCGTGTGCCAGACGCCGTGTACGACATTCCCAGCCCCACAACCTGCCCCGTCTCGGGAAAGCGCCGGGCTGCGGTATCACGCAGCAGAGCAGGAAGGGCTGTACTGACCTCATCAGAAACGTCTGCCCAACAACATGAGGACAGCGCCAGGTAATTACTCAAGCACGGAGCATTTATCAGCACTTGTTCTGAAACATGCTCCTCTGGCCATAGAAGTGTTACATTAATTTCTCAACATGTCATCCCCATTCCGGTCTTTTCTCCTCTTTCTCTTCCCACGTCAGAGACATCCAACAAAGTATGGTACAGAGATCTCCAAGTGAATCACAGGAGCTATCAAGCACCGCACGGCAGCCAGCTCCAGCTGAGCCATAACCTTTCCCTCCCAAAGTGTCGACTTTGTTTCCAGCAGTCAAAGAGGATAAAGCCAGACAGAGCCTCAAAATGTTCTCCTTTCCCTCAAATTCAGGACTCCAGTTGTTCTCAGACAGGATGGAAAAATCCTGCCGTCTCTTCCCTCAGCCCTCCACAGCCTGAATCCGTTTCTGTGCTATGATTCACAAGCTGAGAGGGATTTTCCACTCCAGTTCAATAATAAGCTCTTTACATTGCAGGGGGAAGCGGGGGCTTGGAGCTTGGTCACCCTCGTGACACTTGCAGGGCAAGAAGGTGGGAAAGGCCAGGATTTCACTGGGCTCGGAGCAGGCCACCCTGAGTTACCCCTTACAGGTAAGCAGAGTTTTAAGAGAAGTTCACAATTGCTGAATTTCTCCTCTTGGAAATATGCCTGAAATGACTCTCCACGAAACACAGAAGACGGCCCAAAGACAAAATTGCTGAAGCTCATTCTGCCTACTCAGGGATTTAGCAAAACTTCTCCAAGTCCAAAGACTACAACAGGGATGTGTGCCTGGCAGGAGCGCAGGGCTGCCTGCGCTGCATCCCCCTGCCCAGGGCAGCATCTTCACCTCTCCCAGAGATGGGGACCTTCGTAAAAAACACAGCCCTCAGTGACTCCCCACCCAAATTACAAGGAGAGAAATCACCATGCTGCTTTGAAATGGGACAGGCAGGAAAGGCAAACCTTGAAGGTAAGCACCCATTGAGGGCTTAGCGAAACACAACCTTTTCACTTCAGGTGTTACTTGCAACAATGAGCAGCGCATTTGCAGACACAAGAGCTCTTAATTGTGTTCCTTAAGCTAGTCTCAATATTTCCATTATAAACCCTTCTTTCACTATTTTAAGAAGTCAGCCGTAAAAATTTGCTCTAGGCTGGAACTTGGCAACTAAAGACTCTGTCTGGGAGAAACTTATTTTACATGTACAACCCCTCTCTCGTATACGCAATATAGCAAAAGGCTTGGGTTGGAACACCAAATCCTCCTAAAAGTTGGCCAGTTTAAAGATCCTGTTTGCATTCTTGCATTTGGGAAAAAAAAAAAAAGCCAGCAGATAATTAGTGTGGCCTGACTGCTTTTAGCATTACAAAATGTGTGTATACTTTTATGATAGCCAAGATATACACCCTGAGAGTGGTTATTGTGTGTGGAATGCAGTAGTTAAATTTATAAAGGAAACTCTTTGCACATTTTAAGTGTGGGCTATGAGAAATAAAAAAAAAAAAAAACCCAAACCACTTATACCTGAAAAATAGAGGAGAGTTTGTTTAAAAAAATAAATCCTGAAGCAATCTCTGCACTTGCATTTGCTGAAACACGGCACTTTTCTGGAAAAGTGAATTTCAGGTACAAACCAAATTAATAACCAGGGTTAAGAAATAGTTAATTTGTGGTATGTTTTTGAGACACCTAGGTTTTCTTCAGAAGGTGACTGGCAGTTCTGCTCTCTTGGCCCTGAGTGAAACCAGGGGTGTAGAACAGAGCTCTAGCCTGGCCATCAAAATTTTAACCAGTAACTTGTAGGAAGGAAGGTGGGATGTTTTTTTGGTTTTTTTTTTGTTGTTGTTTTTTTGTTTTTTCTTTTCTTAAATCTACCATTAAGGACCAACTTTAATCACAAACTTTTAAGGGGCATCCACCATCACAGAGCACTCGTTTACACTGAGATATATGCTAAAATTGTGATCACCAGAAATGTAATAGTGCTTGGCTGCTATTTTGAGTTGTCACACTCCACTAAGCTTTATAGAAAGCCTTGTAGGTTATGGTCTGCCAACCATTTAGCTGATCTGTGACTGGGAGTAGCTAGCATTAAGAGCCTGAACTTACCTGAGGTCCTCTCTCTCCTTTTGCTCCTGGATATCCCAGTAAAAATGGAAACGGAGTGGGTCCGAGGGGGTCAAAGATTTGATAACCATCAGTTGCAGCTGGGGTTGTGAGGTTGAAGGCCTGTGCCCTGGCTCTGGAGACGGGACGGGCAGACCCCAGGGGTGGTTTGGTGTACACCAGAGGGACATTACTAGGATCCACTTTCCTGCTGGGGGACAGCACGTGCTTCTTTGGAATGGGCCCATTGCTTGGGTTCTGTGGGGTTTGCTTTAGGGTGACAAAGTGGACATTGCTGGTTGTGTTATCAGTCATCCTCCTCACTGGCTTTACAGTACTGGGTGCTTCAGAGGGCTCAATGGTGGGTTTTTGGTTGATCTTCTTTTTGGTCTCTTGCTTGGACTCCTTCCTGCTGGCTGTGGCAGGGCTCTGGCTTGTTGGTGGGGCCTTTTTGGCAGTGGGAAGGGGATTTTTCTCCATGCGTGTGCTGGGAGTGGGCCGAGACACCCTGAGGGTTGTCACCGTCCCTCGAGGGACCAAATGGGTGGGTGGCTGTGTTTCAGTACTCAACGGAACAGGAGATGGGGCCACTGTGACCTTTGTGGCTTTGGTTGTCAGTCTTGGCAGTGATGATGGGGATGATACCAATGCGACGGTTGTTGCACCTGAACCCCGAGTCTTGAGGGGTGCAGTGACCCTGCCAAACTCCAAGGATGGGGCAGCAGTGGTCAGGTTTCTCAGACCCTGCAGCGAGGGCTCCATATGCTGTGGGGTACTCGGGGAGGCACTGGGATCCCTGGGCAGGAGGGGGATAAGAGGGGGCAGGTTCGGCCGGTAGGTATCTGCTTGCCTGCACTGTTTTTTTAGGTATTTACAGTAATGATGAGCTGCCTTGGCAGAAGGATAAATATCGAACTGGCAGATGGCTCCTTCAAACTGCACGGAGTGCTGGTTCATCTTCCCAAAGAGGAAAGATCCATGTGGATCCAATGCCTCGTCCTTTTTAAAATGCAAATCCGCATGTACTCTGCGCTTCCCACAAGAAGTAAATAAAGTGACTGTCTGGCCACGGATATTGATGGCCATATTGTGCCAATGGCCATCATGGACATTGTAATCAAAATATACAGAGCGCTTGTGGCCCACATACACTATGATCTTCCCAGGCACAAACTGGACCCCCAGCTGCAGTTTTTTCTTTTTGCTCTTGACAGCAAAGAGAAAAGCGTTGTTGATGCGGTGGGAGCAGAGGCTCAGCACTAGGAGCAGGTCAGTGCTGGAGCCTGCGGGGAGGATGGTGCTGACTGGTGCTTCGACACGTGCTCGCTGAGTGAAGATGACCCCTGATTTGAAAGGAATGACCCCTTGAGGAACTGTACGTGATGAGGACCATCCGCTTGATGGCCTTTTCCCTGACAGGCCCAGTCTTTGAAGAACATCCACATCTGAAGGGGAAACACAAAGAAAACATGAGGTGTTGGGCAACCCAAGGGCTGGATGGGCATGGGGGTCAAGCCAGTCCATGCAAAAGGGTAACAGGATACAGGAACCCCCAACCATCCTCTCACACATACACATTCAAATAATCAGAAAGGAGAGCACATAACTCTTCTGCACACAGTGTGAGTGGAGTGCCTCAACGCATCAGCTCCATAGTGCATCTGGCTAGCTGTCCTGTCCCACCAGGGACCAGCTCCAGATGTTCTGGAGGGAGCTGACCTCACTACAAGGAAATTTCCCACTGAGCACCAATAGTCCCCTTCTCTGGGATTTAATTCTGAGTACTGACCACACAGCTGGAGAGGAATTTGAACAACAGACTGAGCTGGAATTGCAAAATTTTATATCGCCAGAAGGCAAGGAACAGAACTTTCAAAGGGAGCAAAAGCCTCTATCTCTCTCCAAATTAGTAAGAAGCAGCTTTTGATCTTTGAGACTCTGGAGAGTTTAGGGAAGCAAAGGTGCCTCCCAGCGTGAAAAAAATTGCACCTAGGTTTCACTGAACCACTTAAGGTTCTCAACAGCAGTACGTTTTTCCCAGAAGATCATCTTACAGCCTTAAATTATTTTAATAAGTTGGAGGAACCAGACCTGGTTTGTGAAGAGCTGAGAGATTAGTTATGGCTGCTACTGAGCAGTAGAGGTAGGACTTGCCTCCAGCATTTGTCACCTAGGAGCTGGGTGCCTTGTTCAAGAGAGGATGAGAGGGATTGCTGTCCAGAGGCACCTATCTTTCTCCACTGACTCTGGGAGAAGTCTGCAATGGGCAGACAGGCAGAATCCTCTGGTTTCTGGCCCTAAGGTCTAACAGGAGTCACACACAGCTTGGAGTCCAAGGCAGATTAGCAGGCAACAGCAACACAAACTGGAGCCAGCTGGCAGCAGTCTCAGCTGAACTACTTAACTGGGGAAGATGCTGAGGTCTACGTGAGAAAAGCTGCAAAGGTAAATGTGCCCAGACCTGAAAAAGGCACTCGTGTGCCCAAAAGCTTGTTTCTCTTACTCCAGCTCGAACATTTGGTCTAATAAAAGATGTTACCAACATGGTATAGACAGATAAAGGTAAGGCTATAATGATTACCATGACACTACCACTGTTGAAAATGAGCTAGGATAACTGTATTTCCTTCCCTCTTCCGTGCCCAAATGCAATCCCCATTACTCGATGACCAGCTCACTCTCGTGTATTTAAGTGCTCTTTGGGGAAGCTAGCCTGGGCTGTATAATCCAAATGCTGATCTCGCAAGGTAAGAATTTAACAATCAGAAATGCTGCAGTGCCAATCGTGGCTGCATGTCAGCTAACATCATGGGATTGCAGCTTTCCTAGATTAAAAGGAAAAGTAAATCAAAGGTTGTCCAAAGAAAAAACAAGCTCCTTTTCTAAAAGGGCCTTGGAATTTGGCCTTTTTCACCCTTAACTATTAAATATTCAGCACAATACCCAATATTCGGAGAATTGGCACTTAAAAGAGATCCTTGGTGTTAGCCAAAAGGGTTGTAGACTCAAGCCAGTCTGAGGCCTGTAATGTTGCTGGCCAGGAACGGAGGAGGATAACGAGAAAACCTCTGTTCCTTGACTTTGGCAAAAAACTTGGCCATTTTTGTATGTAAGTCAAGTCATTGTAACAAGTCAATGCATATTTACTTTGTCTGAGCTCAGCTTTATACCCACCTCCCCTTTTTAAGGCAGCTTGACTCATTTGCGAGCAGAGACTACCCTGGAGAAGATGCGTCAGATGTGACAGGGGGTGGAAATTCTTTCTCTCTATGCAGAAGGGCTAATTTACTGCGCAGCATGTGCAAGTGTTAATAATGGTACTTCTCCCATACTAAGAAATCCTTGGTCCCCCACTGTTTTTCTGCCATATTGCCCAATGGGGCTGTCCCTCAGCATAGCAAAGGTAGAGCCTTCCCCTCTCTGCACTGAATGGAGGTATCACAGCAGTATCTTCATACTGGATAATCTCCAGAGCCCATGAAATAGTAAAGGCCAAAGCCTTGCTCTAGCGAAGTCAAGTGGGACCCTTGCCACAGACTTCAAAAGCATCAGGATTTAGCCCTAAGGAAATACATTTACCCCTGAAACTAGGAGCTAGACTCCAGCTTCCAATTTCTACACGTATTTTTAGGTTCTCTCCCAGAGACAGACAGTGGTGTCTCTCTACTAGGCAGAGATGCTTTACACTCCAGGAGCTATTCATTCGGCAGCTGCTCTGCAAAGACATAAGGTTGTTTCCCTGCTCAGAGGATGCCACTGCTGTTTGCAATACCAATCCAACTGCCTCATTAGCAACTGCAACAACAGTGCTTAAGAAAAAGGGAAAAAAAGCACAACCCAACCACTCCTTTCCCTCAAAACTCACTAAGGTAGAGCCAAATTCTAGATGCCTACGCAAAACCTGATTAAAACAGACCTCATGCAGGACATGTATGTGGATTTTCCAGCACCAGGTCCAGGCACACAGCTCAGGACTCCTGTGCACCCAGCCCGTCTGCCTCTCCATCCCATGCCGACTGCCCTGGGCTGGGGGGGCACATCCCCCGGGATGACGGGATGTCATCAACTAACGTAAAATGCAAGGTAATTTTGGCTTCCTCAAGTAGCTCCAAGTTTAGCATAGCATTTTTTCCCCTTCAAATTTTTTCCTCTGTAGATTTTTCCATCAAAACACATTATTTAAAAACCCATTCACTTAGAGCTGCCTGGTCCCAGGTGCCTTGAAACGAGTTGCAACATTTGAGCAACTGAGAAAAACTTCTAGCAGCCTCTGTGCGTGAAGTGAGATGCACAGAGATTCCTGAACAATCACATGATCATCTCCGAAAGAGGGGATAAAATATTTTATTGCTCTCCTTCCCATCTCTTTCTTTCCCTCCCACTTGCCCCACGCAAAAAGCTTTATAAGAAAAAGAAGCCAAAAGGCAGGAGAGAAATAACTTGCAGCTTCCTAGGTTCCGGCAGCCGAGATGTGATGCCCACAGCCAAAATTGGGTTGAATAAATGGTACATTTCCAAAAGTTACTGCCCAGACCTTTAGTCAGTGCACATCAGATGAACTCACTAACCTCATGATCTCTTGGATTTGTAACGCTTATTGAAAATTCATCCTCTGCGTTCCCTGATTTTCCAGTGTGCAGGAAGACCCCTAAGCCTTACAGTAGTAACTGGAGTGTTTTCAAAGGCCCACGGCATTGCCTTAATTTCATTCTCACACAGATCTATGAACAAGCTCTTAGTTGCTTTTATAAATCTCATGTTTGAAAATCCTGAGTGATAATACCGTCTCAGGTCACCAATGTTTCCTTAGAGCCTTTGCTTCCTTGGAAGCTTTTACATTCTGGTACCCAGAAGAGCAGCCTGTGTCTGACTGTGGGGAAACCAAGCAAGAGTTTTTAAACTCCTTTATCACAGAGAAAGTATCTCAGAGAGGAGTAATCTACCACACTAAGGTAATGCAGTAAGAGTGAAGTGAAAGAGTTTCCTTTAGATGGCACCATCCCATAATTATCGTGGGTGTAAAATGATGGATAGGGATGAATCTAAACAGCATATTAAAATCTACTTGAAAAAAGAGATGCCAAGACACAGTATTTGTTCTGCCTCTTTATGAGCTGACATAAAACTTGCTCTGAAAACTGCTTGACTAAGTAATTCAGCCAGATGTTCACCTCTTTTTGGAAAATATTACATATTTCAAAATTGCTGATGGCAGGGATGCATATCCCCCCCCCCTCAAAAAAAAGTGCTCCATGGGCTGGCTTACAGCTGAGCATTGACCAACTTTCTATTTTTCCTTCATGTTTTGGAGACTAAGAGGAGAGCCCTGGAGCCTGCTAGTCCACTTATTGTTGTCTACTGATGGTGGAGGAAACTGTTCAGTTCCAGTATATACCCGTGTAAAGCATCCATGTGGAAGAGGTATTGCTATTTTAAGAGGAGATGGCTCCTTTACAAACAGATGTTGCAGAGATGCTCAGCTCCCACTATCAACTGTAAAAGACGGACTTATTTTTATTTTTGTTGACCCTGAAGCTTTCTATCTCCTCTTGTGGGGCCATTGGTTATTGTACCCCAACCTTTGTCCTGTCCCCAGCAGCACTGGGGAGGGGATGCCTGGAGAAGGAAAGATAGGGTGAAGCTGTATGATCACTCCCCTGTAGAATACTTCCCCTACAGCACAGGGACTGAGCCAGATGTAGTCATTCTACTATCAACCACCCCGTGGGATTTTTCTTCCTTCAATTTGCTTTTCCTTTTCGAACTCACATCATTTCTGTATGCACAACATCCTATGTGCCTGCACAGGCATGATCAGGTTGCATTCAAGTCAAGGAAAAACCTGTCTGCCAGAGACGCTTAATTCCTTAATGCCCCAGCCTCAAGGGGCACTTTCTAAAAAAGCAGTTAAGTACTAGCAAGTGCAGGTAGATGCCAGTGACATTTTAGACACACCAAAGTGCTTCATTCCCACCAGACAGACAGGCACTTCTGAAAATCCTGTGGGGCACGTAATCACCTGCAAAAAACTGGTTCTTTTGCCAGCTGTTAACTGCGTCATCTATATCATCAGTACTGCAATGATCAGCAATAAATGCATTTAATTCTGTGCACCGGGCTCAGACAGTATTAAATTATGGTCCTAAACTGATACCAAAGCCCTTGGCTTTCACTTTGGTTGAAAGAGGAGAGAAAAAAATAAAAAGTGTAATTTACCTTCAGAATTTCCCTGTGTGAATCCCAGGAACCAGGTAAAACATAATACAGTCCAGAGAAAGCAGAATCCCCTAGAATTGGACGAGAAGAAAAAATAATGAGTTTCTACAACATTAGTAACAAAAACTAGCCCCTCTGTTAAGGGCTTTCTCCTTGATCACAGGTCTATTGAAGTCAGTGGCAGTGTCCACATGTCTCCGGGAAATGGAGAATGGGTGCTCAGCAGAACAGCACTTGCTTCTGACTGAGATTTCATGTTACTGCTTAAGTCATCTAAAGCCCGCTGAATTCAGTAGAAGGTTTTCCCACTGGTATTAGGGGGGACCAGACCAGTGTTTTGAGATACGATGGCATCAGTGCCAGGTTAGCAGCCCCTTCGCTACTGCTACTGTTCGGCACTCATCCCGTCTAGGACACCAGAAATGCAAGAGGATGGAGAAATAATTCAAAATTGGAAGGTCAAAAGACGTGCCAGGAGCGCATATGCATGTCTGTGAGGACATGGGTAGAAAATGGGCTGACGTGAAGTGACACATCACCTGCACCTCAGCAAACAAATTCTGAGTCCTATTGCTTTGCTACATGCTTAAACATATTCTGAACATACAAAATTCTACATGGATCTATTCCTCTTTTTACACCCAGATGCAACGATGGGGGGCAGCTTCTAACCACTCAGCACCCTATGCTGTTGCCACTAATGACCTTCTCATTAGCTTGGTATGGCAGGAAATTTTAGAAAGTGCGAGCGCTGCAGACTCCCAAGCGCAGTGTGCTCGCAAACCCTTTCACGCCTGAGAGGGAGTTGGACAAACCTTGCAGTTAGCTAAACTAAGCCTTGGAGTGCCAGCAGAGAGGAAAACTTTCACTAGAAAGGTAGCTGAAGCCCCCGCTTCCCCCACTAGCTTCCTTGATTTGTAGCCAAATAACGAACATAAGAAACTCCTTGGTTAAGCTCACTTAAAACTGTCAGTGGAAAGTTCGAAGATTGAATTCCCTCATCTCCTAGAAATGATATTTAACAGCTTGATCAGCAAGGGCTGCTGCAGGAACAGAGACAAAAATGTAAACTACAGAAAGTCCTCAGCCAGAAGAAAGCAGTGTGGGACATCCACCGCTTGTTCTTCATTTCAGCCAAGCCAGCACGAACACTGGGGTATGCAAAGCAATGCCAAAGTGCAACTTGCTCCTCTCTTCAGATCTGGCAAAGACAAATCATTTATCAAACGGGATTAGAGACCACTCTTCTCCTGCCATCAAGTCTCAGCTTTAGCACACGAAAGCATCCTCCAAGGCAATGTATTACCCTGGGCCAGATCCTCACCCAGTGCAGGAGACCCTTTCCCACAGCTAAAATGAAGCCACAGTGATTTACACATCAGTGGGGAAACCTGGCCTTGAATGTAAAAATCCATGCAGGAATCCAGCCACTAACTAATATTTCAAGGCTTGAAGGGACAAAATGCTGGAGGGGCCCTGCATCGGCTGGGATACCAATGAGATGAACCACATCATTCTTTGCTGTTTCCATTACCCTGACACTGGGCTGCACAAATCAGGACCTCTGGGGTTGCTTTAGTTTATGCAAGAAGGAACAACAGCTTGGAATAGCCAAATCACGGTATTCTTTCGCCATGTCCTATAGCCAGCCATATGCTAACCAGGAAACCCTCACTATGCTCAAGAGATCTCCAGCTGGGGGTCTTGCTTGTTTTCTGCCGACTTCATCCCATGGGACACGGCTCCTGGGCTGAAGACACAGCAGAGTACAAGGAGAGCTGTTCTCCCAGTTCATTCAGGGGAGGTAGGAAAGGAAGTAGAATAGGATGATTCTTCATGGCTACCTCTAGCAGAAGTCTTTTTATGACTTAAAAAGGCTAAAATCCACTTCATGGAAAGACCTGCATTTCTGTGCTCACCTCCAAAGGAACAATGGAGTTTTTAAGATGTGGACACAATTCCACATCTGCATGGAGCAAAGACCTTGCCAGGTATCAGCAGCTGGGCTTGACCGCCCGATGAGAGCACGGGAAGATGAGGGGGAAGCAGGTGACCAACATGACATGAACTCCAAGGGCAGCAGGAGTCCCAAGCATTAAGAACACCTTTTCTCTGGTGAGGATCAGATTTGTACAGCTATGTACAAACACCGGTGCACACAACACACCTAACTGAAGCCCAGATCTTTTTTTGGAGGGGTACCTTCACAACCGAAATTTGCTTCCAAAATCCCTGTAGAGCAACATGGCGAGGGGAGCAAGCCTTAGGGGAAAATCCAGCACGTAATTTCATTCCAGTGACAGTGACGGGGCTATAAAGGAGACGAATGCACAGTGTGGGATCCAGCTGGCCTCAGCCCTGCTCCTGGACCCCTCGCACAGCCAACGCCATAAGAGTTGAGAGCGGGGCTGAATGCCAAAACACTGAAGAAAAACACTTTGGCAAAATTTACCAACTTAATGGAAAAAGCAAAAGCAGCTTCCAAATGGCAGACCTGTGACTGATGGGGCTGTTAATTATTGCAGGATTTTATAATGCAGGC
The DNA here is from genome assembly GCA_013389945.1 of Fregata magnificens. NCBI lineage: Eukaryota > Metazoa > Chordata > Aves > Suliformes > Fregatidae > Fregata > Fregata magnificens. The sequence continues at coordinate 349,220 of WAAD01030635.1, forward strand.
TCTTTTTCCGTTACAACTCTGCAGCAATAGGATTGCATAAGCAGCTTGAGTAGCAATAGTAAAGGAAGATTTTTCTCCTTATATAGAGCTATCAAACCCACCTTGCCTTTATGTCAGCTTCTTCCCACAACCAGTGATTTCCACAGAGACTCTATCAAGAGCTACCCACTAAAGGCATTTATTTCTTTTATTGCACAGGGCCTTTGACTATCAGAATGACAATCGCACTGCTGCAGTTGCCAGGTGAAGAAGTGCCCCCAAACACCTATGACATAAGCTCATATGAACCCTAAAAAGTCAGTGCAAACTCCCTTTATAGCAAACTGAAGCTACTGACTACAGCTTAATTCTGCTTTGCTACTTTTTGCGAACTCCTGCGATCAGTCCATGGGAACTAACCAGCGTCAAAAGTGCAAGGCAAGAAACAACAGACAGAGAGGGACAGAGAAGTACAAAGCCCAGCACTTCTCAGCCTTGGTGGTGATTTTAATATCTTCCCAGTGAGGACCATGTGCATGGAGGTAGCAGCCAAGAATAAACATCCTGAGGAATTCCTACAAAAAGCAACCAGGTGGTCTAGGGCACCACTTCTGCTGGGGCTTCAGGACAGGCAGGAGGTCCCTGCACGTAGTGGTATCCACGAATCCGGAGACCTGATGAAACCATGACTGCTAACTAGCATACAATTGCAAAGCTGTGGTTTTCAGCTTCCAGACTTGTTTGCCATCTTTTTACTGAGCATTGAGAAATCAGACTTCCGAGAGCAGCAAGTTGTGGCTCAGGGCCTAAAGAAGAGTTATCACCTCTCCAGGTGGCTTGTGCACAGTGTGTCTTGCTGCTATAGCCCCAGAAAGTCATGTTCAGGGTGGCAACCTCAAGAGCAAAAGTAAAGGAAACATCCTGTTGAATGTACCGGTGCTTACCTGACAGCCACTGGCTTCTGTAACAGAGGAATAAAGCACTACACCGAACAAAAGACAATACTAAGACAACAGCCTCTAGGGTAGCCTTGGTCAGGAATTATCGATAAAAAAAAGTTTGACAAAGCTGAAGCAATCTGTAAAATAGTTGTGATCAGCTAATTCTTCACTTTACAGTTTCTGGAATTGGTTGGAACAATTTCAGCATTTCTGAATTCAAAGTTTTGCCCCCGCCTTAAAAGAAAAAAAAAGTCCAAATGGTTTTGACATCTTGTTTGCTTAGATGGTGGGTCGAAGCTGAAGAAAATGTTACAAGAGCCCAAAGCGGCATTTAATTTTTTTTTCTCCCTCATTTACAGTGGGGAAATGTCTTTGAAATTGCAAGTGTTCTTGCAGGGTGGAAAAACAATTTACCCCCACTCTCCTCCATTCAGGTGCATTTTTTTCTGTCCAAAAGACCAGAAAGCCAGCTGGATGCTGAAAATTGCTTTGCAAGAAAGGCAAATCTACATTTCTAGCTACAGATCAGACAATGTATCTTAAAAGGAGAAAACATCTATATTGCTTAAGATCCTTTGCACATGACCGGAGGTGATATTTTATAAGACTTCCAAGCAGTTTTGACAGTCAACAGGAAACAAAAATCACAGCCTACATACTGAGGCTTTAAATTGCACGATGGCATTGATTCCACTCCCAGCTTTTTGGGGCAGAAATTTTATTTTGGTTTAGCACCATCCTTTGCCCAGCAGATTTCTGCTCTCTTTCTGGAGCTTCTGGAAACTATCGTATTTCTCCTCTCACCCTTAGTTTCTGGAGAGAGCAATGGGAACATATCATTATGCAGATGTCCCTATAGCAACCCTGCATAGTCCTTTGCTGGACCTTTTCTGCAGTATAAACCAATTGATTTACACCTCCAGCCAAAGGTTTTGTCTGCTATATGCAGGCACTGTTGCAAAACTCAGCACGCTAAGGGGAGAGGCTCTGAGATGACTGAAATGGTATTCGTTTTTAACCCCCATTCAGCATCTACATTTTTAAGAAAAAGGAGAAAGCAGACAAGCAGATATGGCCCAGGTAGGTACATTTCCACGGTCATTTAAAAATACTGAGGAATCTAAGAGTGATCTAGAAACTGTCAATATTAAGTGGGGAAGGATGAAACTCAGTACCCCTCTAAGATTTTAATGTTTAAAAAAGCTCCCCAAAATATCATCCAAATACACAAAACGTCCAGAATCCAACCCACTGCTTCTGGGCACAGGTTTATCAAAACAGGTTTTCAGATGACAACTAAAAATTCATTGCACATGCAGCTGTAAGGGGAAAGGATGAAGAAGTGGGATGTCAGTGCAGCTGCCAGAGCTTTAACAGCACCCTGAGCAGAGTACGGAGCAGAGGGTTTCAAAGATTGTCCCACCACTATTACTGGACGGGTAACTCTCTAGGCCAGACTCCAACCCATCCTTGGGGTGATCCTGAACAGGAACGTTGCTCCACCCTGCCCCGGAACTTGGAACACGTACTCAAACCCCGAAATTCCCAGGGAATTCTGGCACCATTTCTGCCAAATCTAACCCTAATTCAGGATGAAAATGTCCTTAGCGCTGTGCCTGTAGAGGTTTATCTCAGGGTTTTGGCAACCGTGGCCCAGAAAAAGCTGCTGCTTCCTTCATAGGAGGCCCCGGTAGCCTAAGAGTGACCCGCCGGGGCTTGATGAAAGGGAGGAATCATATTCACAAAGGGGAGGGACCTCAGCAGCGGTACAGCAGAAGGTCTCAAGTGCTGCAAAGAAGCTTTGCTCTCCTAAAAGCCCGCGTGTCAGCCAGGCACAAGGAGGGTTTGGATGCGTAAAGGCCTGGTGTTTGCTCCCCCAGCACCTATAGCTCCTCCTAGGTTTTCTCCGGGAGGGAAATGCAGCTCTGCAGTACGCAGAACGTGGAGATGAAGCATCAGTGCGGCCAATCCTCCCTCCTGCCAACACCTCGCACCCTGTTCTTTCAAGAGTTTTGTTGATACCTGCAGACGGAGGGCTGATGGGTTTAAAACCACGGGTCCTTGTCCTCCTAATTGGGAACTGGAGCTTGTGTATTGACTGCACAAAGCTGGCCCAGAGCTAACCAGCTCCTCTGAGCTCCTGCTGGTGACAACCTGCTTCCTCACCTGCTAGATGCAAGACTGACTGACGAGGCTGTGATGACTCAAGCACCCTCCCAGATACCTCCCAGCAGCTTCCTACAATGGGGGATCTTTCCTGACAACCCGTTACTTGCTCTCCTCTTTGCTCACCAGCCCTGTCTGTCTGGGTTATTGACTTTGCTGCTGTATGAAGCGATAACACTCACTACTGGCCCTTGCCTTTGTGTTCTCAGTTAGTGACTGGAGCCCTCGACAAACAGAAGTGCTAAGCATGATCTGTCATCTAACTCCTTTTTTGTCCTTCCAACAAACGCCTTTACATTCCTTCCTTTTGTGAATGGGGTTTGGCAGAGCCGAATAGAATTCCCCATTGTTTCCATGTGCACTTCAGTAAGCGTCCTTCATTTCTACTTCTACCCCTGACAAATTGGCAAAGAAAGAGAGAGGGGAAAAACCCCATATGCTCTGTGTCTGCCTCTGGTCAGAGATTTCCTACAACCCCCTCACCACAAGACCTGGGCAACCCTTGGTCAATAACGTAACCTCCATAAACGCTGTTTTCAAGCACGGCAGATTTTATCCCCTCAACCCGCTGCAGAAAGGGGATGAAGCTGGAGCTTTCTTAAAAGGACCTGCTCAGAGCGGCACATCGAGGCAGCAGAAGAGGTGGGACCCGGACACTGGACTTCAGCTTGTAACCCTGGCTGTGACACTGCCCTTCCCACCTGGGACACAGCTCCAGGAGGCTCTGTAATTGCCTCCTCTCTACCCCAAAGCACCCAGCACACACACATCATTCGCCTGCCTGTTGCTCCCTTTGCTGAATTTGCCCGGCAGTGCCATAATTCGTCGCCAGATCACCTGCCCAGCTTGCATACAATGATCTTTTCCTCTTAAAACAGGAGCTGTGCCTTCCTCCAGCCTTCCTAGGGGCTGACCCACCTTGGCGGTGCCCGGTGGGTGCTGTACCCATACACCAGCATGCCTGCAGCTTTCTCATCCAGCACATGGGCCAGGCAGGCCCCAGAGCAGCATTACACCAACAACCCAGGGCTGTGACAACAAGCAGGCACCCATCGGAGGCCTCTAGGAACAGCAGGCAAGCCTCCTCCATGGCCAGCACGTGGCACAGGGGCTGGGAAGGGCCAAGGTGGCACAACCACAGCTGAACAGCACAAGTGCTACGGTCTCTACACGTGCTTAATGCACAGCTGAGTGCAAAACCGTCTTCTGTGGTTTAGTGAGCCTGTGCTCACTAAAAATGCATCAACGAAAATGATCAAGGGGGGCATTTTAAGCTTGCAGAGCCTGTCAAACTTTGTGTTCTTCTGGTTTTAGAAGCTTTGGCTGCTTGAGCCAAGACAAGGCTTCGGCACGCTCTGCAACTGCTTGTCCTTCCCTGGTGAGCCAGCACTCACACTTCCATCCATGGGTCTCCTGCACCTCTGACAGCTCCCCAGCCACCAGCTCTGCTCCGGAGGATGCTGCAGGAGGGCTGGGACAAGCGGGACCCCCAGTGCCACGTGGGAACACGCCAGAAGGTTCCCATTACGAGCAGCCTTCAGGCAGCACCACCCTCACTCACCCCAAGGAAGATTTGGCAGCACAAGGGTGGCCTGGCGAGCCCAGGCACAAGCCAGCTCTGGGCTCAGAGGACCCTCTCCAAGACTAACAGTCTCAACAGGAACATCCAGCTGTGGGAATGGTAGGATGCACAGCAGTCAACTCTGCCAAGCAAATCAAAATCCAGCACCAAAAAAGCCGATTGAGAGATAATGCGAAGGGTAGCAAGCGACCTCTGCTGAGGAGGGAATGGATCAGCAGCATGCTGGCAAGGTATTTAAGCCAGAGGAGATCCTGGGAACAAAAGGCGCACATATTCAGAGTCACCAGAAAAGACCAAAGCGCATATTTCCTATGGCACCACAACACTCAAACCCTGTGCAGCTGTGCGCAGTGCTAGCCTGGGACATCGAGATGCAAGAACGTAGACCACCGGTGAGCAGGCAGCCACGCTGCCTTCTCCTGGGTCCCTGTTTCCTAACCCCGGCATCAGCAGGGTCCAATTTGCCCTGGGACTCGAGCAGGACCTCCCTGTCCTCATCTGCAGCGCGACTGTGGTCAACTTCTCCACCCTGCTCAGAAACTGGTGCTCTGTGAAATGACTGCGCCTCGTGCCAAGTATCCCCCCAGCATCGGGGCCCTTCCCCTCGCTGTGACGAGGCGCTGCTCTCAGTCTTTCAAAGGAATCTTTATCTGTCTGTTCCCCTTTCAGCTCCTCCATTTTCGACAGACAGCCACCCTTGCGGGGTCTCAAGCAGGCATTTCACTCCAGACCGTGCCCGACATTAAAAAGGTGCAATTGGGAGATGCTGCAGCTAGCAGCATCTCCAGACACGCCACAGCCACGTATGGGCAAAAAACCTGCTAAAGCACTGAAATTCAGTCCTTGTGAGTATATAAACACACACAAAACTTCTTAAGGAGAGCCGGTTGCAGGCCTTGGGAGCAGTTCTGATCTCTCCACGTAACTTTACACACAGACGCATGCAGGCAGGGAGAGCGTGTGTTGAGCCTACAAAGGAAACTGCACATTCATCCACGTCCAGACTCCAGCGCCGCGCTAATGGGGCAGTTGCCAGGAGCGGGGTGACCCTCGGGGTGAAAGGGGGGTGCCCCCAAATCCCCTTTCCCTGTTTCCACCCTTTCACCCCATCCGAGCCTGGCTGAAGCAGAGGGATCCTGTACACAACTTTTTCAAACTGCCAGGCAGAAGAATCCCAGTCTTTCCAAGGGAGTGTCGGTAAATCATCATTACATCCGACAACGCAACCAGAGGGATTAACCCTTTGCTAGTCCCCAGGAAAAATAATAACAACAACAACAAATTTAACAATGAAAATAGTAAAAGCTGGCCCCAGCTGTGTGAGAAGTATGACGGGCAGGGTGCATGCTGCAATTTTTTATATATAGGCGTAGAGATAGAAAGAAGTATTTGTGCTCATGTGTGTATAGTGACCACATGAAGAACATGCCACCACGCACCCGCCTGCCTCTGGCCGTGTCTCAGCCCTTCCCGTGGCTCTCCCACTTTCCGGAGGACTGCGGTGGCGACCTCCAGGTACTCGTGGCCCCACGCCCCCGCGGGACGGGGTCAGGGAGCAGCCTTCCCCCCCTGCTCCCAGGAGGGGCTGGGGAACCTGCCCCCCTGCCAGTGCCCGGGAAGGGTGGAGGTGTGCGATGGGGAGCGGGGAGGTGGAATTGCCCGTTCCTGCATCTCCCGTGGGTGCAACATCGGCGCCCACCCCCCGGGCCAGTTCCCAGGCTGGGGGCTCCTTCCCCCGGGTACGTGGGAATGGCGGGGGGGGGGGCTCCTCCTGCCCTTCCCGGCCCCAAGCCCCCCGCTCTCACCCCCTTTCCCCACACCCCAGCCTCATTCCCACCCTCCCGCTCCAGCGTGGCCTCCCTTCTCCCAGCCCATTCTCCTCTCCAGCCCAGGAGTTTTCACATCACCCCCTACAGAAGGAATGTCTTCCCTCACCCCATCCCCAGCCACCCGGGAGCGGAGCTCCCCTCTCGGGCCGGCTCTCCCCTCCCGCAGCCCTCCCGGGACCCCCGGCTCCCCGGGCACCCCCATCCCCGCCCGGGATGCCCTTCCCCAGCGCCCGGAGAAGTCGGACTTTGTACTCACCCCCTGCCTGCTGCTGTAGCTCTGAGTCTGGAGACCGGCTCTGATTCCGGCTCCATCACGTTTAGTGCATTGTCTCTTTCGGGCAATTTTTGCGGCAATCCATCAGAAAAAGGGGGACAGGCCGGTTTGTGGGTACATCCTTCCCAGGAGCTCAGCTCTCTGCCTCTCTAAGGGGCTCAGCCGTGTCAAAGACACCCCCTGGCCCGGACGGCTCACTCCTTCCTCCTCTTCTGGGTCCTTTTGCTTACACAGATCTTTTAATCCCATTTAACTCCCTCTCGGCAGACTGCAATTACCTTGGGAAAAAGGAGAGAGAACAGAAAGTACACGCTAGGAAGCCAGGCTGGCCCATGGTCGCTGGATTTCTTGCCTCTTTTTTTTTTCCTCCTTATTAATAGTACAATTTCTGTGATCTCTGATTTCCAAAGTCCTTGATGGAAAGTGTTTTTTCTTAGCTGTTACTTTTTTGTTGTTTGGTTGGTTGGTGGTTGTAATTATTATTTTTATTTGCAGTGCAGATGTGCCTCCCACCCCCCCAAGGATCTCTCCTCTGGACTTAGAGAGAAGAGGAAAAGGCAGATTTTGAGAAATGAAAATTATTTAAGGATGTCCCTGCTGCCTCTCTCTGCTGCCCTCCTCTGTAATGCCGAAGCATTTGCAAAAAATAATACAAAGTAAATAAATAATAAAAAAGAGAAACTCTCTTGGCCAGAAGAGCTGCCGAGAAGCAATCGAAGACCCCTTCCAGGCTCCACGGAGGAAACGCACGGGCCCCTGGTCTGAGGGAGGCTGCTAACAGAGATGGCTGCTCCTCTGCGCTCACCTGCCGGGGGGCCATGAGCCCTCTGCCCAAAGTGGCTTCGACCCACCTCACCACAGGCTGGCAAAGGACCCACGTTATCAGGTACCTGACACGGCTTTTCTCTTGGGCTTGGTGCTTGGCGGAGGCGGTTGGGAGCCTGTGGAGGGGGCTCAGGCTCGCAGGAGAAAAGCCCCCCTGCCCCTGCTCCCCTCCTCGCCCTACCCTGCTTCCACGGGGAGGGGGGGACAGGGGACTGGGTGTGGGGCATCTCCAGACCCCCCCCTCTCCTCCCAGCACCAAGTGATGGAAGCTGCAGCCTGGAGGGCAGGGAGAAGGGATTGAGTTTTCTTATGCACGGTCCGTCAGAGTAAATCAGATCCCAAGTCCACCTAGCCAGCTGTGCCAGGAGAGGGGACTTTTGCGTTGGCCAGCATGGGCAAAACCTGCATCCCTGTGCCCCCTCCTCTTCCAGCTCTTGCAAAGTCCCACCGAGCTGGGACGCAGCCACCGTGTGCACCCCAGGGTGCGTGCCCTCCTGTCCACACCAGGACACAGCAAACCCCTCAGCTCTGTGGGATTCCCTCAGGCAGGCGAGGGCAGCCCACCACCTCCCTCCCCGCACCCCGGGGTGCCCCCTTGGGCCCTGCTCCCCTTGCACAGCATCTCTGCCTTGGGCACTTACTTTGCAGCGAGGTGAGAGGCCATGCACTGTCTCCTCACAGCCCCGCGTTCATTGGCATTCATTTATCCCAGCAGCTTATAGCAATTTCTACTTCTTATAAAATAAAAATAATAATAAAAAAAAAGTAAAAGGAGCAAAAAAAAAAAAAAAAACAAAAAAAAAAACACCAAACAAAAAACCCCCCCGAACCACCAAACTAAGCTCCTTCCTCCCCTCCTTCCCCTTCAGTCAGAAGGTGTCTCCTGCCAGGCTCCCGGGCCCTGGGCGAGCCCAGGCTCTCAGGCAAGGCTGAGGTTCCCCAAATTCAAGGGACAGTCCTTCCCCGGGCCTGGGGCGGGCGGGTCCCCCTCGGGCCGTCGCTCCGCTGGGTCATGGATGCTGCAGGGATCCAGGAGAGAAGAGAGGTTGGGACCGGGCGCTGGGAGGGACATGGACGTGAAAGAGGTGGAAATTATAAGGCTGCCCTTGTCCTTTTAAATAGCTGCAGCCCGGGGACTCCGCTGGCTGGCTGGGGTGCCCCAGGTATCCGGTTTCAGCAAACATCAGCTAATGAGCGGAGATCCAGCCTCCGAGGGGCAGGTTCAGCGCTGCTCTGCAGGCTGGGGAGGCAGGGGGGCACCCCGGGCACCCCACCAGCAAGGGACGGGGCTGGAGGAGGGAGCGGAGGGCTGCGGGTGAAGAGCTACGTGGTCACTGCTGCTCCAGGGTGGAGGGCAGGCTGCGGGGCTCCTTGGGCTGCAAGGTCTACAGGGCGAAGGACAGATCCTGAGAGGTGCTGAGCATCCGGCACGCGTCTGGGCATCAAAGCTGAGCCACCCCGGGGTCTCGCTCCACGAAGGTAGGGGCTGCATCGTCCCCCGAGACGGAGGGAAGGGCCGGGCAGAACTAAAGCACCTCAAACCTGGATTTGGGCACTGAACTTAGACGCTCCCCGTGAAATGAATACAGCCACAAACAGGATCGACATCGACCCACCGAGTACCTGAACTTGAAGCTAGAGAGGAATGGTGTTATGCTCAGAGCAAGGACCCACTGGCCTGACTCAGCAATGCGGGTTTTACTCAAAAAACTGACCTCAGAATGTGGCCAAAAACTCAGGTTTCCACCATAAATCAGATCTCCCATATACATGACGTCTTCTGTTACCATGCATACTGAGGACTTTTCTTTAATACAAATATTTGACTTAGTTGGGGTTGCTTGCCAGGACCGTGGTTTTGCATCTCCCAATTTCTATAGGCATAAGATTTTATTCATACCTCTGCTCTGAAGCATCTGCATTTTGCCTCCTTGCTTGCTATAACAGATGAAGCTTTAAGTAACAATAACAAAAACTTTGAAATAAGCAGTGTTACGACTGGGGTAGGTAACTAAGAGCCTCACAGTCCACTATCCTCAAGAAAACCTTTTCGGAAGAGTGCAGGTAAGTTACACATCCAGATACTCCTAAGAAACTCCTATACGCAGACAAACCTGTCTCAAAGCCCTCTGAAGGCCCAGGAGCTCAGACAACCCATCCAGACCAGCTTTGAGGATTGGGACTTCAGGGACAAAAGGCAGTCACATAGCTTGTCAGAAATCACATAAAATCTCTATTTTTTCTTAGCTATTTTTTTCCCCAGCTGTTTTTTCCATGTTTGTCTGTCACGCATTCCTCACTGAGAAACATACTCTAGCCAAGCCTAAGTGTTTAAGACAAAGCTTTAATCTATTAAAAAAAAATACTTTGCAAAGAAGCATGTAAAAATTCTTATGCTGTTGAATACCTCTTTTATCCTCCCGCTCTTTTCTACCTTTTCTCTCTTCCAAAAGCAGCAAGTATCCGGTAACCTTCTTCCCCCTCAGAAAACCACACGCTACCCAGGAAAGAACAAGGCCCTGGCTTCCCAGAGCAAGGAACAGAGAAGAAAGCAAAAAGACATGCTGCATCGTTTTGCAAAGACGTGTGCAAATAGGATGCGTACGGGTAGCTGCTAAAGACTGGCAATGCTGCAGGTCTGCAGCCTTGCACCAAGGACCACCATAAAACACACTTAGAGCCCATCCTCAAATATTCTGCGCATACTTAACTTTGCTCAGATGAACACTTTCAAACCAAACACACGCGTAAAAGCTTTACTAGCATGGAGACATAAATGTAGCTCAGCAGTAGGAAAAAGGGAATTAGTTTAAAACAAAAGGAAACCCAACAATGCTGAAGCCAAGACTAGTGCCAAGTGAATTCAGGTTCAAAAATTAGATGTCTTTCTTCAAAAAGAGAAAAGCCACAATACATGATCTGAATAGAAATATATTTAGCAGATTTATTTTTCTTCCCTTCCAAATGTAAATAGAAGCCATTTTACAACACTAAATAAACTGAAGTAAATCAGCACAGCAGTGAAATAAAAAAAAAAAAAAAAAAAAAAAGGAAAAAAGGAATTGGAATTGACTGTTCTAGTTTAATTAGCCAAAATAAGAAAAGTATAGGGGAGGAGGAAATGCCACCACACAACATGGGGAACGGGGAACAGAACACTTGCTTTTGACAAAATGCACCTCTCCAAAAAAGCAGCATGTCATTACTGACTGAATAAATACAGCATTTAAAATATTCATCTGTATTTAGCCAGTTTCCAGAAGAATCAGTACCCACCTCTCCTCAGGATCCGTAGCTCGGTTAAGCATCAAGGCTCTTATTAATATAATTTTGTACCTTTGCTCCTCTTGGAAAACCAAGCGTGAAGGCATCTAGGAGCCATGGTGAGCACGCACTTCAGCTGTACTACATGACTCACAGTGCCCAGCTTCAAGGACCAGAGGAATCCCGGACACTAACCTGGGCTTGTCCTCCCGGTTTGGCTTGGCCTGAAGGACAACACTGAATTACAGTTCAATCATTTTTACCTTTGCACAAGTCAGAAAAGTATCCTGAATCGCTCACTGCCCCCAGAACGCACAAGGAATTATAGAGATACATTTGGATATATTTAGATAAATACCCCATTCAGATTTAAAACCGTGGCATGACGAGGCAGAAGGCACAGGCAGCGTGAAACCCGAGGCACCAGAAAAACTTGTGGGAGGGATCAAACAAACATGTGAAGGAGAGGTGGGATAAAGAGCCTTTCACTCCCCTCCGGGCTCAGGATCAGCACCCTGCCCAGATCACAGGAGGCATCTAAACTTGGTACCTGGTTAAGAGTTGCTGGAGCCATAGGGAAAAGAGAACCCACCCTGCGGGAAACGCCACTGCCACGACGGGGTGACAGTCCCTGCAATCGTGGGAGGACACAGCTACGTGGCCATGTGGTTCGGCCCGTGAACACGTAGCGCGTGGAGCAGGGCTACTGGGGAGGGCTGAATCCACGCCTATAAACCCAGCAGGAGCAGAAGATTAGCCGTCCACAGAAACAGGACTCACCCCCCAGCCCATGCACAGTGATGATAATCCAGGCAGTGGCGTAGGAGGGACTGGCTGTGCCAGTCTCCGGCTCCTGGGGACACCTTGTTGAGGGCTGACCTAGCACCTACACTGCAAACATCAGCAGCCTCGGCAGCAAGAAGCCCCTGAAGAGCTGTAGGCGGGGGGTCTGGTACTGATCCCTGGCTGTCGAGGCAGCACTGAAACCATTTCTATCCCTTCTTGCTCCCTTTGAGAGCAGCCCAGCCCCTCTGCCCTTACGTGCCCCCCACTTTGCTGCAAGGCTGTCCCGGGTATGTAATTCCCTGCACAGGATTTCCTAATCCCTCAACGACTTTTCTGTTCAAATTCTGTATTTAACATGACCATACCGGCACTTCTCACACTGATGAACTCTATTTGAATGACTGGCACTAGTTCAAACCCTGGACTAAAGTCTTCCCTACCCTATAGGGACCTGGTCACAAGCACAAACCTGTTGATGAATGTCATTTGGCTGCTGAGAAGTCCCTCTACCCATGGCAGAGTCAAGATCTCCATGAAGGCAGAAGCTGGCCCAGCTGGGGTCCAGTTAGCTGATGCTCCGATTCGTTTTCTCTTTCTGGCTTCAGCCATTACTGCAAGAATACGAGGTTTCAGCTGAGGAGCAGAACACGCAGCACTTCTGATTTTAGGGACTGCTGTTGTACAGCTGTTTTGTGATGCAAAAGCTGCTGTGGGTTATGTTTCTTGTTCCCAGTGCACTATGGAGAGTATTAATTATACAGGAGGAGGTGTACAGAAAGCTCAAAAATCACGTATATAACCAAGTTACTGCCCAGTGCTATTTTCCTCCTCTCCGCAGCCTTTCTAACAAACCCTATTCCATCCTGTGCCACAGGCTAGCGGTGACACGTTTGAACTTCTGCAGCCGTTTGATGTAAAATGTTTTAAATTCTTTTCGGGAACACTAAAGGCTTTTGTCTCTTGATTGGTGCTGTGGGGATGCCATGTCTGGCAAAGACTGATCCTTCTGTGCTTTCCAGCTATACCATATCACATCGGGCTGCCCAGCCAGGCGAGAGGTAGGAAGGGCTGTTAATTATTAAACGGAGCCTTTTTCCATTGGAATGAAAGGGAACACAATGCAGTGATACAAGCCCAAGCCCACCCTTTCCAAGGAAATGGCGCCTGCTGATTACAACTCCGTTACACACTTCTATTTAGCTATTTAGAGAACTACAGTTTTACAGGATGGCTGTAAGGCAAATTGTTCAACTGATGGTACAAGCAAGCGGTGTTGAACTGACAGGTAAGCCATGATGGAGTAAAGCACTGGCATGCTTTGACAGGAAGATATTACAGCTCCTAGAATCTGATTGTCTTTAAGATACCAGGCAAAGGCTACCTGGTTTTGGTAACATCCCTTTATTTTCCTTGTTTGTCCATCTGTTCCTAAGCTGGATTCAGTCTACCCCTGCTTCAGGATCTATTCAGTCACTGGTACTACCAGAAAATACAAGAGTCAGCAATACTTGGCAGCTTTGAGCTGTGTCCTCCAATCTAAACACCAGACCAGGCTGTTCTGCCGTCTTTGGCATAGCATGGTGATCCTGTGCTACATTTTGAACTGCACAGTGGATAACCAAGGCCAGTTTCCCCCTTTTACTGTGGGGGAAAAAATAATTTGCCATCAAAATCCACACTGGGCTGCTGCACGTGGAGCAGTAATTCTTCCAGTCTGGAGGTTTGCTAGTTAAATGCAGTAATGCACCAGCAAGCACAAGTGCTTTTCCCTCGGGTGTGCCAAAGGACCCTGTTTGGTTGGTGGAGATGGACATGTGCTGTCCTGGGTGAGTGTGGGTAATGTGATCTTTCTCTAAAGAAACAGCACATCTTTTCTTCATGAAACAGAACCACCCTGAGAGCGCCTTCTCCCGTGGCAAAGATGGACGTTACACCAGTACGTAAAAGTGCCTGGTGATCTAAATAATTTCCTGCATATTAAGGACAACTGCTGCTGTGGTTGCTACTACAACAGCATATTATAACAGCAGGAAGCATAAACCAGTGTGTAAAATTTAAGTCTAAATTCTGCAAGTCACACACGCACAATGCTTATGAATTTTAGGCAGCACTGCCCACTTCAGTGTGGTCCATTGGCTTTCTGGATATCCTGGTAGCATGGATGGAGGTGTGGATCAGTGCCTGTGCCAGAGAGATGGTGTAGATGATGAGATGATGCCAGAGAACTGATGTAGGTAGGAGCAGTGAGTCTGACCTCTTCTGAACACATTGGACACTACTAGGTAGCTGCAGGCAACAAACATTGGAAGGTACTGACTACTGAGTCATGCTACGTCCTTTCAGAGAAGAGATGCTGTTTGCTCTGTGGATGCACGTGCCTGAACGTGGGAACGCGGTGCTTATGGCAGCTGGAGCCCATTTGCACACCTAGCCAGCCTCAAGGGCGACTTCAAAAGGGAGACAGAAATCAGTGCAAGATCTTGGCCTTCAAGAGACAGCATGCTACAATGCAAATGCCTGGTACAAAGATTTTGTGCAAGACAGACAGAAACTAAGCCTGCGTAGTTTCAATGGGGAGGGGAAAGGAAGAGCAGCTTAGAAAACATCAAAACAACTCTTTGTTATGACCAACATTTAAGGTAATACTATTTAAAACAAAAAGAAAAGAAATATTTTTACAAGTAGAACAAGATGTATTTGTTGTTTCCGATTTTGATTTTGAAAGTGGAAAGTTGTCAGTTCCAACTGCTGTAGGAAAGATCACCCCTGCGTACGGGTGTTGGGCAGGCCTGGGGGAGCAGGACCCTGGTCAAAGGGAAGTCATACCAGCCTTGTGTCAGGAAGAAATTGAAGCAGAAATGGTAAGTCCAGGGCAAAAATGAAGGAAGGATAAGACTAGACAGAGTTGAGATGAGCATCTCTTGGGCTCCACCCTGCACTGCGCTCACTAATGACACCAGAAAAGCTTTTTTAACAGAGGCAAGGATGAGAGACCCCTTGCATGTACACACACGTACATCAAACAAAAGCTTGTACTCCACTGAGTTCTGAGGTATCAACACTAAAACAACTACAATTTGATTTGTGTAGTCTGAGAGTAACTTTAAGACACAAACCAACCATAACAGAGAATTGCTTAACTTAATCTAAGCTACGATACGCTATGACATTGTTTCCTTCAGCAATTGTATTCAGCTACTTCTGCAACCAGTTGCTCATCCCTGTTCTGATGAAAAGTGGTGTGGCTGGTTAGTGAGAAAGAGGTGTCGCCTCATTTCTTAACAGCTGTTTGGTCCTGGATGTCTCAGACTGAGCCGGTCGGCTCTCCTCTGCCTGGAGGCACTAGTGTCCAAAGCATCACACCTAGATCTAACCTAGATCTCAGCAGAGCTCGGTTTTGGTTTTCACTATTCCAGTGACCTGCAGGGTGACCTGAAGCAACTTAAACCATTGCTTTTGTGCCATTATTTTCTTGTCTCTAGCGTGAAGCTTGTGATCTAGATCATCTTATGTGTAAAGAGGCTTAAGACCTTCAGACATTAAGTGCTGCCAGTGAACTGTTATTACTTTACTATGCAGTTGGCAGCAGCCTCTCCTGCAGGAGAAAGTGTAAATCTATTTCCCAACCAGCTTTTATATTCACAACCTGCCATTGTCCACATGCACAGTTCATTACAGATCATTCAGTTTTATCTGGCTGTAAAATCCTGTGTAAAAAAAAACCCCTGCTGATTAAACGTACCATTCAAATACATCTTCTGGAGTACAGTAGACAATTCCTAGCACTTTATCTGCACTGTATGAAACACAATCTGTGCCACTTAGAGCAGAACAATGCCCGATTTCTTCATACTTCTCTTGAATTGTTAACACATAAAGAAGACACACAGCCCATTTCCACAGAGAAGTTCTCTTCTGACATACTCAGTATGTTAACCAAGAGTATACAAATCTGCTTCAAAGCTAATAGGCTCTTTTCTTCCAGCAAACACACTACTTCACCTCTGCACACTCTTGCTCTCTCTCCACTTCAATAGCAATAGTATTTGGTAAAGCTCTCCAAACTGGAGCCACTGCAGAAAGACTGTATTTACTGATGTTTGAGTAAGAACTAATAAGAGAGCTGGTTGTGTCTCTGTTCCTCCAAGTTTTTTTTTAAAAAAAAAAAAATCAAGTCAATATTTATACACCTACTGGTGAAATAAATCCCCTCCTCCCCAGAGAAGAGGGAAATAAAATGAAGTGATTGAAATGGGTTTCAGGGAAGGGAACTGTGTTTGTTCACTTTGTTTTCAGCTTGTTTTCAGAGTTTTCCAGAGAGGTGGGGGTTTTTTACATTTTATTGTAATTTAAATGCAGCTGTACTGCACAGAGTGCATCAAAGCAGCTTCACAGTGGGACCTTCCATTAAGGACCAAAGTCTCAGGAGCCCTTGCATGCTGCTAGACTCACCACTGGGTCTGGTGGACACAAAGCTCAGGTATGTCAGGGGCTGGACCATCTCCACTCCCACTAAACACCCTCTTGGGATTCACTCGGCTCAGCCCTGATGGAGCCGAACTTGCCAAGTGAGAAGCAGTTAATGTTCCAGCAAGTTAGATACAGTATAAACAATTCAATCAGCATTGTTCTAGCTCTCCCAGCACAGAGATCCTGTCCAAAGCCTGGCAGGGCCAATGGAAAGACTCATATTGACTTCTCAGGCCTCCAGAATGTGCTCTGGTTTCACCAGAACTTCTTGCTTGTGTGGACGCATGGCTAACTCCAGCCTTTCTGGTGCACAGTTCCTTTGAAAAGGAGAGACCTACCAGTAACAGATTCGTTCTTTGCCTCTGTGACAAACTGCTTTGCTGGTCTTCTCCCTCCGCCCACATTAAGGCTCTTGGGCTTGTCTGTTCCGAGTGATTCATAAATCCCTTTACTAAAGCAATAATCAGAGCATCAGGGACTCTGATCCCATCAATGTGTTTGTTGAAGGCAGTTTCTCTCTGCCAAAGGCAAATCCCCCTGAACTACGCACCTGGACCAAATCCCACACAGCTCTGCAATGCTTGAATTTCCAGCGTGAGCCGCCCCATGGCAGCCAACCTGAGTATTGCGTGTGCAGCGTGACTGGCATCTCTGCACTGTTAATCAGGATGGAACCAGGAACCTTCATTTTAGTTAGGATTTTCCTATCGAAAGTATCTATTGTTCAATCCTACATAATGAAGCCTATTATTATTGTTTTAAAAAAAGAGTTCCGAATCCTTTTGCACAAGAGACCTAAAGTTCTTACAGAAGAGAGAGTCAGTGGGATGCATTTCACTAAGCTGCCAGAAAACTGTTTCCTGGACTAGCTGCTCTATAGCAGGCAGCGTATCAGCCTTCCTAATGCGGTTTAGGAGGATTTAAACTGCCAAACTTGTTCTTGATATAAACTGACAGAGCCCCACTGACTGCAGCTGGGCATCCCCCATTCACCATGTAGAGACCTGGAAGCAGATTTGTATATACTTGCAAACAGAAATAAATACAGAAATACCGCCAACCCTCAACAGCAACCTCTCCATGCTTTCGGGGGCGGGGGGGGGGGAAGCAGGGAGTGAGCGTTAGGAAAGTTAGCAAAAATCCTGCGATTCCACTGCTCACAGTTAGAGCAACAGAATTGCAATGAATTTCTGTGCTGTCAGCTGAAATTTTTATTAGTGGAATAGCACAGCGAATTTGGCCCTTATACTTTTCATAAATGTAGCCACGAAGGTAAGTCCTCATTTGCAGCATCCAGTGGCATCACTATAGACGAGCCACTGTACAGACCAAATCAAGACATTTTTAAGCCTGCTTCCCATTTCCCATTCCCCCAAAGTCTGTGGGACTGAAGAAGAGCCTTGTCACTGACGAGGGTTAGTTCAGGGTCAAGTTCTACACTCCAAAGACCAAGGAAGAAACACTGTTTACTCTCCAATTTCTCAGAAAACAGTCAAATCCCTCTTCATACGGAACATCTCATTTGTGTGTCATCAGCAAACTTTTCCACTGGCAAACTCACCATGCTTTGACATTTGCTTCATATGTAAATGAAATTTATGCTTTATCAGTATCATCTCACTTCATAGCCAGCCTGAACACCTGCCTTTCTTCTCTTATATTGTTTTTCTCTGGCATTTCTTTATTATGAGCTAACATTAAACTATTTCTTGTTTAGATTAAAAAGGGCAACTTTTAATCTCATTCCATTGGTCAGTGTATCTTGAGATGCTCTTCTCTGAACGGCTCTGACTGCGGCTCTTTTTCCCATCAAATCCCACATTCAGCACACAAGCCAGACCAAAACTCACTGCAAGACTTACATTAATCAGCAGGATGGAATACATGAGACTATTTAATATTTTACATCTTCAAAGTCTTGAATAAGCAACAATACTTTGTTAATATTCTTGTCAGTGGGTACGCCCCAGGCAGGGAGCAGGTACAGTATTTTCTCTGTAACACTGATGTAGCGCACCTGACAGTCTCACTGTCAAACGGCTAACGCCGCCTCAATCATTAATTGATGTGGGTAATGTGGCTCTCACCTTTGCCTTCCTCGAAATAACACACACAAAACACCCAAACCAGCCATCCCCATCAAACGCACGATGAACAGGTCGTTAGTACAAAAAAACACTTTGATGCCCCTAACGTGCCTTTCATCATAGCCTCCTAAAAGCACTTCGCAATTATTAACGTGATCCCTAATTCATCACCCACCCACGCAGTTTTCCCTAATTCACCAGCTGGATATACAGAAAGCCCCAGATACATAAAGGCGCAATTCTGAAAGAGATGCCTGAGCCCTCACGCATTCCCCAGCAATCTCTGGGAGCTGTATTTATCACCCCAACCTCAGAAAATAAAATTGGACCGTTAGTAACTTGTCCCATCCTGATTACGGTGAGTGGCAAAGCAAGGAGGAGAACCCAGGAATCAGTCCCCACCATGCCGCAAGTCCGCAGAGCCTCCCCTCAGCACCATTGCACTTGGTAAGTATTGCAAAACACGCCTGTCCTACGTACGTGGTCAGCAAAGGGACCTCGTGAAGAAAATAAAGTTTCTCTGTACTCTTCACCCCTTCGTCCTGAGCTGGTTTTCTTTTTTTTTTTCTTTTTTTTCTGACATGCCATTATTAAACAACAGGAACAAACTAGTTTCTGGGCAAAACTTTCCCCAAAGTAGTTGGAAGATAGCAAGAAATGCCAAGCTTTCTATTTTCCTTCTCCTTTAAAGGGCAAATAACATTGCATTAAAATATTTGTAAACAGCTCTGATCAGCATTTTATTTTACAGCTCTGATTTTTAATTTTTTTTTTTTTCTTTTTTTTTAGTCCAACAAAGACCACCCTCTCCCCCCAGCGATACTAGGAGGGGACTATACTGAAAATTATAGATTCCAGATTTTGCAAGAGAACCACAAAAGCTTAATTATAGTTATTGACATACCAAACACCCACTGAAGGCTTAATCTTCCCTTGGCCAGGAATAACCACACAAAGTGAAGGTAGCAAACTGACATCAACCAGCCTCAACTAGGGACAGCTTATTAACGCACCGGGGCATGAAGACATGCCTTGCTCACCTCCTATCACGACCTAGAGGAGACACAGGTGGGGGCAGTTGTTGCTGTCATCCCATCAGCAGTATTGACCTGGTTTGTTTGGGGTGGGTTTTATCCCCCATAGAGCAGGATTGCACAAGTTACCCCTTCCAGAAGTCTTTCTCCCAGAACAGGCCTGAAAGAGCTGCTGTCTCTGTTGTGAGATTCAATACCTGCGTTCTGCACCGTTAATGCACAGTGCATCCATGCTGCTCCCAGGTGTGTGCACCCCATCCTCCCTGGGTACTGTGACAGCAGCGTTGGAGGGAAGCAGCCTTCAGCTGCAGGAAAGCTTTGCAGATAGAGGTGCGACACTCCTGGGAATTAGCAAATGTCTGGCCTGGTCTGCCCCGGCCCAA
Source organism: Fregata magnificens (assembly GCA_013389945.1). Taxonomy (NCBI): domain Eukaryota; kingdom Metazoa; phylum Chordata; class Aves; order Suliformes; family Fregatidae; genus Fregata; species Fregata magnificens. The sequence goes on from WAAD01030635.1 coordinate 368,840, forward strand.
CCCTGTTTGCTCCCAGGCTATGCTGGCAGATCCTGAAGGAACAGTGCTTGTGGGCAGCTCGCTGCCCTCTGGGCAGACTCCACGCCGCCAACAGCTGCAGTCACATCAAAGGCCGTATGTCTAACGCGATGCTAAAAGGGTTAGAGAAGGTGAAGCATCGTCTGGGCTGTTCCCAGGGAGCCCAAGGAGGCGGCCGAGCACCAGTCCCTCTGGAGGGATCCCAGACGGAGAGCACTGCCATGTGGCCCTGGCTGAGCACGCTGCTAACGGCGCCCGGCAGCCCCACGGCCGGTCCTGCGGCACTGCTCACCCAGAGCCCCTCAGACTGTGAGCACGACCTTGTGACAGCCTTGGAAAGGCAGGGAGGAGCCCGATTAACCAGGGAGACGAGCTGGAGGCAGCAGCAAGGACTTTGCTCATCGTCACGGGCAAAGACTGATACAGAGCTGGGGAGACAAAGCACAGGGCTACCAGAAACAACCCAGCCAAACATTCTCTTTCATTCTCATTTCATCAGCACGGGAAGTCCCCTTTTTTGTCCCCAGAAGTCACAAGATGTTTTTCTTAGGGGGAGGAAGGCTGTTTCAACCTGGGCTGCATTTGCCCCAAGGCCCTGCACGCCTGTCACCTTCCACTGCAGTCACGTAGCCATGTTTGTGCAGCGGTTCCCAACACTCTTTACAAATAACAACAGGCTGGGCCACAAAGCCCTCATTTAGGCTGGGGCGAGTGTATTCATGCAAAAACCCACAACGAAGCTTTTAGGACCTGTAGGAGTAAACAGCTGACTGCTGGAACACATTTCATACTCACACCCAGCACCTTGCACCTCTCCTGTGTGGCTGTTAAAGACCACGTAGAGAAAGACCAAGGGCTGGACGCACTCCACCGCAGGCTTGGGCTGTGTGGTGCTCGAGGGACATGGCTATGGCGAAATCAAGTTCAGGTAGGCTTAACATCAGCTTGGGTGCTCCCAGCCCCCAGAAAGTTCCCATTTGCATTTTTTTTTTTTTTTCCCATCAAGAGACATTGCCTTTGCCTTGTGCACTGTACAGCGCAGATGTTACCTACGCCGCTTCAGCACTGGTCCCCTCCCAGCAGCCTGTGGGTTTCCACACCATATCTGTTTTATGCAGCGGTGGGACAAGCTTTGGTGGGAGCTGTTCCCCAGCCAATGCACACGGTAGACAAAAAGCTTTTGTAAGAAGGGGGAGGTCGGAATTAACCCTTTTCTGTAGTGAACTTCACGGCATGTACCTCCAGGATATTTGTCACTTAACAACATGGCCCAGTACCCTGCATATCCCCTCGCTGACAGGCTGTTTGATTCAAAGGTGACATGTGCAACCCCAGACGCAACCAAGAGGCTGCAATAAAACTTCTAAAGAAAGGAGACTACCAGCGTTGGGCAAAGCAGAGACCTTCCCAGGAGAAGTGTGGTCCCCACACCTAGAGACGATGTTACAGCAATGCTTGATACTCTCATTTACAAGAGTGATCGAAGAAATCTCCTTAAATCTGGAACAGAGAAAGTAAATGGAATAACAGCTAAAACTGAATGGGCCGATTATTGAAAAGAGCAGTGTTATACTTATTTGTTTCTCATCTCCCGTGCACCAGCTTTAGTCCACTGAATAGCTACAGAATTCACTGGCGTTATTCCTAATTTTACAATGATTTGGGAGAAGAGGGGACAAAGGCAAGCAAACAAAGCTAATTGCCTTCAGTGTTTTGTTTATCTGGTTTTTGTTCAGCCAAACAAAGAGGACGTTCAGGTCCAAGCTGACTGTGGAGCTGCAGAACTCTTTTGCTCGGCTGGTCTGTTTAAAAACAGTTTGCAATTTTGGCATCCAGCATCTTCAGCAACTACCACTAGCAAGTACTTTCTTATCTCCATCTGGTCACTATAGAAACTCTGGTGACTTCAGCCACTATTACTACAGATTAATCAACCTTGCAAAGCCCCTCCAAAAAAACAGGAAGTCCTCCAAGAGCCAATCCCTTGGTCATAAAAAGAACAAAGCCAGGAGGAGATTAATCACTGGATGCTATTTCCAATGCAAAAGTCCAAGCAGGAAAAGTCCCAATTTTAATAACAGAGCTATGCATTCTCACCCATCCATACCAACGTGCTTTTGTTCTTTGTGCCAGAGAACACACTGAGCAGAAATGTAAATAATACGGCATAGTACACAGGGAGAGCATGCTGCTGGCAACGAGTAGCAGAGTATGGACTACACAAACCACAACCAACCAGTTTTGCCAGCTTTGGTTGCCTTCCCTGCATCAGGCAGCAGGATTTCCAGGCATTGAGCAGAGAAGCAAAGGAAGGAAGAGGGAGTCTGGGAGGGCAAATCCAACCTGCTGTGATTTCTAGTCAAGAGCAAAACACCTGGTTGAACACACATGTGCCAAAGGTGCCAAGCACTGAGGTCACCTATACCTGTAAGTCCCTAAGAGAGACTCTAGCAAAACAAGATCACCACATGTTAAGTAACCTGCTGAGAAACAGGCATGGCTATCTCCACATCTCTGTGAGAAGACTGCAAGTCCGTCTCAGCACTGCAAGGTGGGATTGGACAGACTTCGAGCAGCCACCCAAAAGAGAAATGCGAATCTTAACAGTGTTACGTGTCCTGAAGTGCCAAAGCCAGCAGAGCAGCTCTGTACAGTGCTTTGGGAGGCAGCCTACAGGTGCTGCTGATGCAAAGTGTCAACAGTTTGGTTTAGTCCTTGCACCTTTTCAAACAGGGAGCAGTGGTTGCAGGGCAGGTGCTAAGGATCAAAAGTGCTCTGCTACTAACTCTTAGAAGTGTGCAACAGTAGAGGTTTCCTAAGGCCCTGGGACTGTGAGTATCTTTTGCTCACTCAAAGAAAACGAACAAAATGCGTTGGCAGTAATTTGTACTTCTAGAAGGAAAAATGAAAAAGTCAGATTTGAAAAGACAACTATTAAAGAAGTTGCAAGCCATCAGGCAAAGAAAAGCATCCTCAAATCTATTAACTTTATTATGACACTGTGAGCATGACCTTAGGCCACCTGGAAATTGGCATTGCCAAGTATCTCCCCACTAGACACCAGCACAAAGCTTCCTGAGTCCCAGCAGAAAGAGCAGTTGGGAGGCTCAGGGAAGCCGGTACCTGCGCGGAGCAGCCAGGACAGCCTGGTGGACCGTGTCCTGCCCATACCTCACCCATGCCTGGCTGCTGGCAGCAGCTCACAGAGCCACTGCTCAGTCAGTAATTCGTACCCTGACACCACCTGCTCCTGTTCTGGGACATAAAGCCAACCCCAAAAATTGGCCTTTGATTTAGGGACTGGGTTGGGGTTTTAGTACACTTTCCCAACCCTTGCTGTGCCGGTTGGCTTGAACAGCTTTCTCAAATGAGATTTTACAATAATGCTTCAAGTTATAAAGCTTGGGGGTTTGGGAATAATTCTTAAAGTTAGGTTCCTGAATGCTTTCATGTTTCTAGAGTACAACAGGCTGCCCTGTGGCACTAAACGGAGGATGGATTTGGATGATCCTTTTACAGTGTCCAGGACAGACAAGTAAAAGGGTGCCTAACCAGCTCAGGGCTTGTTGCTCAGTAACCATAGCTGTTACAGTGCCTACTCTACAAGGATTTGCCATTAATCCTTCCAGCTCAACTATAATAAAAAGACTCTTTCTTTTTTATTTATATTATTATTTTCTATTTACACAGTCCTTTTTCAGAGTGGACCCACAAGGAGCAAGGGAAGGTAAGAAACAAGGAGAAGCCAATGCAAACAGTTTGGGAGGGACCCTTTGAAAAATCAGGCAAGTTTCAAAGATTTCTCTTTCAAGTGTCCTTCACTCTCCTCACATCAGGGAGGGAGTACAGAGGAACTAGGTCACTGAATCTGGGGAAAAGTCAAACAAGCAAATCTCAGCTGAAACCCCTGAGGTTAGTATGTCATGAACCTGTTCCAAAGGGGAGAGTTTCTGCTAAGCTTGACTGAAATGTGAGCAAGATGGGCTTTAAATAAACTAAGGGCGTGGAACACGTTAATGTCCTGCCCAGTTTTTAAATATCAAGGAAAATGAGAAAGAAAAATTGGGTGCAGGGCGTCGGAGAACAAAACCACCATTTTACATTGGGATGAAAGCCAGGAGGGGAAAGGAGAGCAACAGCCCACCCTAAAGTCACGTTGGACACAGACCTGCATTTAACAAAGGGCTTTTGGGTCTTTTGTTAGTTGTAAGGCTCTTAAAAACCGACTTTCATTAACATAACGGAAATAAAGCTCTTAATCTCAGTTTGTAAACACAGATGTAGGCTAACATGCTAGCGCCAAAGATTTTTGAAAATGAGTGGTTTGAGGTGCTTCCACTTTTGTAACCCTACTTGTGTTCCCAGAAGAAACCCCACTGTTTCAACAGCTTTATTTTTTCCAAAAACACTCCACATCTGCAACCAGAACCACCCAGAAATTCTCCTATACATATAGGAAAGGGTTTCCTACACCTGAAAATATTCATCTGATATCCTAACACCTTCCCCATCTTTTCTGTTCATCACCTATTTTTTCTTCTGATTGTAAAACATTGATTGACAAACACTGAGCATCATTTTAACAGTCTTATGATTTGAGATTCCTCATTTATCTCCTACATGCAATAGGCACAAAAGCTTAGTGCTTAGGCACAAGCTAAGATGACTGTCATTTCCAAGATTGTTGCGAAGGTGCTGCCCTCCCTTACAAATTACCACCAAAACAACTGGTTGCTCCCCCTGGTTTGACTGGGGTGGTGTGAAGACAACTGCCCTCATAAATGCCTTGGCTGGGTTCGGAATATCCCTGCTCCCTCCTGGCTTTCTGCCCTCCCTTTAGCCACCAGACAAACACAGGCTCTGGAATGAAAGACTTTCACACAAAGCAGCAAATCCAGCTCAATTTTCCACATTCTGTGCCTTTGACTGCCAGCCCATGGTGCTACCACAGGACCTCACATGCTGGATTGCACTGCTCCTCCCGGGCTGTCTGATCCTCGCCCTTACCAAACGCAGCGTGAAGGTAAAACTAACAGCATTTCACACTGTTTGGTTCCGGGACTGTCCTGGGACATCAGAGCAGCTCAAACCACCTCAGAATATCAGCTGGTCTCATTTCAGCCTGACACGACCCAGGTGTTTCCTCAGTACAAGGCTTGGCAGTTGCAGGATCTGCAAGTTTCTTCCTGGTTTGAGCATCCCAGAACAAGCACTGACAAGGATTTACTGGAGTTCAGAGATCGTACCGGATGGCAAGAGACATTCACAATGGATTTGGGAGGCTCAAAATAGAACTTACACCTTCTTCCTGGACTTGCAATAACTATGGTTGCTTTAACGTGTGCCTCTTCCTCACTTCTGCATCCTTGTGTTAACACTTTTTCTATTATATACATCTTTTCCCCACATCCTTTGAGCTGCAATAGGTTTTTTTTTTTTTAACATCCTCTTGTACCGTACACATCAACAGAAGTTATTAGTTTCCTTAGGACGTGTGTGTGCATAGAGCAAAGTATATCCCCTCTACATTGTACCAAAAGAAGCCTGGTCATGTCCAACCTCCTTCTATTATTCAACATGTTATTGAAACTCCAGGCACCCAACTGGGGCCCTCATTGTGTTCAGGCTGGACAAGTGCAAAGAAAACGTTCCCAGCACTGAAGACTCCGCAGCTGAAATTTTTAAGAAAAGGAGGAAAAAGAGCCCCGAGAGGACACTAACCCCAGATCACATAAGCCACAAGTTTCACATCCTACCTCACCTCCCTGACTTACGGATGAGCTTAGTAACAACCTAAGGCTTGGACAGGCTGAGCAAGTCCTGCCCAGCACATTTTCTTTTTAGTGCACTGAGCTGAAAGAAACACACATTATAACTTTCTCAGGCCACTCAAGAGTATCATATCACAGTGACTATTCCCTGTTTTAACATCATTAGGCTGTATGCATGCAAGTCTGGCAGGCTTTACACACATCCGCCATGTGCTGAAGATAATGAGTTACCACAAATTTGCCTATTTATTTTTGGAAAGTGTCTGATAGAAGCTGATAGTTCTAGCTTTGACCCACTCTCCCAGAGAAAACCTTATTCACAGTAGCCAGAATATTTAAAGAACACCACCAAAATGAAAAGGCACTAAAATATAAACCTAGAATTAATTCCACCACCACAAAAATCAAAGCTGCTGTGGACATGAGAGGGAGAAGCTCTGGTGCTGTGGACAGCAAGCATGCCATAAAGCTGCAGATATTAACTGCACCTTCCTCCAGAGCTTGTGACGGGGCTTTTGGCTTCACCGTAGGTTCATTTACTGTGGAGACAAGCGTGGAGTTCATCCATGCTTCCTTGCCCATTACACATTCCTCCCTCCCTGTTCCAAATTAATGAGAGTTTCTGCTCACTCAGCAGAAATTATACTGGTCTGCTTTAAAAAAAGGGCAATTAGGAACCTCTGCTTTTGCTGGGCTTCTCGTGTGCCAGGTGAGAACAATAGTGAGAAAGCGGAGAGGTAGGGTTGTGGGGTTACAGGAATCTCCAGGCATCCAACTTCTATAGCTAGCAAAGTTAAAAGCCAGTGCCAGGATTTCTTCCCTGCATAATACTTTCTCCAGGCTCATTTACCTTGTCATGCAGACACCCGTCAGCAGCAGCGCGAGAGCAGCAGTCTCTAGCTGCCTGTGCCTGGGAGAAAGGGGAGCAGGGAGGATCCCTACATGGAAACCCTCACTGCAAGGCTCCTGTCCCTGCCTCCTGCTCCGTGACCCCTGGGGTATGCCACGGAGCCTATCTGTTTGCTCAGGCTTTTCCTGACCAAAGTGGGGAAAGCTCTTTCCATTCCTGGTGCAGGGGAGGAAAGAACTACTAGTGCTGTTGGCATTGCTCGCCGATACAATTCATCTTTTGTGTATGGAGTTTCTAAAGCTGCAGTCGTAAGGACATATAAGGGTGCGTAACATTGCTGGAAGGACATGCTAGTGCAGGTGTGGAAGCAGCACAGTCCAGAGAGAAGGAAGGGGAGAAGGTGAGGAAAGACAGCCAGGATCTCCATTCAACTTTCCATTTTAGAAGCCATTTTAGAAATGCAGAACACCATATTTCTTAGTGAAGGACACAGGGATAAAGTTGTTTGGCAATTCTGAGAGTTATTCAGCAATATTGAAAATAAACAGAAAAGTTAAGACAATAACTCAATCCACAGGGAAGTACCAGCTTACTTATAGGTATTTTGAAGTCCTTCTGCGACTGTAAAAACTATAAAGTTCTAGGTTGCTACATAAACATCATACGAAGAAAGTCACTAGAAAGCTTCTCTCTTATCCCAGAAATCTAATTCCATCCTTAAATTGCAAAAATATGAACCTGTCCTTAATTATAAAGGACTGTCTCTTGTTAGTGTAACAGCTGGTGCTGAGCTTGTCATGAACTTAAAAAGATTCAAACATTGTCTGGAGAAAAAAAATAAAGCAAAATGCCTAAAAGGATTGTTTTAATTGTCCTACCTTAATATTTCATGACTTCAGCAGAGTTTAGTTAAGCTCCAGAGAAAGGGAAGTGTCTTAGGATTACTCCTCTGTTCCCTGCAAAAAGGAACTGGAAATTTTCTCACCTTGCCAAGACCCCATTTCCGATTCCCCTGCCTTTCCTCCCGACTGCAGCCACCACCCCTGAAAGAGGGCAGACACAGCCCTGCTGGGGGGCAAGAGGAAACCCTGCAGGAATAAAGGCTCTCAGGTCTTAATGGATAATTAAAGCTTTAGCCATGGGTGCCCCCTTGTGACTTGGTGAGTAATTAAGCACAACCGATGGAGTCTAACGTGGCACAGCACAAACCAACGGGGGCTTATTTGAGACCCCCAGCCGATGCGCTTGTGCTTTCTGGCGAGCAAAACCCAAGTACCCATTGCCTTGCTGCCAGATTTAGAGGAACGGCTCGTGTCGGGGCCAGGGAGCAAAGGAGGCTGCTGCGTGCAAGGAGGACTCTGCCGGGCTGGGCGATGGACAACAGCATGGTGCAAATCCCCACTGCCCACAACATGAAATATTTTTTCTTAAAGTTTTTCCCCCTCAAAGCATGGCACCCTCATTCTCAAGCTGAAGCAAAAGAGGTTTTGGAAAGCACTCGTCCTCAGCTTGCCATGAGTTTGGGTGGAGGTGGGCACCTCCAGAGACCTCATCCCAAAGGCCTTGGGGAACTCTCCGAGCTGCCCTCACCCGCCAGCCGCTGGATGGGGACAGGACACCAGGCTGTCCCGGTGCCGGTGTTGCCTCATTTGCACAGCTCCACGCGTTCCCATCTGCAGGCATGCCCTCCTCGTCCTCCCCTTCTTTCCATGCCCAGCTCAACACCACCGGCCCTCGGGCAGGGGACTGCAACAAGGGGAGCAGGGGGGCAGTCCATGGCCCGCACCTCAGCCCTGTGGGGTAACGCTGCCTGTCTCAGCTGCCATGTAACCCACCTGGAAAAGCAGATGGCCACCTCAGCTGGCCACCAGCTTGGCAAATGGAGATCCACCAGCCCTTGACTGAGCACCTCAGCTGAGCTCTGCCATTAGACAGACTAAAACCTTCCCCTTCGGGTAGGCTCTGTGAGATGAGAATTTGAACACCCTGAAATGTTGGTTTTGCTTCCAGCAGAGGAATCAGAGCAACCTTTGGTTGAGTCCCGCCTCGGGCAGCCTGACAGCCAGAGCACCCGGTGCCAGTGCCAAGGCGTGGGGCTGGCGAGCTCACAGCCGTCCCAGGCCAGTCCCGGTGGTGGCACGGGCACAGGTCTTCAAACCGGGCTTTGCGGCAGCCTAACGCAACGCCTACCCAAATTTAACAAGGCCCGATGGCATTCATGGCCAGAGCGCAACATCTTTTTTCTGAAGATCAGTCACGTTCAAAGCAGTGCTAGCAGATACCGGGCTGAGGTCTTGCCTCCTGGGATGAGCGCTGTGGAGGGCTGCTGGTGGAAATCGCGCCAGCGGGCAGCCTCCCACCATGGAGCACCTCGGCTCCCACAGCTACACCACCGCATTCCCCTGCCATCCACTCGCTTCCTTTGCCCTGCCCAAGGCCATGGCCATAGCCATGCCTGCCAGCTGGTTAGCTGATCCTCCCGCTTAATCCCACCACTGACAATTATGTCTCCGAGAAGCAACCCACATGTTTCTAGGCAAAAACCTCTGCTCCTGAGCTAATGCAGAAGGGACCTGATGCCATGAGGCATCTCTCCAACCGAGACAGCAGCCTGCCAAATGCCCCTCTGTGGGTACGTTTCCCAAATTTCAACTTCCCTTCCTAAACTCATCCGTTTACTTGGTTTTCACATATTATCCCTCTCTTCAGAGGGGAAGTCCAGCATCCAGCTGTAACACGATTGACGCGACGCGTCAGGGTGAAGATGAGCCACGTCCACCCTCAGTCTGTTGCGGGACTACACAAAGGCTGTGCCGAATGCCTTCGTGTTCAGCATCGTTCAAGGTCTCTGGCATTTTGGCACAACTAAAGATGGATTTTTCCATTTCCACTATTTGGCAGCTCATTGCCTGGGGCTATTTGTCTCTCTTCTGATATTCCTGCTGCAGAAGGGCCAGTACTAACACTCCTAATTTGCTCTGCTTTGAATATCATGGCAGAAAGGGGCAGAGTCACACTGTGCCTCTAAATCCAACAACAGTCACTTCAGTACTGAGCCTCAATCAATACTTTAAAGGGCCTAATTTTCTAGCTTTTGATCAAAATGTCTTTAGAGCAGTACATCTTCAGATATTGCCGCTGGCCTTTGAAAAGAAGCAGAAAGAACAAGATAACCTTTGTGAAACTTCGCTCCCTACGATCTGTAGCCAAATCTACGCAACCTCATTTTAGTATCTCCTTAACCCAGCCTGGTACATGAGAGTTGAGCAAAACTGAATGCAAACTGGCTCCTTAGTGTAAAACCAACCTCTCAATCTGCTTATTATCATTTTGGGAAAGCATGGCAGTTCCTTCATCTTAGAAAATATGAATGGATATTTTGTCTCTGAAAACCCCGCACAGCGTGCAAATTCAACATTTGAAGTCCAAGATGAATTTAGCTGTGACCAATTACAGAAGCCAAGTGGTCTAGCTTCGGTACTTCAGTGAAGGCAACTCTTTAGGATGGCACCAAAAACATAAAACCACTCTAAACCCCCCAAACTATTCCCCTGCTGTTTGAATCCCTCAGTACAGACAAACCAGAGAAATAGTGTTAGGGAATTTTAGATTGCTGTTATAATTCATTATTAACCAAACAGGCTTCCTTTAAGTCATTGCTAGAAGAATTAGGGTTGCTTTAAGATTAAATTACAAAGATTAACTTACAGAGATTAACTCTATTGAATGCTGAGTTTAAAACATAGTTAGTTCTCTGCCTCTCATTGCCAAAGTTATTGCACGTGTACATGGTTTTAGGTGCTATAGGACTTGGCAGAACCTCAGCAGGCTTCATTGCTTTGGTGCCAAAGGTGCAATGAGAAGTTTTGGGAAACTGGTTTCAAGATTATATCAATCAGCACTGCCATCCTACAGGATGTCTGCTTTCCATAAGCATTTGTACAAAAGTAAAACCACCTTAGTCACATCAAATTAATGCAAAGCTGAAAAACTGCTTCCCGTTTAGAAATGTGGAAATGCCACTGGAAAAGATTTCTAGCGGCTCGCACAAGGTCTGTAGCACAGTCAGGCTGTTGTTGTAGCCGACACTGGTGCTGAGAACAGACAATACTCTGGGTACCCTAAAGCCCCCAGTAATTCATGATGAGCCAAAACTTTCTGATCACTTTTCAAAGTTTGTTTCAGAAAAATTCTGAAAAGAAAAAAAGGTAACCTTTCGGTGTGCAAATGCTGGAGAAAACTTCCTGGGTTTGCTTCAACTTTTCCTTCTCCAGCAGAAAAGTACTCAGAGTTGGGCAAGATTCACAAATACCTTTGGTTGACCTAAAGTGAACAACTTTCAGCACGTAAATGATTCATCTAGAACTCTTTGCTCCATTCCAGAGTTACACATCTTCTGAGTTATTTTTCACAGTGCAGGTGGGCCTGCAGCTAGGAAGAAATGTCTGTGGTGGGGATATTTACTACGTACATACAAGACTCTAGACCTGCATTAGCAGCAAGATCATTTCCCTGTTGCTTTGGCTTCAGCTTAGAGTCAATTCCTGAGGCAAAGCCAATGCCTGAAGGCCAAGAAACGTTGTTGGGCTGAAGCGCCCAGGAGTCATGATCGTTTGCATCTCTCTCCAGTTTGGTGGGGACATCAAAGCCACTAAGTCCACACCACAGGTTCCTCTTCCACAAAGGAAGCAAACCTTGTTTTGACATTTGCTATTACTCTCCAGAAGAGCAGCATCAGCTCAGGAGACTGTGCTATCGGAAGGGCGACAAGATTGTTCACACATTAACAGTTAAGTATTTTGAAGCAATTTTGGAGATGTACATGCAGATTTCTGGTCCTCATTAAAATTAATGAAAGGTTTGTATTCGAATGCCTATGCTGCCTCAGAAACCTCAGTCATTATGGTTCAGAAGTTGTCTCTGTCATACAAAACCTCCCAGGATGATTTACGAAGTTATACATGAGTTAGTTACTATATTTAAAGTCACAATTATTATTTCATGTTAAATGCATATTGGGGGGGGAAGAAAGAAAAAAGGCTTCAGGACAGACTGATGGAACAGAGTCAATAAACAAGAGCACAGTATTCTTAGGGGCCGAAACATCAATAGCACATGGGCATAAAAAGCAAAGAGAGTGAAAGCAGCTGGACCAAGCATGGAAGCAGACAGAGACAGCAAGGACTCTTCAGATCTGAGTGTTCAGATTTTGTTTTAACATTCACAAAGCCAAGAAAGAAATGAAAGAATAGCAGCAGGAATAGCGCAGCAATTCCCTCTTACACTCAGGGACAGAAAGCGCATCTCCAAAGATTTCTATTAACCTTGTATTTTAACACATACAAACCCCATTCCTCTCCCTCAAATGATCATACTTTCATAGTAATCATCTCACTGGCTCAGTTGCCAAAAACTTCTGCTTTGCACCAAACTCCTGCTTTCAGTGGCACTGCAGAGTGGAATACGAGTGAAATAAATATTAAGCAGAGTCAGGCTCCAAAGATTGCCATTACCTAATCCTGTACCATTACACAAATTTATTTGTTAGGAATATTCCAAGGTTTTGGGAAAAGGCTTGCAACAGCTCACAGTGTTCCTGCTGCCCACCACGAACACTGCCTTTATCCATCGTGGAACCACAGTTGCACTCCTACATGGAAAAGACAGGGAATTACAGCAAACCTCAGAAACGTTGAGGAAAGATTCCTTCAACCTCTGAAAAGACTGGCTTATTATGTTATTACAATTCCCTGGAAATTGCTACGTAGTCATCATTAGAGCATAAAATTTCATCAGAAGCCTCTGAAACATTCCTGCGTATACATTCCAGGAGAGGTTTGAAAAAGCCTCGTATGCACAGAGGATCACAGAAAACCTATTATCCATCTACAGCACCGGAGTATTGATCTGTCAACACAGAACTTTTTGGAGAGTATTGCAGCCACCCACTAAATGGATTTTTGATTAGCCACGTTGTTTAAAACGACCACAAACTTTCATAGCAAACATGGGGCTGCCAGGCAAAGGGTCAGTCCCAAGGCTCAGCCCAGCTTCACAAAATTCTTCCACTGGTTCTGGGCTGAAGTTCAAGTGAACCTCTAGATGGGGAGATGGGTTTAAGTTTAAAATTGGCAACCCTGCCTGATTTTATCAAAAGTCTCATGATGCTTGGCATGTTGCTTAAAACCCCAGCTCTTGGAATCTTGTGCAAGAAATTCAGCTTCTACTTAAAAACCCCCAAACCTCTATTTCATGTAAGCATTCTGCAAACCTGAGACATGAGTGCCACAGACCTTCAGAAGTCAGAAGGAAAGAACTATACATGACGTATCATTTCAGTCTCCTTATTTTTGGGAAACGTATTTATGACTTTTTAAACATCTGGTATTAATAGTGTGTTTCTGGAATCATAACATGAAAATTTTCTTTCAAAACCGTGACTTTAACTTGTTTGCTTTGAAATTTTGGATATATTAATTCAAAGAAAAATGCAAAAGGAGAGAAAGGGAAATGAAACAGCAGCAAACATTCAAATGTCTTTTAAACCAGAACAAACTATTTCCTCTCTAAAACAAACTGCTGCACTTATTCTGCTGTGTTTTTTGCCCTACAAAAGACTAGGGGTTAGCCAAGATATTCCTGACTGACCTACAGCCTCTAGAACAGGATAAGTTGTGCAGGTGCAGGGCGTAGAGCAGGACCTTAGAGTAAATCCATCTCAAAGTCCTAGTCAATGATCTGCTTTAAAACTGCAGATTGACTCCAAATAATCCCACAAAATCTGCACCAGCAACCATACCTGAAGCCAATTTACAAGCAGTGACTGCAATTTAGGGTCCAACAGAGCTGTACCTGTGATCTCTTTCTGGCTTCTCTAACACCATTTACTTTGCAGCGCTGGTATTATCTTTCTCTTTTCCTCCTTCACATCTTCCCCTCCCTCCTCCCTCTCACACAGTAGCTCTTTCATCTGCTCTCAATAGGTGCTGCTCTACCTAGTTAATTGAGGACTTAACAAGTGCACTTTCTAATTAAAGTAAATAAGCCCATGCTTGGAACAGTGGCTTACAGTGTTACCCAGCACTCCTTCCTCAGGAACAGGATATTACGGGCTCCACCTCCTCTGTGCCAAAATAATGCATTAAAGTAATAGAGCAGAAGCAAGAAAAAAAAATCTCTTAAAGCATCATTTAGAAAAACGATTCTAAAAGACAAAGCAATTCCCAGCTTGAATCTCTGAAGCCAATGAGATCTTCTATAATATTTGGTGGAAGATCAGACTTTAGGAAGAGGGGGGAAAAAAAAATAGACCTAGATTTCAAACCCAAACTCCCATTTGGTGCTTCCAGCACTCTTGTTGGAGATGACTTAGTACACGGGTTGGGAGGAGGCTGGAGGAAGAGGCAAGGGAACAGAATCATGGGGGGATATTTCTGTTACCTCCTATGGTGCCTAAATGACTAAGTCTGTCGCATAATAACACCCAATATTAAGACTGCCCTCCTTCAGAGTCACTTCTCTGCCACGAACCCAAGATGAAGATTTAGAGGGACTGTTTGGAAAATTCCCATCTGTCCTCACCCTTCTTCCATATCTGAAGTTATACGTCGGTCTCCACCTCTGTTATTAAACTGATGATATCCTTAATGTACACGAATTACTTGTAACAGATGCGTTTAAAAGAAAACTGGTTATTAAAATTACACCACTTCCTCTCACAAGGTTAAGCAGGGGCATTCACTGTCTCTCTTATGGAAGAGGTCAGACTGTGGAAGCGCTTGCAAAAGCTGTCCTCAGCTGAAGCAGAAAGTCCGCGTTTGTGACTGTCCTATTTGGTGAGAGACAGCAGGACTGGCTTCATACACTGGAACAAGACAGAATATAGAGGCCAAATATATCAGACAATGTTTGACAGGGAGGAAAAACACTTTTTTTTATTCCCCCCAGTGCAACTAGTTAAATGAAGCAGCAGGGGTTCTGGGGAGGTGGTTGGCATCCAACTCCAAGGGCTCTTGCACAGCAGGAACAGGGCATTGGCTGCACCATCTGCAAGTCCAGCCTGTGAAAATCCAGGCAAAAAGTAGATTCCCAAAACAAATCAAATCAACCACCGTCTTCCTCTATTACTGAGGACTTTTCTGTAGCGGTAAGGACGAAAACAAAATTCTGAGGATTTCAGAGTATTCTATAAATGGTCAAAAGTGCTTCCAAACCAGCGTTTGAATTTGTGTCTGAATTTGTTTCCACAGATGGGTTGGGAGCAAGACTGTGTTAGTTTAGGCTTTATGTACCTAAAGTTCATTAAGTCAAAAGAAAGCTTTGTGTCTTTCAGTAGTTTTTGGATGAGCTTACAGGTTTCAATAGCCTGGACAGGGCTACGGGAAGAACTAACAGGAAAGAGGGAACAGAGGTGTATGGAGCAATGAGGGGTGTGAAAACAGGGTGACAGAACCATATTTTGCTCAAAGCCAGGAGCTTACAACAAGCTGAGAATAATTTGGTGCAATTAGTCCAGAAATAAGGATTTGTTTGTATTTTCACAGTCTCTCACTGTTGTGGAGATCAGACAGAAAGCCAAAAAAAATTGTGCTCTTCCCACTGCATTTCCTTCAGCAATAAACACCTTCTTCATTTATATATATTTAAGAAAAAAAAAACCCAAACACATACAAAAAAGCCAGGAAGCTGCAGCTTAAATCTTATTTAGATATATACAGAATAAGCCTGTGTCCAGGCAGAACAGTTGGGCAGACCTGGGTTCAATCTCTAGTCTTTAACACTCATTTTACCTCAAAATTCTTGTCTGGTTTTGTCTCACAAAACAGTGTGAAAAAGAGATCTCTCAACATTTTGTTGATGTTTGGATCAGCATAGCTGTCAGAGCTCATCTGTATGCCAGCCACACAGCCCTTGGTACTGCTTCTCCTTCACGCCATACACCCTGGATATTGTTTATCAACAATTAGAAGCACAGATGTGTCCACTGAAGTAAATACGATTTTTTAAAATATTATTTTTAAGAAATTATTTTCTATGCATGAGGCTCTTGGTTACGCTCAGTTTTCCAGAGGAAAGCTGCTGTTTTTTCAGCACGTCCAAAGCCTCAAGTTACGCCTTCAAACATGTATCCGCTTGCCTTTCTGCTGGCTAGAATTAAAGCCAGTGGAGAAACGTAACTCTGCTCCAGCCAGACAACCTGAGCTGCAAGAGGAAGAGAGAGGTGAAGCAGCTGAGCAGAGTACAGTTACACTCAGACTAGTGACCAGCGGCTCCAGAAAGTCACTGCGCTTTGTTCTTGTGTTAGCACCGGAAGCATTACATGAAAAGCAACATTTCAGTTGCATTATGTTATTAATTTGGCTAAAAGCCATTGCCTTTTCTAGATTGTCTTAAAATAACCGTTTCCTACTGAAATAGCTTCCTTTCTCCCCAGCCAAATAATAAAAGTAGTTGGGTTTGGGGATGCGGGGGAGAAAAGGGCCCCAGGTTGTTTCTAGTTTTTGGGCCTATGGAAACTTAACAGAACACACACAAAAGTGACGAAAGCCCAAAGGGCCGGAGTGTTTAGTGCTTGTTTTTGTTCCCTCCCTGCCAAAGCAGCAGCAGTTGCCCGTTCTTTCCTTTGCGCCTGGCAACCTGACCACTGGTAGGACAAGCCGCTAGTCTTGGTACCTACCACGGGGCGTTGGCATCCGGTCACCGCTCTGCTGTCCTGAGCTGATCCTTTTATTCCATGGCCTTCACCTCAGATGTATTTCAGCTGGCTTGGTGGCCCTGCTATTAAAATAAAAACCTGGATGAATCACCTTCAGTTTATGCATGGAGGGAGTCACAAGTTTGCTGCTCCTGTTAGCCTCTGTTTGTCCCACATGCCAAAATATCCACCCTCTTTTGGGCGTTTCAGCCACCAGAGTCACCAAAAAAACCTTCTTCAACAGGGTGGGCATTTTCAAAGTTTACTTTAGCCTTAAAAAAAAAAATCCTGACTTCTCCCTGCAGACTTGCCCCTGAGAGCAGTCTCCTCACTAATTTTATTATCTATTTCCAAGTTATGTTCTTTTGGAAATGCTTTCTGTTATTTGATGCTGAAGCAAAAATCCTTGGGTTATTTTTGTTCTGTAAACACTGATATTTGGTCTTGCATTGACCTAAAGTGTAAGGAACTGCTCTTCAGTGAAAAGAAGGTCAGGAAAGGATGGGAACTCAAGATATACTTCGGATTGAGCTGTTTGAGGCCTCCTCACCAAACCCAGAACAGGAGCCCCATTTTGTTGTTACTATTTAAAGCCTAACAACTTCTTTGAGTAAGTCTGATCCTGTCCTCCAGGTAGCTATTCCTGCTGCCACTGAAATAGAGCCTTGTGATCATACGGAAATGTGGCACGGAGGTTACTCTGAAACCCCCAAGAGTTTTGTCATCAGCTTAAATAGAGCCAGAATTTTCCTGCAAATCCCTCCGTAGCAGAAATAGAGATTTGTTCTGCTAACAGGGAGGCTGTGGTAGAAGAAAAGAGGATTATCAGTAACACATCAACAAAGCCACTGCATTAAACAGTGACACCTGGCCAGGACCCAGCAAAGGTGAAAACGTGGCAGAATCCGTAGAATAGAGATACTATGTGAAAGAAACACTGGGAGCTCAATGCAGCCAGCATTCACAGGATCCTTCCCACCATATTAAACTGCTATTGATGTACCTAAAGCATCACATCCAGTATACAGACTAACCAGCTTGATGACATCAATACAGGTCTGCAAATGAGGCGCAGCACTGGCAGAATGAATGCAGTCAGACAGAGCGTGAAGCAGCCCCAACAGTGAGGCACAGCACGTAATTAAACTGTGAAACTCATTGTTACAGGACATCGCAGAAAACAATTGGAAAAATCTGTCAACGGGTGTTAAATCCAAAAGGCAATATCACCAGCTGAGAAACCTCCTAGAGTGAAGTCACTGGAAAAACATACATGGGGGGAAAAATTATCACTATATACTGGTCTTTACCCTCTTCCCTAGCTGCTCCTGCTATTGCTAGGGACAGTAGCGTGAGGCTGGACAGATCTACACTACGAGTCCTCCTGCATTCTCGGGGTCTTTGACCCAGAGACAGAGACTGCCTTCACTCCTAATAAACGTTGCTGATTTTTCTAAACAAGATTAAGGTCAACACGAAGCTTTGTGCTTTTGCCATTTAACTTTGAAACTATGCTACTTTGCCTGCACTAGGAGTCCAAAGCACAGGGGCAATACAGAAAGGGGATCATTGCCAGGTAAGAGTAGAATCATCATAAACAGTGTATTTGCACATCATCTGTTAAAGCTTTCTGGGCAGGGACCATCCTGCTGGCACAAGCACACCTGACGTCTCACATGCATTGCCCGGACATCCAGAACATGCGTGTATTCCTTTTATTGTAAACAGCCAAGTTTAAAAGTGATCCTTCACAGGCCTGCACTTGTTTGCTTCTTGTCCAAGCTAACAAGATCTGTCCCAAAATAGCGAACAAATACATCACCTTTCATATGACGCAAACACACAGACAAACCCCACGCCCCAGAACAGGACTTCGAGAGAGACTCCAAGAAAGCCACAGGTACACATTGCAAAGGAGACATGAGTATTACATCCGTATGGCATCCAAGCAAAGCGAACAATGGCTCTGGCTGAGCACAAGGGATAGGCGAGCAAGCCTCGGTCTCTGGTCACCATGCAGCACAGATTAGGAAACAGATTACTGTGCCCAGGAAAAAAACAAGGCTGGGAGGGAACAAACCCTCTTGAGCTGTGATCCTCCCAGATCATTAAAATATGCCACTTAATCCTGGGCAGGATGATCAGACACCTCTGTGCCCCTGTCAGGGAATCACTTTTCCCCAAACAATAAGCAAAAGACTTATCAGATTGATTTGCCTCTCCCCAGAGTAAGGATTTGGACACATCAGGGACTTTAGGGGTGGAAAAGGCCTGGTACAAATGCCAAGCTGCTGCCTCTGGCTGCCTCCTGCCTGGACGTCCCTTCCTCCCTTAGTGTCCTCTTTCTGACCAGTTCACCTGACTGATGCATGCTCTTTTCTCCCAACCCCACAACAAGCAACCTTGGGACCCTCAAGGAAATGAACCAAAACTATTTAACAACATTTTTAAGGCAGCAAATGAGCCAACACAGCCATCTCCCACGGGGGAGAAAGGAGGAAGGGGTCTGAACTCAAGGTCTTGCAAAAGCACTTCTGTCCATCAACTGAAGGAGGACTTTTGTAGGTACTTCACCCCTATAACATGGCACAACAGTTTAAGGTGGTGATTGGATTTGTACTAGTCACCTCCCCTTCCTATTACTCTCCAACCAAGAGAAGGATTGATTCTCTGATGGCTCATGCACCCTACCACAGAGCTCAGCCCCCCAAGGACCAGTCTCCTCTTCCAGCAGTAATTTCCCATGTGCCTGTCCCAGGCTGCTCTGTCTTCTAATCTTCTACTTCTCAGAGACCTTTAAATATGTGTTTTAAATTCCAATCAGATTCTTGGACTTGGCAGATAAACTGTGGGTCCCATAAGAGTTATATTTTCTTTGAAAGCCTTGAATGAAGTCTTTATAAAAAACTTCATTAATATTGCTACCTATATGCCTGCTCCCCACTTCCTGTGCAAATCCAAACAGATTCTCCACACAGAAAGACTTTTGAAATTCGCGTATTTACTTCCCCCAAACAGTGAGAGTGTTACTGAGGAGTTTGTGGTAGAGTCAGTCCACGTGTGTGTTGTCCTGCTGGAGTTTAAAAAGATGAAGCCTTCTATTCATTGGAAATGAAAAAAGTAGATGCAAGAGGGGAGGATACGAAGCTGGGGAGATTAGGGCTCTGGAGTTCTGGGCTCTGGCTTCACGCCGTTGGCAGGATTTGGTCCATTTTTGCAATTAGATTATACGACAGTAAAGAGTCATTACAGCTAATGCAGGACAGTGTGTACAAGGGTGTTAAAGCCGTTTCTGCCAGAATAGTCAAAATTAGTTAAGGAGTTGTTTCCAAAGTATCAGAGGCATTTGTTTTGTTTGGTTGGGTTTTTTAAAAACAGACGAAACTATTCTGCTGAATTCTGCAAGCTGCAGATGCGCACCCCTGGCTTTCAGCACAAGTCATCCACTGAGATCCAACCAGTAGCTCAAGAAGCTATGCCCACAAAACGAGTCCCGCGCCCACTGCAGTCAGAGGGGGAGCTCCCCTTGCTGAGAAGGGGGTTGGAACACAGCTGGGATGCAGAGGTAGGAGTAAAACAGTCTACCAGAGGACAACAGAAATCCAACATCTCATAATATTTCTCTTTTTATAAGTCAGCTTCTTCCAGGTTCACTACTCTGTCAAAGTTCGAGTAGCAGCAGCAATTAGTTACAGATAGAAAAGGGGCAACATGCACATACCAGGCTGGATAAGAGACAGACGGATGGACAGCAGGTGAAACAGAGTCATCTAGGACATAGTCCCAGCTCTGTCATTGACTACAATTTCCCCTTTTCCAATGCAAGGCCAAAAGATACGTAACTCTTCACGAAGAGCTCTGCAAGCTACAGCCTACATGCCATGACATGCAAGTAATCCCTCCGAAGACTACTTAAATGTTTAAAATTATTCACGCTTTTAAATGTATCTCAGGGAAAATGATCAGTACAGGAAGCAGCTAGTAAAGGTCTTTCAGACCTTTACACGCACACTCAATATAAAGTGGTCTGTAGGGCTAACCAGCCAGGTGTGCACTCGTAGGACATACAGCAGTTTAAGACCTCCTTTTGTATATTGCTAGAGCCAGCACAATTCAAGGAGGACATCCCCAAGTAGGCACCAAGCCTCCTAAATGACTTAGTGTTCTCATATCCTTCGACCAGGGACACTTTACTGATGGCTTTAGAAATTCTCCTTTCACCAAAACTGTCCCAATGATTGAACGCTTGTGTATACTGCAAGGCTCATATATTTGGGCAGGTGTCTGGAAAGGGCTACAGACAATCTTTATTTTAAAAGAATTAAAGATGGTGAATGTTTTGGGTGTGTCAAAAGGACTTCTTTAATGAGTAATTTGTTTTAAGCTGGGCTATTTTAATTAAAAGGTGCCAAGCAAAGGAAAACAAAATAGAAAAGAAAATCCATTTGAACTTCTTCAATGGAAAATTAGATTTCTGATTAAGAGTTGTGTGACCTTTCCTTCCAAAGGAACACCAAAAGTTTCTGAACAAAACCCAAAACATGACATATCTCATGGGAAGTTGTAATCAGTTATTGAATATCCCTCTGCTCCTCAACAGGCAGCATTCCCAGGCACAAAGCATCCTGCACAACACTACTGCTTGGGGCTCCCACAACACATGAACCGATAGGAGTGCATCGGGGAACACTCAATCCAAGCAAGGGGGTCTGTTGAAGACCAGCAAGAGCACAACACAAAGTAAAACAGAAGAATTAGAATATTCTAGGTTTGAGTTTTTCCCTACAAAAAAATTCCTATCAGAAGAAGAATATTTTCCAGTCAGCTCATTTTTAGTTTATTTGTCAAGGATAGTTACAGCCCACTCCAGTTTGTTTGGTGTAAATAATCAAAATTAGAATTGCATCAGCTTTTGGCTGCAGGAGGGAGATACAGAGTAGCTGTTTCGACACCATGCTGGGAGAGCAGTCTCCCCCCCTCTTATTCCAGTGCTTCAACCAACTTGCCATTCAGCTTGAATACACTTTGCTTTTGGGCCGTGCAGCTCCAGAAGAGTTACTGGGGAGAGCTGCAGGACAGCTCTGCTCTGCCTCGGGTTACGGTGCAGATGCTGCAACCTCTGAGCGTGGCTGTCATCTCACCAGAAGTCCATAGGAAAGCCACATCCATCCCTGAGACTTCCTGGTTCTTAGTGACACTTTTATATGACCCACTTCCCCAGGTGGGCGCAGAAGTTTTGTCCTTGGCACCTGGAAAGCAGTCCAACCTTCTTTGATAGAAAGCCCCATAGAATTAGCAAAGGCTGACATCGTTTGGAAACTGCCCCAAAAACCCCTCTTTCTTCCACAAAGTCCTCCGCGTTAGGGACTACCTTGGAAGGTGCTGAGCACTCCACTTATATCAGAAAGCCTTTCTGGGGCGGAGGTTCCGTCACGAGGAACCCCTGTACGGCAGTACCACAAAACCTACCTGCAGCACACGTGTGCCCCAGCGCTTGCAATTGGAAATAACACACTAAATTTGAACTACTGCAACTGTGGATAAGCGTTGAGTTTTTCATGGGAAACCACTGTGATGGGAGAGAAAACTCCAGCACTGGCTAAGTCTTTGAAAGGAACAAAAGCCAGTAATATCTCAGCAGAGAGTATGGGAAGGGTAAATATCCGTGTGCAGCGTAGCCAAGGATCTTTGTTTAAAAATCCTTTACAAAACAAATGGAAGGCTGAAATGTTGAGGGTTTTTGATTTTTCCTTTTTAAGGAAGGAAGAAACATCTGTGGGAAGTATGAGACGTATAATGCACCTCGCATAGTACCCTAAGGGCCATCTTCAGAGTGGAAATAAAGCTTCCACAGTAGGAGTTTGTTAACATTGTGACAGGAATCAGATGCAAACACAAAAGCTCACTTGTTCTGTAGCGACTTGCCGAGATAAGTGTCCCTTATCAGCAATACTGTTTTCTTTCGGAAAGGAAGGGACTCTATGTGTACAAGCAGGGGATGGAAGTCAATGAAAACAGAAGGCTGGAGAGGTCTGAATGGGTATTTTGTACTGTAATTCTAGCTTGGGGCTGCTTTTTTGGGTGTGGAAATATCAAACACTGACCTCCCACTGACAGTCCTTGGCAGTGGGATAAGTCGCTCATTTATTTTTGCTCAGCCACAAAGCTGCTGTGTAACATGGCAAGGTCCTTGCAAAGTTACACAGGCCCGATACATCTCCCAGGCAAACCGCCTGCACCCCAGCACCGCCGCACCCAGCCCTCATGCCCCTGCTCAAAATATCACCCAGCTCATGCCCACAGCCAGGTAATCCCCGCAGCCCTCAGGCACCTCTTTCAATTTGGGAAGAAAAGAGGATTTGTGCAGAAGAAGGTCGGGGTGGGAGGCATAGAGGACACCTAAGGCATCCTTCTGTTATAGCCAACAAAGCCCTTGCTAAGAGGGGCCTTCAGTGGTGATGCTCTCCTGCTTTTGACCTGGAAACCCAAAATAGGCCAGGCTGAAATGAACTGCATGAAAGCATCACACACACAGAAGTGAGGTGTGCAGGAACTTTTCTCTATCCAAAGTAGTCACAACATTCTTTTAAACAGGGAGGAAGGGGAGGGGGGGAAGGGTTTGCAGAGAGGTGGCCATCTCTGATCTGAGACTTGCTCAACAGGAGGGCAGTTATGGACTCTTCTGGGTCTTGGCTGAAGCCTGCTGGCATCCACAAGGAGTTTTGTCTTGGTCTTGGAGCTGCTTTCATACCAGAGAATGCTGTTATAGGCTGATGATACATTAATGAAGTGAGAACCTATAGGGGAATGCTGGGCTCTTCTCTTGAGCAACGCAAACTCAGAAATTAACATATGGCATTAAGATTCAGGATAATTAAATCAGAACCACAATGGCAGGGAGTTCTGATTAAGTCCGATCAGAACACGAATAGACTCGGCATCTCTGCTCGCAGGAGAGCATTTCAGACCTCTCTGCTGCATCAGGGGGTTCAGCCAAATCAATGCAACAGCTCTCCCAAGTCATCACAACACCTGCAGCAGGCCATAGACTCTCTGACATTCCAGAGACCACCATCATTTCATCGCACACCCAAGCAGCAGTGCAAGCTTTGGATGCGTTGTCACCAGATCAGAAGAGGTTTCCCCTCCTCCCGCATTAGCTTGCCTCCCAGTAATTTTATTGGCAGATCTGGACGTAACGTGGAGCTGTACCACAGCCTGCATAGAAAAGCGCGGGATCCATCAGCAGGGATACATCAGCAATACTGTGTCAACAGCCCACGGCAGATGATGCAGAAACTCTCTTGTTCCCAAGCACATCATCTCTCTTACTAGCTATGCATGGTCACACGCTGTTCTATTAGACAGAGGGAGGCTGAAAAGCCTGGATTAAATAAAAGGAAAACAGCCTGATAACCATCAACATATCAGTTAACACTGCATTTCCCCACTGGCTTCACGTACAGAGGGGAAAGGGTGCAAGACTAGAAGAAACTTCCAGCATTATCTAGTCGGACGACAGAAGCCAACTTACTGAACGGCTGCGCTGTCAGGTCCCACAGCCAAGTCAACATGGATAATTGGCCAAGATACCATAGCTAAAATTTTACTTTTCATATTTAAGGCTACCCAGCTCAGCCCCACTCTGCTCAGAGGATGCTCCAGCCTGGATCGCTCTGGAGGCAATCACGAGGACATGATTTTTTTTGACCTATGCCAAGTACTGCTGAAAATCCAGTCTGACACTGTGATACATTTCTGCTCCTCCATTGCTAATTCAGCGACTAATACCTACACAGACTCTGTTCCATAAACAAGTCTGAAACTAGACAGGGGGGATCAAGGGATTTTGAGGGATTTGCGTGCTACAGCCAAGGAATGCTCCAACACCATTGACCAGAGACAAAAAATTAAAAAAGGCAGGTTCAAGGAAAGACATCCACCAGGAAAGCACTCATGCAAAGGAGTGGTTTGAACTTGAAACAATTGTCCCTTTAAAAACACGTTCTCTTCTTCTGACATGGATTCAGCACTTCTGCTCGCCGTTAGCCAGCCATGGAAAGGTAATAGGTCATCATGAAAGAACTGGGCTTTCATAAGCAAAGGCCAGTTCCCTGAGACAGAGATCCTCCTACTCAAGCCTAGAAGGTTTCTGTCAAAAGACTGACAAGCAGGGAAAGAATCAGAACAAACTAGAGCCCCCGTGATCCCATCTAAGACAACCAGCTGGACTCTCGCAGGGAGCAGTCATCTGCTAAGGCAGAGGCAGGAGATGGGGAGATGCTTTCAGACAAAACCGATGAGGTCTGCTGTGCAGCCAATATCAACTAGTGCACGGTAAAGTACAGAACATTAGAAATCCATACATTTCTGGGCACCTTAATTGCTTTTTACAGGCTTCTTTATGGAATTTGGTGGATAAAGCCTCCCTGTGGAGACAAGTGGGCTGACAGGGGGGGTTCTGTCAGCTGCCTGGCATGCAGCAAGGTGACTTTTTGAGGCCTTCTGGCTGCAAACCAGGAGCAACAAGGAAGTCAGGTGTTTTGGTGCAAACTCCCTCCCTTCAGTATGAATTTGATGATGAAAAATAGGGCTCCAGACTGCAGAGGTGACAGGGTCTATGTCTGTGCACTTCGGGATGGGCAGTGGAGGAGCTGAGGGAAGATGTGCAGGTAATGTCAAATACATAGACAGGAAAATATATTGCTGTCTTTGCTAGAAACCAACCAGGGCACCTCTGGCCGTGCCATCAGTACGCTGGAATTTGAGGCACAGGACAAGAGAGGAATGCAGGAATAAGCGAGCTCCTCCGTTTCCCAGTAGCTGGCATCTGCTTGGAGAACTACCGAAGGCTGAACTAGTTCATCTATGTTAAAATATAAACTCCCTACACTTACTTGGTTTGCCCTGGCTCTGTAAAGCAAGGCTTCATGGGGGCTTTGAGAGGTTTGCTTAGTATTTGACAATGTGCAAAAAGACATTTCAGCAGATACACATGGCACTAGCTTTTGCACACAGTATTCTACTACATAAGGCACAACATTTGTGTTTTGCAGCCAGTTACAGAGTAGCAGCCAGCCTGCACCCCAGATAAGCTAACATTGCAATCTCAGATAAAGGCACAAGACTCCAGGCGCTCCAGCATCACTAAAGCCTTAATCACTAAACAGTTGCAGGAACATCATGGGAAGCTACAGCACTGCAAAGCTAGCTGCAAGCAAACCTTTGATGATACTCTGCAGTGCCAGGATGGCATCTCTACTCACATTGTTAAACAGACATGAAAATAAACAGTAATGTGTTCTCCTGTGAGAAGATATGCACAACATCAGCGTGCCCCTATCCTGGGCTCTACCAGAACAGTCAGTTCTAGAGGAGACCATAATTTGATTCTTCTTTTACTGGAGGACTGCTTTTTCTTCCTGGCAGAATTGAAAAGTAGCATTTCCCTGGAAAACCCATGGAGCTGTCTCAGAAGCAGAGCTTTCTGAGGTCAAATTTTTATCTCCCTCTGCCCCAAAAATGCTCAGAACAGATCTCAATAACTGGCAACAACAGACACACCATACTAACCTGTGGGTGAGGGAAGTGGTTTATCTGACTGTTATTATACTTAAGAGTATGCGTGGGCTGCTTTGAATCAGGCCTCGTTTATATAAGTCCTCAAAAAAAACCACCCCAAAGAAAGAAGAAATGCAATCTAATCCATTTCAGGTTTCACAAGACAATAAACTGCTAGTGCACAAAGAAAACACTTATCAAGGGAAAGAATTATTACTGTTCTGAAAATCCATCACTTAAACATTTACCCCTGCTTATCTCTGACCACAAGGGTAGATTTGAAAAACCTCACAGGTACAACTGAAACGGGGATTTTTACTTGTGATGCTTACCTGAAAACCACCTCATCTTTTCCTAACTCAGAACAAATATTTCAACCCATAGCTGCTTATTGGATTTGAGCAAAGGTGAGCTCAAATTGATAAATTTTGCACTGAAATTCAGCTTCGCAAAAATCAAAGTGGTACCTCGATTTACATTTGAAAGAAGCTAACACCATGGGATCAGCTGGTTTGCTTCCCTGAATTGCATTTGCATCGGAATCTGTTTTTGTACTGTTAACACTGCATGACAACCACTGACATTACACAGATTAACTTGTCTCTCAGTGGATGTATATCTATTTCAAGTTACTCTGTCTCTTGGAAGAGAGCGGGCCAGAGCCACTTCATCACCATCTGGAAGGATCTGGAGAAGTTCCCAAGCAACAGGTGCAGGGAATTATGTCCTAGGCATTGCCAGCAGTCCACTGGAGTAAAGCAGGTGAAGACACCACTGTCACCTCCCCTAGCTAAACACCATGGTGAGCAGAAGCAGAGCAAGCCCTGGCTGCCAGATTATGGCTTCCTCCTGTCCCGACATTCCCACCAAGCAACAGCATGAGAGCTGAAAAAGCCTATTCATCTAGAGATGTCCCATAATTTTAAATGTGGTACCTCCCCTTTATCTCCCCTCCCACCTCTTGGCAGTTTCTGGGGACCTTCTGGCAAAGCCAACACCTCTGGTCATTCTCTTTGTTTGCCCCAGAACTGACTTAGCTTGCCCCATTTTCCTTCAGCACAAGTTCAAAGTTGGGTTGGTCTTCTATGGAAGCCTTGCCCGAGCATGGAGAGCGGAAGGGGGCTTCACAGAAGCAGTGCTCCGGTGTATGCGTCCCAGTACAGTGCTTAATCTACACCACCCCCACCCCCCTTTTTACAATAGTATGGTATTTTTGACTTGCACTCAGTTTGTGATTCACAGCGGCGTTGGATTATTCTCCGCAGGATTGCAGTGGCAAGTTCTTCCATCCTGCAATCATGCAGTGGACTGTTCCCACATACATTCACTCTTGTTTTTAGAGAAACACGCAGCGTTTCTTTCTCCTTTAGGAGGGATTCTCCCAAGATCAAGCTGAATCCCGTCTTCCAGTATGCTTGAAGCCTTTCCACTTCACTGTTACCTGCAACTTTAATAAGACTATGTCCTACCCTATCATGCAGTTTATTAATGCAGATATAAAGCAGTCCTAAAACCAGGACAAAAGCACCACTGCACTGTTCTTGACCTCTTTGGAACCTGGGAGGTTCTTCACACCTCCAGCTTGGTAATATTCCCCAAGAGTAATTAGTAACTTGGAAAAATGAATTACTGATATACACCTTGCCACATTACAATCTACACCATGTTTTTCTAGCTTGGATACAAGAACATCAAGAGCTAAAAACATCAAAAACCTTACCTACATCATCATCACCTACTGTTCCTCCCCATCCATAAGCACTCTTGCTATATCACTGAAGCAAACTTGCTTGATTTAACAGGTTGTATTTTTGACAGGGCCTTGTTATCCCCCAGGCAGTCACAAGGCACTGCCTTATTCCAGAAACCAGAGGTAAGCTGCTCTGCTCTGTAGTTCCTGGTTTCTTCCCATCCCCCCCCTCCACTTTTTAAAGCCAAGTACTAGGTTTGCCTTTTCAGTTCTGTGTAACCTCACTCATCCCCAGGAGCCCTTGAAGGGAGCCAAGAACAAACTGGTGCTCAAAAACCTCTTTGGCACTATTCTGGGTACTTCAGGGTGGATTTTATCCCAGCCAATTATTTAAGTACCTCTGGTGTGAGCCCATACCATCTCCAATGCCTGTAGAGCATTAACCGAAATAGCAAACTGCAATTGTGCAGGTTTGAATGGACATGCTGAAGTCATGAAGTGTTCCGGCATCTTTTAACATTAGCTTCCCCCTGCAGTAGGCAGGGGATAGCTGCCTGTTTGGTCTCATTCACAATGATTTTTCCTTCCACTATTTTTTGGAGGCATGCCTATTCTTTTGATCTAGTTTCTACTTTTTTTTTTGTCTTTCCTTTTTGAGTCTCAGGGCACTGAGCAGCTCCCAACTCAGCTGAGCTGATCTTTTATTATACTGCCTCTGTTTCCTTTGATCGGGATAATTTGTGTTTGTGTCGTTCGTAAGTCAGTCTTCAACACATTACAGCAATCAACTGATCCGAGACAAACAAGACAAAAATTACTGTGTTCTGGGAGGTATGTAAAGATACTGGAGACCATATGTTCCCATCCCCACATGGTACGTAACTTATGCTTTTCATCATAAGTTGCTGCTATAGAAGCCTCTTTTATCCAGCTTAAACCCAAGTAGTTTAAGTCTCTCTGGTCCCAGCTAGAAGAATGAGGCCAGCATCCCTTAGCAGGAAAAAGGGCGTGATCTGTGGTCAGGGAGGAGCAGCCAGGACATGCCATACATACGGCCCACGTATCCCATTCAAACCACAACCATTCATGGAGAAGCAGCTTTGCAGAATACAGCCTCCTCCTGGGCCACAAAGGTACTTTGGGGTGCTGGAGAAACACCATGAGGCCACACTGTGCCCATGACACTGTGCGTGCATCTGCATTATATAGCTTCCCGTACCTGCATTTATGTTCTCTTTTCCAGCTGTGTTTTGAAAACTCTGTTACCCACTGACAGTGGGCTTCTGGAGCATTGCTTTTTCCACGGTGCACCAAATCTCCTGTTGATGGATGGGGAGAGCGCGCTATGAGGTTGGGCGTTTTCAGCCTGGTCTACGTGTGTCTGGGTGAAGGCCAGCACTACCCCCACACTTTCCCTAGTTCATAATCTCACTCCTGTATTAAGGCTCAGTCCAAACCCAGTTATGAGTGGAAGAGCAGTTCATAATCACTTACATCAACACTTAATCCTTAGTATCTTCTTGACCTGTGGAACACATCAATTTTAGGCTACTTCATCTGCCGCTGATTTCCCACCTATGTCCTCTGGTATATACATAGTCTTCAATCCAGCCTTATTCCAGTTAAAATTCCTCATCTCTCTCCCCACCACCCCCAGAAAGCCTCCCCAACATGGCTTTGCTGTGAACCACCGCCTTCCCAGCCCTCCTGCCAATAACCCAGCCGTTGCTTTGACTCGCTCAGCTTGCTCCCTGCCCCCAGACTAGACCCAAGCACAATAACTGCACGGGGTTTACCACTCCAAGAACACGGCCTCTTGTATTCCCCCACCCTGCCGAAATCCCTGTCTCCACCCTGCCAAAATCCCCATTCAGGTCCACGCGTTAGCTCATAGTCAGATTACTGCAACCGCCTTTCCTCTTGCCTTGGCAGAGAGTCTCGCCTCAGCAGACAGTCTCGCCTCAGCACATATCTGCCTGGAACAGTACTGTAAAGATTTCTCTTAATCTCTTTGCCTTTCCCCTCTGTAATTTCTCCTTTTGCATTTATCTTTTGATTTTCTCTACTGCACCAAAGCAAAGTCACTTCCCTGAACTCTCAAGTACCCTTCAGAGCTCTGCCATACACAACAGCAAAGTGTACCCCTCTCCTCCCTCAAAGCTTTTGCAGCTTTTTCCTCTGATATCTCAACTCCCCCCGCCCTGAAAACAGCCAAGATCCTGGTGTGCTAAGGCCATTGCTTCTTCTGAAAAATGCAGTTTGCTCTCTTGTTCTTGGTGCTCCCATGCTCGGTTTGCCCATGCCCTTATCATTGTACGCTTCGACAGCAGGCACCCACTTTCTTCACGCAGCCTCTGTCACTTCCGGTGAGAGCCTCCTCACTGCACTAATGTAGCTGATAAACTACGGTTTAGGAAGACTTGTGCATCCAAACAAACTCAAATTTCTTCCATCTTCCTTGTAAAGGAAAAATTCATCTGATGCAATTTCTTTTTATGAGGCCAGCTTTTACAGACCCTCCAGCTCTCGTTATGGAAAATAAGTGGAAACTCCTGGCAGGGGATTATATTTTTTGTTGTTTTTTTTAATATATATATGAGCAAAAGCATATATTATGCTCTGTCTACATAGGCTTTGCCAACAAAATTTGCTGATGCTTGCAAAACTATGGGACAGTTGTCCAAATGCCTGCCACTTGCTACTCGTAGACAGTCATGAATTGTCCTTCTTGCTGACAAGTTAATGTTGCATCATAAACTGCCCATATGAAGTTTTGTTGCTATAACACATGACTGAATTAAATATGTCAGAAAAATGATTAATTGCCCTAAAGATTTGGATCTTTAAAAATAGCAGAAATTCAAAACCCTGATGTTCTTTATTCTGATGCTGGTAGAATTTACATCACGGTTAATAAATAACAGGCCTCCGTCAGAAATTAGGTCATTAGATTATTCTGTTTGCAAACACAAAAATGCAATCAGATGGAACTAGTAATGTCTAGGATACATAGACGAGACAACAGTGACATCTCAAACGCTTATGGGGATTATTTCAAGGAAACCTTGGTCTGACTTTCAAGTGTTTGCAACTCCAGGTGCTCCAGTATTAGGGGTAAGATTAAAAAAAATAAAAAGGTTCTTTACAGTGACTCAGAACTTGTAGATTTGTATCTTAGGATATCCCAAAACCTAGTTTATCTCCTCAAAACAGAAAACATGTAGCTGCCCCAGGTGACATAACTCTCACTGTGCAAATCAGTGGCACCCACCTGGCCAAAGCACCTCTGAGGAGCAAATTTACCCCCACGTGCTGCTCACTGGCCTGAGCCAAAGGGACCTATACTTTTAGCATTTGAGATTGCAACTGCAAGAGGTTCTTCCAACCCCTGTCTGCATTGTACGGTATCATTATTATAAATATGCTCTGAACTCACCTATTCTCCATGCATTTTGCTGCTTTTTATATAGCTGTGACGCATAAGAACACCATAATCAAAAAAGCTGATTCCAGGCCTAAATGCATTATGTTGAGCGCTCCTCTTTGGTGCTCCTCTGGCGATCACGGCCACGCGGCACCGCAGCAAAACCCAGCCTCCCTCCACCTTCCCCAAAATAACCAAGTGTTGGCACAATAACTTGGTTATTGCACCATAACCGAGTGATTGCAAACTTGCCCACCCCAAACGTGATATACTTTCCCCAGTAAATCAAAAGCCACCCAGCCATAACGTAAGTGGCCTTTGCCAGTGCTTGACAGCGAGCCTGTGGAGGGAAATGCTTCTGATGGGATGCTCAGGCAAACCTAGAGACAGGAAGGAAGGGGCCACGTTACCCTTCCTGGGCCAATTCTGACTATTTCCACATACCTCTCATGCACAGAGCAGCCTTCCCAGCCCCAGCACCCTGCTAGCAGCCTGGGAAGAGCTGCTGTTGCCAGGAGGCACACGGAAAAATAAAAGCCAATTATAAGTGATGGCTAGGCTGACAAGGAGTAC
Organism: Fregata magnificens; assembly: GCA_013389945.1. NCBI lineage: Eukaryota > Metazoa > Chordata > Aves > Suliformes > Fregatidae > Fregata > Fregata magnificens. The sequence continues at coordinate 400,421 of WAAD01030635.1, forward strand.
TTTTAATACAACCACCACATACGAATGCCAATACACTGAATTGAATCCCTTTCTTATCAACCCTTTGTATGCTGCAGACTGTCACGGGGAGCACGGCCCCCAGCACGACAGCCTGACCTCAGGACTGCCTTGCTCAGGGTGTGGGGTGAGGGAATCGGTGCTCTGAGGCTGCAAGAAGCAGACGCAAATAAAGTCAACTGGGGTGTTACCAGTTTGTTAAGCTGGTACCTTCTGTCTTGGTTTTATTTCTCAAAAAACCCTGGCAGCAGACGAAGAATCAATAGTTCCCCAGTGTTAGAAGATGCTTTGGCCACTCAGAAGAGAAAGGCTGGTTTTGACACTAGCACACCTATTCCCAAGACTTGTGGGGAAAATTGTCACATAAATACAATTGATTGAATGGCTTTGCCATAATATAGACCCAGGCGCACACTGGGAGGAGGAGAGGGAAGCCCTCTGGGGCCTGCGTGAGACCTCGTCTCCTGCAAAGGGGCACGGAGCATCCCATGGGGACAGAGGGGAGTTGCACGCAGGGCTCTCCATCACTGCTGCTCCTGCCCTGGGGCCAGCGCTGGCGCTGATGGCAGCTGTCACACGAGTTGTGATGTTAAACAATACCTCTGTCAGTCTGCAGCGCTGTGCCTGTGCTTTAACAGGCCTTCATAGCCCAAGACACCAGAAAGCAGGACACACCAGCTCTTGGGACAGAGGGTTCTCTCCTATTTTCTCTTTAAAACACCTCTCTGCTTCTCTACAGGCAGAGGAAGGTTGGGAAATAGACCCCATGCTAGTACAGAAACACAAACCTGGCCTGTACCTGGGTTGTTTTTTTTAGAAAATGCTCTCCACTGAGGCTTTTCTGTTCCCTCCAGTCTCCACACTGGGACCCCAAGCTTTGGCCAAGCCTCTGCTCCTAACACTTTTTTGTTTTCTTAAATGGACTGAGAAGTCCTTTCATAAAGTTCACATGGGGAAAACACATTCATCCCAGCATCCAAGTGGGTTTTCAGCTCAGCCCCTCGCTCACATCAGCAGCAAACCCATCTCAGGACAATGCCCAGGCCTCGAAGAACCACATACATGCACAAAACCCCCTTTCTATGAAGCTTTTTTGCATGCATAGGGCTGCTAGGATTTAAAGCAGTTCTCTGACCGCAGCTCTCCAGGTGATGGGACACAAACGTGAGGCACTCCCTCTGCTGACTGCGGAGAGCCTCCGCCAGCCCGCTGCTGATGTGGTCTTAGGAAAACATAGTATTTAGGATGCTTTCCCCCACTATTTTCAAGTCTGGGCACTTAAGCGTGAATGTAAGTATCTGTTTTTACAAGTGCCCTGTAGTTTTTCCAGCCTTGGAAAAGTGTTGAAGGCAATGTTTAAAAAAAATGGATAGAAGCTCTCCTGTATCAGACTAATGTTTCAGACCTGGGTTATTCCGCATTACAATGTCTGTCCTGCCATACGATTACTTCTTTTCAACATTTCTCCAAGTTCTTCTGCCCAAGGACCTCAAAGCATTGCATAGCCTTAGGCACATGGCACATCCTGGCACCATCAGATGAGCATCATCTACCCATGTCAATGACTGGGAGGGGAAAAAAAGGCAGAAGGGACATGGAGAACTGGAATGAGAACTCAAACCCCCCAGCATCTCCTCTGCAGGTCTCCTCCAGGGCTAGGTGCACTTTTTTTTTTTTTTTTTTTTTTTTTTTTTTACAGAGTTTGGTCTTTCGTACAGACTGGGAGAATTGTGGCAGAAAAGCAAACCAACCCTACCCTGCCCAAACCTTACACCAACACTTCTTTGACACCCAGACTGTCTTCTGGGCCTCTAAAACCTTTAAGACTGCTTCCTCTTCTTGGGCCCAGTTGAATACAGAAGCAGAACTGCCATGAAAAACAAAACACCCAATGCCCTCTGGTTTTTTCCAGCTCAACATACCAGTAGAAGATAGCTTGGGAAACACAGGAACTGCCAAACACCGGTGCACTGCTGGAGCTCAACACCTTGCCTCCAGAAGCAGCCTCAGCTTTCACTAGTGGGGCAACAAGGCCTGCTACGGAGGACAGTTGCACAATTAACAGTTTTGAGACTGTTTATGTGCTTTAAACTGTTTATTTCCATTTCTGATGCATGCACGTTGATCTCCTTCCCTTTCATCATGCTTATCCTAGGCACTATAACTGGAAGGGTTTACTCGTAATGCAGGGGCCTCTTCTGAGCCCTCCTCAACACCCACACTCAGGTCTCACCCTGGTCTCTTATCTAGTAATGCTGCTCCCTCCCACACCTTCCTATTTTCTTGAGTATTTTTTGAAGAGTAAGTTCTCACTGCTGCTGAAGGAAGGCACAATATAGTCCAACAATGCTTGCTTTACAGGGCAACACATCCCAAGTCAACAAACAGGTCCTAGAACTAACTCTGATCCTGTTGCATGGACCTGCGTAGGCAACTTTTCCACCTGATACGTTAGATTTCCATCAGGAGTTGGGTGCTCAGGGACAGAAACAGAAATGAGGAAGGAGGCAGCAAGGAAACACAGAAACACCTGGAGAGCAAACCATTTGCTGCAAAATAATTCAGTAAAGTCACAAATAAGCCCAGTAGAATGAGTTGTCTTTCCCAGCTGTCCAGTCACAGCCACCTCCCAGGACACACAAAACATCAGCATGGGATGGAGATGGGTTTCCCAGAAGCCCATGTCAGAAGGGACGGGGCGTGGAGGCAGTGGAGAGCATCTGGTGTCCCAGGGGAGCTGCCACAAATACTGCTCCAAAAGCTGACCTTACAGTCCTCCCCACCGACGGGGAGGCTTTAACAGTGTGCATGACAGTCGCTAAGAAAAGCAGGGAGATGGGGAGGGGTAGATTTAATAATTAGAGGGGGATCCCCTCCTGTAAAATCAAGTGGGGGACCACAGGAATAAGTGAGGCTCACAGAGGTGGAGTCTGCCTGAAAACTGGCATGACGCATCGCTGGGCTGAAAGATTTCAGTTTTCACATGCTCCGTTTTTCCAACCCAAAAAGATGAAATTTTCCACAGAAGCAGATGCTTTTCTTGAAAGATTTCTTTGAGTAGAAATGCCAAATTCTCCATCAGGAAGCTGTTCTGATGGAAGCATTTTCAACAAGCCCCATTCGAGGTCTATTTCAGGACTGGCCTTTGCTGGCCTGAGTCAGTTCTTTAACTCATCGCGGGTTGTTTTTCCTGACGTTACATACTTCTAAATTGAGAGTGTCTCCGTTTTAATTGAGCTCCTGCTACTGTTTAAACGAGCCCTTGTTCTGAGTCAGGTCGTGAACGCGGCAGCCCTGGCACAGCCCCCCGGCGCGGCTCAGCCCGGCGTGACCGTGGCTGCCGGGCAGCAATCGCCTCCTGGTAGGGAATCCCCTTCCCAGCAGGAGCACGGCTGTTGGGCAGGGATCACTCAGCCCTCTGCAAGCGGACATACTTTTTTGCAAACCCCTTCTGAAAATCCAACCATTTTAAACCAGTTTTAAGGCATTTTCAGCTTACTCCACCCATTTCCAGAGTGATGTTTCTAATGTCAGACGACTTTAAAACCATTGCCTGGTTCCACAGGGTCATTTCCACTTACATTGCCAGTGGTGAGCTGGGAGTTATTTCTTTACTCTCAATTTCAGCTCAATATTCTACTGCATTCATGTTGCATCACCTGCTCTCCGAGTGCGGGAGGAGGAAGGTGCCATGAAGCAGCAGATGCCACCCTGGACAGCAGAGTACGGCATCTGGTTCCACACAGCATCAAACAGCCTGGGAGACTCCACCACGTCCCCAGGCTTCGCCCTGGTGTTTGGCCACCCTTCGCAGAGAGGGCTTTTACCAAATATCCAACTGCATTTTCCATCGCTCCAATGCGATTTGGGCAAGGTGGGCTGTAGGCTGGCCGGGAGCCCCGTTTCACTGCCTTCTGTGTACGGACTGGAGCCTTCCTGGCTATTCTGCAGGGGATGGAGTAAGACGGCTCAGCTGCACAAACCCCTCAAACCTCCTTTAAGACTTGCAACAACAGCACCTGAGTAAGTTCTGCTAGGAAATGCATTTCACACCTTTAATTTCAGCCACTTTGCTGCTTTGGATGTTGGCAGACATTAACAGGGCAGAGTCCCAGAGCACTAACCCAGACTGATAGCAGCAACCTCTGCCTTGATCTGCAAGACAGAGAAGCATCTGGCACGAATTTAGCCAATACTGACAAATTGCTCCCCATTGAGAAAACCACCTGCAATTGGCACTGCTGCATGCAGTCGTGCGGACACCCACAAAACACGCTGCCACAGACACCCTCTGGCAGGTCCTGCTCTGCACCAGGGAGGTGGTGGCTACGTTTTCCAGCATGTCATCCTTTCCCTGTGCTCCTACCGGCTTCTCCCAGGCATGAGCAGAGGATTTGCGGCCTGGGGTTGCCCTCTCGTGGTGCAGCTCAAGTGAGACCTTGCAGCAGATTTCAACGTTTTCCCCCCATGCTGGAAGCACAGATCTCCACATGACGCATTCAGACCTACTGACATCAATTCATTTTCCTTAGTTACCTTCTCGGATCGCTTCGAAGCGGTGCACAGATCGACGGCTGAAGTCGGCTGTGCTGAGCTGTACGCGTTCTGCAGCTTAGAACAACATTCTTCCACTCAATGCTGTTTTTCATAGAAACAATTAAAAAAATCTGTGCATAAGGGGATTGGATTTCCAATAAAAACTGAAGGCAAAAACTATTTAAAAGTTTGTTTTAAAAAAAACGCAAATCAAAACAAACTCTGCTTTAGCCAAGAACTGAACCAAAAAGTTGTTCTTGTCCCTCCACAAATAAGTCCTATGAAACACTAGATCCTTTCAAACCAAAAACGAAAGCTGTACCACAAAGAAAGATTACTTGTTTTCACTTTTATAATTTCAAGTTACAAAGACACTTCATCTTTTATTGGACTGGCTCTTGGTTTAAATTAAAACTTGTTTTTAAATAGAAATATTGTTCTCTTCACTCAGCAACTTAAGTGTACTAGGGTGGGAGATCGATAATGTCGGTGGCTGTTAGACTTCCCCAGATCTGTTATTTAGGCAGGTAGTTTAATTCACAGCACTACCTAGAAGTGAGTTAAATACATCTCTACAGGAGATGATAGACACTGGGTCCACTGAGTCTTGGGCCTCCTGAGCTAAGCTCCTCACCTCCTAGGTGATATACCACTGCAATCAGCCCATTATATTGAATATAATATCTCAAATTTATAGATGCTTCCAGGGGATGTTTTCCCCAGCATTGGGCCAGACAGGCTGCCAGCTTGCAGCTGTGATTGTTCACAGCAGCACAATCTCAAAAGCTAACATGTGGGGTTGGACCAAAGAGGTGTCCAATTCAGCGTCCTGCCTCCAGCAGTGGCCCACAGCAGATGTTTAGAGAAACCATGCGAGAACAGGCACGTTTGCAGCCGTCCCTCCCTTGGCACAACCTCATGTCATGATGCTTTGCTACTTAAATACATGTATTTATACCTCAGAACACCCATTGAGGTAGGGCAAATCACATGGAGATCACATCTTTAGAGCTTCACATCCTGCAATGGTCTTGTTTTGCAAAGCTTTGAAGCAAGTCTGTGCATCTGTCTGCAGCTCACTGCACCTCTTCAACTTTCTTTAAAAACCTATAATCACTCTGGGAACCTAATGACCCAAGCAGATGAAGCAGGACACGTTCGGGCTTGCAGAGTCACACCACCGAGCTGGACAACCTTCAGGGAGGTCCTGCACATCCCCGAGGACATCCCACATCTGACCCCTTCATTCCTGCCCTTCACTGGTACCGTTAAGGGCCAGAAGATTTTCACCCAAGCATCTGCTGTGAGCTCCCACCAACCCGACCAAGAAACACAGGATTAAAACCAACAAAGGCTGCATGTTCCAGTGACAGTCACAATTTAGTGTGAGACACAAACAAACCCTACGAGGGAAGTCACCAGGTAGCTTTCCATTCCCCAAAATAACACAGCCTCTAGGCAAACAAAGAGAAATCTGCTTTAATCAAATGCCACTTGGTATAGAGCCCAAAGGATGGAGCTGCATGGCCTGTGTTGTACGGTAGGTAAGACCAGATGATTTAATAGCTGCCTCCAGCTTTGGGATCTTCTATTAGACTTGGAATTTCAGAAAAACAACAATCCCAGGAAAATCAATGGAAACACAATTTGATGAATGGTTAAGACATAAGAGCCAACCTGTATTTTGACCAGCACATCACAAGCACACCAAACACTTTAAAAACCCATCAATACTCCGACTTTCTAGCAATCTCAGACACAAGGAGAGAAAAAGCACATTTAAATGCCCGGGATGCATGGGAGCCAGGAGTGCTCTGCTGCCATCTCCAGTGCACAGGGTAAAAACACAGAGAAAACCTGTGTGTGCCTCATCTGCTGGCAGATGCCATATGCATTTTGCAAGTTAGATAAACCCACTGGCAGTTTGCTAAGGGAAAAGATCAGTTCACATGTGATTTCCTTAAAATGATGTCCCTAAACAGCATCCCATGCTGTTACTGCTGGGGGCTCAGGTCCGACCCCCTTGGGGCTTTTCTTGCTCCCCAGATTTGGGCACTGTCCTATCTGATCATGCAGGAGGAGAGGTAACAGGTCTGAAGAGGTGCACGTGATGTGCTGTAACAAACTAAATGGCGGCAGGCAGCTACCTATGGAGAAATACAGATCCACCCAGCAGCTCTTCTCTTGCATACACAGCACTGAGGAAGACACAGGTGGCTCTTTTCTGAGCTTCACCCATGGATCAACCAAACAAGGCAGCACAATCAATCATGCACATGTTTAGACTGGAGCTTCATTCTCTAAACTTCACTGAGCACATAAATGGGGCTTCAACGTGCCCCAGGCATCACCCAGGCTTGGCTCTCTTTTACCTGTACAGGCAGGAGGCAATGGGCAGAACTTGTTTACACCCTTAGTTATCATCCACTGAGATATTATCCAGAGCCAGGAACAAATAAACAAAACCAACCAACACTAATTGGTTCCTTGCATCCCCTGCCAGGGACGTGGCAGCTTTCAGGAGCCACCCCCCACCCCCGCCCTCCCCAGGGTGAGCTGATGCTGCACCACGGGATGGCAGTTCCTGTAGGGACACATTTCTCCTGGCTCTTGGGTCTGCAGGGACCTTCCTGAGAGATTTACACCCACTGCAGCTAAAGAGCCTCACTAGAAAAACAGCAAACAAATTCTGCAAAGCAAAACAAAACAGAAAAAGCCCACAAAGCAGGTATGCCTGCTGGGGACCAGCCAGCCCCAGGGAGCAATGGCACGAGCTACTCACCAGCTCCACGTAGCACTGCTCCCAGCTCCCCCCACATGCCACCTTCCAACAGGAGGGCTTGGTCCCAACTGGCTCAGCCCACCCATCGGACCCCTTACTGCACTCTGAAATCCCCACTCCCTCCTCATCCACATTCACACTGGAGCGGCGAAGAGGCTCGGCACCGCCAGCACGCACTCCCCGCTGGGGCAGGACCACCCAGCCGCAAGAGCTGCCCAGGGCCCAGACGCTTTAATTCCTGCCTTCGCTCTCAGCCCTGAGAGCAGATTGAGGCCAAGTTCTCATTACTGCAGATCATTAGCTGGATGGGAAGAGGGCCTCCCCTTATCACTTTCCCACGTTGACACTAAAGAAGCTGCATCACTGCTCCCAGCAGGAAGATCTCCTGGTTTGGATTGAGGTGAGCAGCCTCAACTCAACCTCAACCCAAGAGCATTAACCCTTTCTGCATTCATGCAATACCTTTTATTGCCATTTCAGACACTGAGGACATCCCTCAAGGCCCAAGCAACTGCTATCCTCAGAGGGCAACTAAAACAGCTTGAAAAAGCAAGAGCTGGGCATGTTTCACTGCTATATGTTTTCAGGACTGGTGTAGTTAAACTAGAGCCAAAAGCTCATCTGGAAGGTGATTTCTGTTAAACAGGAGCCATGTCAGCTGCTGCCTGGGACCCTAGCCATCCCCTCCATCCTCCTCCACCAACAACCAGGCCAGGAGCCATGGGGGTTTAAAATAACCAGTGGAAAAGCATTGCTCAGCCCCCTTCACAGGGCAGCCCCACAGCGGTCAGTGCCAGCACAGCAGGTAGAGGGGAAAAGGAAGTTTGGGAATGCCTCAAGTTTGCATCTTCACCACCAATTTGCTCTCAATTTAACTTAATGTCTGACAGCTCATTCAACAGCAAGGATTTTTATAAATAAAGCAAACTAGGGAAACTTTGCATGTTAATGAGTGCAGAGATACAGGTAACAGTCTGGTGAAGGTGACAGAGAAACCATCACTACCCTTAGCGGCACCAGCAATCACCAACCCAGTCTCAGAGATGTAAAACAGGGATGGGCATTCCCACAGGGGAAGCAAACTCCCTGCAACCCCATAGCAAATCCCTCAGCCAGAGCAGGAGGGTGCTCTGCCCACCTGGCTGCACCCCTGCCCCCTTCCCCCTTTCCCCACCCAGGACCTGTTAGCCTGAGCCCCTGGTTACCCCCCTGCTTTCGGGGGAGTGCCCATACTGGCACCAGTGCGTGTCTCCCCAGTCTCACCCCAGCCAGGGCACCCCCATACCGGTTTACAGAGCAAAAACCACCCCCACACTTACCGCAGGCAATCCTGCAGCCAGCCCCGCTGCGGGGAGGCGATGGCTGGAGCAGGGCTGCCAGAGGAGCCCACCTCCCCAGGACACATCTCACTCCGTGACTACTCAGAAACAGGTGTTAAAACCCACCTCCAGCTCAACTCAGCTGGTGGCAATTCACCTCTAATCATCACACACAGCTTTGGTTCTCCCCTGAAGAGCCCCCACTCCTCCCTCCGTTACAGCAGCTGTGGGGGCTCTGTTTAATGCCCCCCTTGGGAAATTTGATCCCCACCAGAGGATTCAGGATGCCCATGACAGAGGCTTTGATCCCATTCCTGACTGCTCTCATCCACCCGAAGGGCACTGTGTCATCCCCTCGTTCCCAGCACCATCTGTTCTCCCTTCCGGCTCCCAAAGCACCTCTTTTTTTCTCCCAGGTATTTCCTATTGCTGCAGGCACGGTGACTTTGCAGCACCCACCACGCAGACCCTGCACACATTACAGCACTCTCCGCAGTCTCTACAGGAACAACTGCTTAGCCTCTGGCTGTATCCTGTGAATAATCTACCAACTAATTAGGAATTAATTATCTGCACATCTCTAATGCTTCCTTTCCAAGCTAGCAGAGCATTTTACAAGCGTAAAGGAACCCAAACTCCTTGGTCCCAAGGGCCACTGAGGAGTACAACAAACCCACAGACACCAAGCACTGCTTTGCTGCTCAAATCAGCTGCTGGGAGGCTGCAATTTCAGGGCCTGAGCCCCAATCCTCATGTGCACCATTCACATCCTGGAGCTACAGACAAGTTTCCTACAGCTCCTCACAGCTGGCCTGTTATGTGCCAGCTCCATCCAATAAAGAGCCATGTGCAGCCACATCTACTAGAAAACAGCAGTAATCCCCCCTCTTTTCTTTTTCCCCTAGACTGATGTAAGCATTACATCCTTTGAGCCACAACTTCAGTATTGAACACGATTTAGCAGTCTAAATACCATTGAGAAGCCAATGCAATTTTCATGTATGCCATCAAAGATGGCAGCATGTCATGAGTCTGAACTCCCTGCCTGCTGCAGAAGCCTCTCTCCTCTCCCATCTACTGGTGCTACAGAGGGGAGAAACAGGACACCCCCCCTCCATCAGCAGCAATTGCCAGCAACAACGATGGCACCCTAGCTGCAAATAACTGTTCCTCTGCAGCATTGCACTCCCTCAGCCCTCATAAATAAGGGGGGGGGAATGCTTTGTACAGGTAACTGTACATCATAAGTGAGCTGTCAGAAAAATAAACCTCTCACTGCTTTTCCCCTGTGGGATTGAAACATATCTGGGTTTCCACTTTGACAACACCAGGAACCTCACCCATGAGCAGAGGGGCAACATTAACCTTGTAGGAGCTCGAGCCGCAGGCCCATCACGGTCACTCCCTCTGTGCTTCATGCCCCCTCCTTTTATCTCATTTTAAGTCAACAAGGCTTTTCCCAGCAAATCTGAGTCCAACGCATAGCAGACAGACAGTTACATGTTACTACGTGGGGTGTCCGGCATAGATACTCGCTCCTGGGCCAGCTGGCCCCCAGGACAACCACCACCTTCTTCTGGGCACTTAGGGTGGGCAGAAGCCAGGGACCACTCCCCAGAAGTCCATAAGCTGCCACTGCTGGGAACCTGCTCCAGAAAGGCTATTTCTGACTTTACACAGAGATTAAACCCCCAGGTACTCTCCTGGGTTTGAGGCAGCAAAATACAGCTAATACAGGCAGGTACCTGGAGCACCCAGGGTTATCTCTGCCTCAGCCCTCCAGGCACTGGGGTAAAACACTTGGGACCAGCCTGTTGTTATATGTTGGTGGTTACCTCCTGAGTAGCCCGTGCTCAGTGGTACCACCAAAGGAGATGTGTCTTTGCATCCCCCAGGTTGGGGACAGCAGCCTTTCCTCGCCCCACCAGCCCCTACATCGCGCTCCCCCAAACACAACCATTTCCCACACACGCAGAACCCATTTCACCCCAACTGCATAGCCCTACCTGGCAGCTGGGACAACAAGGACATCCTTTACCTAGCACACACCTCAGAAAGGGGAGCACCCTCTGCTTGCGGCCGAGATATCTCCCTGCCTCCTGCAGTCCCTCCCACCCCAGCCAGCACAGCCCCTTTCCATCACGCAGACGATGTCCCAGCTGGGGCTGGCCCCACTCATCAGCACCCCTGCCAGGTGCAGGACATGGGGCACGGGTCTGTTACCACCTTGCATCCACTGACTCTTGCTGGAGCTGATGCAGGAGGTTGCAGGCCATCCCTCTCTCCTGTCCCCTTCAGGTCAGGGCAGACCTTCCCCTGAGTCATTTCATCATGTTTACACCAGTAAAGAAGCTTCCACAAATGACCAGAGCTTGTGCTGGCCTTAGCAGAGAGCCACAGGGTTTCATCCAATGCTGTTGTTCCTCTGTTGCTATTTTTGAAGGGAACCAAACAGGAACTAGCCAGAGACGGGGGATCCTGAAGCAGAACCTCCTCATACACGTGCACAAAAGGAGAGTGGGACAGGAGACGCCTCCGCTGCTCCCTGCCCCATTAGAAACCATTACCTCCAGCAGAGACCCTAATGGGCCCAACATACCTGCCAGTTCCTCTTCTTCCAAGCCTTTTTGAGTCTTTATGGGCCAGACTGACGCAAGAGGCATCATCCAAAGCTCCCTGTCCCGAGATTCCCCTTTTTCTCTGTTTTCTGGCCTCAGCCCACCTTGCCCACATCAAGCAGATGGTGCTCCGAGCCTCGTGCTGGAAGTGCTGTTGGCCCAAATGAAGCGTAACGTGCTGAGTTGTTCCTAACAAAGGGGTCCTCTGTTTGGCTTTCCCATGAGGGTTATTATAGCCGGCGTTTATTTTGGACTGGGACCAAAACATGCATTAGTGTTCCTCATCCTGTGGATTTCTGCGCACAGCTCGAATGAGTGTAGGGGGCTTACAGACGCCGTGCCAAGCTGGAGGAAAGTTTTTCAGGAGTTTGAAGTCTTCTTCCTATACACGCACTGCTCAGAGAAATGGGCCCTGGGCTTCCCTGCGTGCTGGGGAAGGTGCGGACCGGCCCCATACGTGCCCAGCCTCGCCCGGTTCGCTGTGGGGCAGTGGTTAGCGTGAGGGGCAGGCTCAAGGATCTGCCTCACAGTCCCACCTGTGCTGCTGGGTTGTGCAATAAGTCCTCTTGGTTTCTCGTATTGGGATAATGATATTAAATTCCCATCATAAATATTTCAGGATGTAATGAGGAAAGCAACAGTTTCCCGCTGTGCTGAGAGGATGGATCTGCCATGGTTGAAGAGGTGTTCCCCACCCCAATGCACGGAGCTGCTGAAGAAATGTGTCTCTCCACACCAGGTGCTGCGTGTGCCATCCCTTACCCTACATATGAGTTGCTCCAAGGAAGGTGTTACCTCTTCCCTGCAAACCTCACCAGCGCACCTCCTGACTGAGGTCAGGAGAAGCCCTTAAATTGCTTTTTGTAGCCTCAAAAGTAGGGTGCTGGGCAGCAGCAGTATGGGGTGATGTGAGCCCCGAGCCAGATGCTCGGACGCCCACTCCCCCGCCGCTGCACCACCGCTGCCGCCACAGGTGCTGCTGCCTTCTCCCTCGTGTTAGCAGTTTGCTTGCTGGGTTTTTGGCACGTCCTTTGCTGAATTGTAAACGTCAAAGCAGACTGCATCTGCTCTCTGTGCCGTGCTGTAATTAGGAAACAATATTATTAAACCCAACTCTCATCTCTGCTTTCTCTTCATCTCCCCTCCTTCTTGTTGTTCCTCTATTCTCTTCCCTTTCCAGCCTGCAGCCTTTGGACTGAATGCTGATGAGCTGTTGTTTGGCCTAATCTGCAGCGCTTGTTAATGGGGTTGTTAACGTAGTTTCTAACCACCTGCTCTGTGTTGGCTTCCCCCAAGTCCCTGCCTCAAAGCCGATTCAGTTCCTCTGCATCAGAGCCTATTGCTGCAAAGGCGCCGGGGTTATTGCTCTTTTCTAATCCAGATGCTCACGGGCACAATCTTCGCTGCCCACGTTGAAACCGTGCTCTGCCCGAATTCACGTGCTTTGCTGCGAGGTGCAGAGAGGGGCCAGCGCAGCTCCATGGGGTGTCTGTGCTGCTGTGATTGTTTGGGTAAATCACTGAGTATAAGCATTGCATATAGTTTTGTACCCATCCATACGCCCCCACAATTATTTGTTTCCAACAGGAGTGTGGCCAGAGTTGGTGGCAAACCCTGTGATTTCTCCTGGGCCATCCGCTCCCATCCGAGACATCCAGCTGCCGTGCTGGGTGCTTACCATCAGGCTTTGCACAGCAAGCATTTTAGCTTCAATTCAGGCATCTTACAGTCAAATTTCAAATCTAAAGTGTAGGCACAACACCCACAAATACAACTCCCTCTGTCGAATGAGTCGAGTGGGAAGAAGCAGATGGGAGCAGAGGAAGAGTGGGGCTGTGGGAAGGGACAGGGAGAGTCGGGTGGCCCAAGAGTAGAGGTGCCCATGGAGCTGAGATCTCGTGGAGTTACTGGACCAGGGAAATGGAGTCTCCTCTCTGCAAGACAAAGCATGACTCACACTTGTTTAATAAATGCTTTGAGCTTAATGGGTGACAGCAAGGCTGTAGGAGTTGAGCGCTATTTATACATGGCACTCCAGAGCATGCCAAGATGCCATTTCAACCCAAGTTCAAAGGCGCAGCCACGTTGCGTGCGCTCTGCAGTATAACCGCAACACGCTGAGCTCTGCCTTACCCCACCCCGATGTCCTGCGAGGGGCTGGGAATGGAAAGCAGCTACAAGTCGCTGCTGGAGAAGCAGCTGGAAGCGATCTACCACCTGTCAGGAGGAGCACATCTGGGGTGTGAGGGCACCACTCTGCTCAAGTCGACGGCCAGACGCTTGGATGGTTCAAACTGGCTCCTTCCCAGGGACCGAGCAGAGCTCTCGCTTTGCAGCAGATGATTTAGGTTATGTTTTGAAGGTCTCTCTCATTTTTGTATCATTTTAGTATAGGAGTAGAAGGAAAGATCTAGAAGCCGAGGTTACTTTCAAAGGGAAAGTTAGTAGTAACTTAGAAGAATAACAAAAAGGTATTGAAGGCATTTGTACCATTTTCCTACCTAATTTTCTCCTTTTGTTGAGCACTGTGCTTCGGCTGGATGAGAACCTCTGTCTCCACATACTGTATGCCATCAGCTCCTGGAGCAGGGTACTAGGAGACGTGTTTGCTGGGAGCTGCAGACAGCAATCTGCCAAGCACAATGCCGCCTCTGAACCTAGTAACGTGCAGACAATAATACTCTTTTACATGCTAATAGATAGTATTGTTCTTCAAATGTCTGACATTTATAGCAATATAATATCTCTGGCAAAACGCATGCCGGTAATAGGCACAAGTTCCCAAGGCAAGTGCTGGGGAAGTAGAGGGATGGAACAGGAATTAATATACAAAATGTGTGACTGAATTTCACTTTAGGTTTCCTCCAATTGCTGCTGTTTCCTTCCTATATTTCAAAACTGATGACTGCCCTGAAAGGTAATTCACAAAAAAAAACCCCAACCCAGTGTAAATATAGCAGCAAGCGTAGGTGGGCTGTAAATCAGCATCATCCACCTGGAAGCTTTGCTGGCTGCTGTCCAAATGAAAAATCAGAGACAGGCCTAAGTAGCCCTGCTTAATATCAAAGAGAGGCAGTAGGCAGGAATGACTGTCTGGAGAAGAATGTTTGCTTGAAACGGATGAATTATTAATAAACTTATTGTTATTTGTTATTGTTCTTAAACAGCTTGTCTCACTGCACATGTTAAAATGGATTTCAGTCTTTCCTTATTATGCCCAACAAATATTTGTGTCCAGATGTGAAGCGAGGAGATGTTGCTCTCGGGGACGGTACCTAAATCCCCAGTGAGAGATGCACAGAGGGGGATCCGTGTATATGGGGCAGTAGGTAAGGATCAGAAATCTGCATTTCTGTTTGCATCCCTACCCACCAGAGGATACTGCTAGTTCACATGAGACAAGCATCTTTCCGATGGCCAGCCAACCCGTAAAGTTGCTGGAAAACCTTCTAGGAGAAGATGTGCAGCAGCTCTAAAGGGGAAGCCACAAGGTGAGATGCATGTGGAGGGAGGAGGCAGAGGGCAGGGCTGGCATTTGACCCAAAAATCCAGGTGACTCCTTCCAGAGGTTGGGTCCTGCCATGCATCCAAACAACCTCTCTGCTACATTCCCAACAGAGAGGAGGGCTTGAAGAATAGCAAGCCTTACATTTTTGGTGCTAGTTCTTGGCTGAGACAGAAGCAGAAATGTTGCCATGATGTCTGATGAATAAACATGGGCTACTGGTGCTCTCATTTGTCTTTACAGTTTTGGAGGAGACGCAGATGGCCCTTTAAATACTTGCAAGGCCTGCAACCTTTCCAGAGTGGTTTTTTTCCCTGCTTTTTCCAAGCTACTTGGCTCCCAGCAGTAATTAATATTATCTAATGGGGTGAAAAGCAAAGCAAAACCTTCATATCTGAAATTATTCACACAAACAAAAATGTAAACAGCTGTCTGAGAGACAAGGAAGAAATGGGCTCTGAGACAGGACCCTGCAGGAAGGAGCTGCCTGGAGCCGTAACAAAAGCCTGTGCTGGGATATTTGGTGCCCACTGGGTACAGCTGAGTGGGAGAGATGTTGTGCAGCCATGTCCTTGTCAAAGAGGGAGGCCACCGGCAGCCCCAGGGGACTCTGCCCAGGGGTTTTTATTCCCTGGAGCATCTCAGTTCCCATAAAACCTGCTCCTCTCCAATGCTGCCACGCCAAGACTTATTGGCACGCTCACCCGAGCGGCTCAGTCTAGCTGAAAGTCCTCAAGGACTCAGGGAAGCACGATCAGAAAAGCATCCCCCCATAAACCTCAGCCACTTAGTTTCAGATCTATTCCTAGATAATGGAGAACAGGATCATAAAGCTGGGTGATTTCAGAAAATGTGAAAAGACAAACAGAGGGGCAGATCATGAGCCTGGCTCTGCAGTGGCAGGTGGCTCTGGTCAGAGACAGCCCTGGGAGGGGCCCCAGCAGAAGTGTGCCCGGTTGCACAGAATAGCTCTGTAATGAACTGGGCTGCAAGCTGATGCACTGTACCGTTTTGGAGGAGGTGTTAGCTTTTAAACCGAGCAGATAACCTCAGGAGGAGTTAATGAAGCATTTCCCCTTGTGTTCCCCTGCCTTTCCCCTTTCGCTTGCCCTTCGGGGACAGTAACCTTCTCCTGCCGGTCTGTATTATTTATCCTGACTTTGCTTAGATCTTGAAATGGGGCTTTTCCTCCTATGGTGTTTATAAAGATTCAGTCATTTTTTTCAAGAGGTTTAACAACAAAAGTTTCTGCTCCTGGGGCTGAGGAAAAAATTGTGGAGCTGTTTGGCTGGTGCCTGTCTCCTGCAGGGCTCTTTGCAGGGGATGGGGACGGGAGCAGCCAGGTAAGAGCAGCTGAGGAAGGCCGAGGAGGAGAAGGTAACCATGGGGAGACCGCTCCAAAAGAGCTGGGAAACAACATGCGATCCTGTCCGTAGCAGAAGAAAATATGTAAGGGAGCAGCACAAACACTGACTGCTAATGGGGGAGGTTGGATTAGCTCAGAAACATGTGGCTAGGCTGTGGCTCTGGGTGAATTAACGAATAGATGTGCTGCAAGGGGCTTGAAGGAGCCTGTTATTGCAGAAAGGGGGGATTTCTCCTTGGCTCTGTGTGTTTGAGAAGGATGCTGCTGTTCTTTGGGCAATGAACATCTGAGCTTGTGACCCACCGGGGAGCCCTCAGATCCAGGGGAATCACAGAGCCCTGTGTTTGCATTAAGCAGAAAGACGAAGCCCTGGTTTTAAAAAGAGAAAGCCTCACTTGCCTTCTTCCCTTTGGGATGGCTCAACCATCCCCAACTTGACGGCTCGAGTCCCTCAATGACTTGAACATAATAATCAAATAACTTGTAACAAGTCTTATACTCAGGGTGTTCCATAACAAGTCCTCTGTAGAAGCCAGGGCTGTTCTTGCCTTAGACACAGCTGAAAGACGTAGGGAAGGGCTGAGGCAGGAGAAGGTGCTGTGCATTCCTCAGCATGGTAGAAAAACAGAGTGGCAGCAAATTGTCAGATACTGTCTTGTTTTCCTGGCTCTCATGGCCAAAGTGGGTCACCAGACACACGAGCTGCCTTTCTGCTCCCCTTTGTTGGTGGCTCGGCCGTATGCACACTCCGCCGGGCTGGCAGCTAAGCTAGCTTTAAACCCATATGCCTGTATATATTCCTGGTGTACTTCCTATGCCTATGCTGGGATGGGATCCTTTTCCACGTTTTTTTCCTTGCAAGCCCTAATTACACGGATGCACAAAGTAAATAATAATAACAGTGGAAAAATGTTGGGAATACCAGCCACGCACTTTTTACTGCGTAAACATCTGCAGTTTTGCTACCTGTCCATGAAGCTGAGGTTTTCGGCATTGTGGGACTGCTCTTCACGTTAGTGACCTTGATGAGCATTTTTCGTTGGAAAAGGGGGCTGAGCCCACCCCTCTGGCAGATTCACAGCACCCGCTCGATCTTTGGAAGCAGCATCCCCTTCTCTCCCCTCCAGCCTGTCTCACCATGTGGTTGGGCATCCAGATTAAATGACTTTCTGACATGACAGAGGAAATTTGGGACAGTGTCAGGAAGAACCCGCATTTTAGGAGGTTTTGCTTCAAGCACAAGGTACTGGAGATGTTTTATGGCAATAAAAGTCACTTCTGAGCCAGGATCTCCTCTCCAGGCGAACAGCTGATGATGACCCTTGTGCTGCCACCCATCCAAGACCTCAGTGCCTCTGAACAAAATAACTCATGTGGGCTGTGCTGTTTCTCATAACAAGGGTGAATTTCATCATATCTCAGTCTCCTCAGGATGAAGTCTTGGTAGCAGAGGCAGAGGATTTTAATGCAACACTCTCTTGGTTGTGTTCATACCCCTTCTCTGTGTCTGCTGTGGACAGACTGGTTGGGTATCTGAGACCTGGCAAGGATGTTTCTTCCAGACAGGAGAGACATTGGGAAGTTTCAAAATTCTCTGCGAAAGTTAGGCTGGAAAAAATATTTTGTGCTTGGTCAAACAGATTTTAATAATTGAAAACATTTTTGTTTTCATGATGATTTATTTTAGATTCTAAAATTAGATATTAAAAATTGTTTCAAAATGGAAAAACTCAAGATAACTCATTCCAAAAGTTTGGGAAGAGGATGTTGTGGCTCAGTAGGAGCAATGTGTTTCTCTTTCTGTCCCTAACATGATGTTTCTGTCAAATGGCCGTGATCTTTTGATGTTTTCATTTTGACACGCTTGCGTTGTCCCACAGAATAATGACTCTGTTTAAGTGGTTTTTCCAAGCACCTGCACCTATTTAAATCAGAGCTGCATTTCTGCTATTTGCAGGCGATACAAGCGAGATGCTGTGGGCACCATCACCATGGATATTCCTTGCATAGGCACGACGGTGCCAACAGAGAAATCATGCATGGTAGGGAATGCACTTTATATAATGTCCTGGCTCAGGGAATATTTCCCAAGACCAAATCTCTTGGCTGCACAGAAATATCCATGTAGTGCAAAGCTAGGGAGGGGAAGCTCAGATCCAGCTTAGCGAGTGCAGTGAGCCAAGCTGCAGCCAAAATATGCGTCTGATCCTCAAAACCACTCCGGTACTCCAGGAGCTGTCAGATTGGGGCCTCCTGTTTGCTCCCTAGCACCCGTAAGGCAGTCTGCAAGTTAATGCCTAGCTGCAAAGCTAATGTTTGGGATTCATGCAGGTCAAGCTCATCGAGGGTCTGGGTGAGGAAGGCTTGCAGGACTACACACCCAGGACTTAATTTTCTGCAATCTTGCCCATCATGCAGTTGCTCATGAGGCTTTGGGGTGCTGGGTGCTGCCAGCACTGGGTGATGCCCGGGGCGCTGCACATGCTGAGGGGCTCTCCCAGCGTCTCCATAGGCTCTCCCTGTCTCTGCCTTCGGCCTCTAGCTCTGCGAAGCAGCCCTACACGGCTGTCCTTCCCCGCTTGCTCATACTTGTGGTGTGAGTAATCTGCCCCGGCGCCTCCCTAGCGGGTCACGGAGCCTCTTGGGCCGACCAGAACAGGGTCACGAATCACTGCTGCCTTCACAGCTCCAGCTTGACTGCTCTCTGTTGGGTTCAGGCCCGAAGTGAGCCAGGATTTGTCCTGTCATCTCCCTGGAGCACAGCAACGTTTTGTGGATACTGCACTAGCAACTGATTTTGAAAGAAAAAAAAAAGCTGATTAACCCTCTTCTAGCACAGCCTGTGTGGCTGAGAGCGTGATGGGGCATCACGGCACTCTCTCTAGGGCCATGTCTCTGCCGACTGCTGTACCTTCTCTGCAACAAATGATGCCATATAACAAGCTCTAATGCTAAAACTAAATTTACACATGAAAAAGCCCAAAGCTATTTAGCTGGTAGCTCCTGGTCATTCCCCTGAATCCATGTCCTTGTCCCTTTGCCAATGCCCCTGGCATGGTGGCTGCTGTCTCGCACCGTCCAGAGCTCACCCTGGGGACGCAGTGGGGCCGATCTCACCTGCTGGGTCTGCAGGCACCAGAGATCTCGTGGGGGCAGACGTTAGGGAGATGCTACCACTGAGAGGTTGGACAAATCAATCCTCAGGACGTCGCCCTAAGGCTGGAAAGTCTCCTGCCCCCTCCTTTATTGGAGATGAGGAAATGAAGCATGAAGAAGCATTGCTGACCTAGAGGATGGCTTCTCCTTGAGAGCCCAATGTTGGATTTTCTGAATGGAGGGGAAGGACATCTCCTGAGCTGAACTGACTCACTTCATGCCTGGTGAAACACCTGGACAAGCCCTCCTGGCTGTTTGTAGGACTTGGGCACGCAGCCAGCAAAACTGCAGCCGTTGAATTCAACATACCCCTCTGCCCCGAAAGCCAACAAGAGCTTTGTTCACTTCTGGACAGCTGAGTTTCCACTACATAAATCCAGCTCCCCTTCTACCCTTGCGTGAGGCACTGTCAGTACTGTTATTCCACTAAATCAGAGCAAAATGGTTATCTTTTGGTTCCCTTTTCATGAAACCATGGGTCCGCCCTGGCAACCTGCGTGATTAATCATAGACGTGAGTCTGCAGGTGGGAAGCACGCTGGGTTCCCAGGACAACGTGTTTCCTCTGGCGGCCACACCGCTTTTCACCTTCCTCCTCACACCTTTAATATATATTTCTTTGAGGTGATGGACACAACAAGGAAATACGTTACCAAGGCAATGGAAGGAAAATCCAGGCTTCAAATTATAGATTTCTTCTCCAGCAGGAGCTGGAGGGGATGGGGGGGAGTCAAAAGCGGGAGTTACTATTGAATTCAGCAAGAGCTGCATGAGGCTGGTGTTGAGGTTTGAGTACCCCACACCACTAACTCTGGTAATAATTATTCATCACATAGGGATTTTGTCTCTCTTGTGCATTACTGGAGGGTTTTTGTGGGCAGCCGTGCACAGTCCCAGTGGGATGCTCTGCACGGCATCCCTTCTGCCCCAGGCATCAGCCGAGCCATGCGGGAAGGCTGCTGCACTGGGGAGCCCAGCAGCAGACCTGCAGGTCCTGGCACTGCTGTTTGGTGGGGTTACACCAGCACAGTACTGTCAACAAGGGTGGTGTCCAGAGCATACCTGCGCAGGGCTACGCTGCCTTTGTCTTCTGAACCCGGCCCCTATAGAAACCAGGAGTGGGAATGTTAGGTGATCCTTTATCCTTGCAGCTGTGCTGAGCTAGAGCCCATGGTGGGATTTCAGGGGGTTCTGTGCTTTGCATGGGGCTCAGGAGGGGGGCGAGGTGTGTCCATGCAGCCCAGGGCCATGCTCCCCTGGGTACCTGCTTGCCGGCCAGACACCTTCTCCTGGAGTGGGAATGCAATTCCCACCCCTTGAGCCCTCAGTAGGAGCCGGGCACCATTGGCCAGTCGTGCCACACACACAGGACTGTCCCTCTGTCTGGGAAGTGCTGTCACATCGTCCTCAGAGCCCCCATCCCCCCAACAACGCAGTGCTTTAGATGAGAGCAGACTCACTCCAGCGCGGGAGGCAGATGTTGCACAGCTGTGCGTGCTGCGTGGAGCAACACTGACATGCAGCGGTCGGCTGCTGCCATCTCCGCCTGCCTCCCCCTGCCCACCCCGCGGCCCATCCACATCAGGGGGATGGATGCAGGCCAAGCCTCACATCGCTTCCTGAGAATTTAGCTATTTCCCAGTGGAAAAAACATCTTCCTCCCACAAAAGCGGTGTTTGCCACAGAGAAATCACCTGCTGGTTAAAGAGGAGGGAACTGTTAGCAGCTCTCCAGCAAGAAGCATTTTTTTCCAGCATGTTATTTAGATTTCTTTAAAACTGTCCCATGATACTGCCTATAAGTGACCGTGCTGCTTGCAGCCCAGAGGATGCTGAGGCACGGTTGTTCCCAGATGGAAAAGTGTGTGTATACACTATAGCTGCAACGCTGAACTGGGAAAGGAAAAGAAAGGGAGGAGTTTCAGATATTTCAGCTCCCAGAAGCTCTGCTGGCAGCTGCATTGCTCAGAAGAGCTTGGCCACACCGGGTGCCCACGCTGAAAATCTTTCCCTTTTATCAGTGCTGATCTGTTTTGAAACCTGGCCAGGGAGATGGGAAGAGCTTGGGGCTACCCTGGCTGCCAGCCGTGCTCCCCAGCACTGTCACCGTGTTGCCCAGCACACGTTCGAGGTAAGGTCAGCTCGTATAGTACCTGGATATGACCCAGCTGTGGCCAGCTGGCTCAGTCCTCTGCTCTGCAAGGGTCTTTGGACTTGAGCCCAGCCGTGGATGGATGCCTGGCACCCTCGAGCACCAAAACCCAGGAGTGGTGATGACAGGGAACAGGAGAAAAGGGACAACAGGGAAATTGTAACATCTGATGCAAAAAAATCTTCCTTTTCCCAGGTTATAGGTCAGTATCCAGCATTTAGCAAACCATGCATTTGCAGTAAGAGACCAAAAGACACTGTTATGGCCTGAATTGCAATTGGAGCTGTTCAGTGAGGAACGCCTAGGAAAGAAGAAGGATCTCCAGTCTTAGCAAAGGGGTACTTTGGGCTGGTTTGGTTCTGTATAAGGACTTGAGGCGGGGTTGGAGTGGAGCACCAGCTCAGTGGGAGCTTCCTGGCAATGTGTGGTGTTTTAGCCAAAAGGCTGAATGAGATTCTTGGATGCGTGAGCAGGGAAATGGTGAGTAGGAGCTGGGAGAGGATTTTACATTTTTATGGGACTGGGGAGACTGATTCGGGAATTTTACATCCAGTTTAGGTGTCTGCATTTAAGAGAGGGTGTTGGAGAGTGTTGAAAAGAGCTACAAAAATGATTGAAAGACTGGAGAAATGGCTTACAGGGGGGAGAACTTAAAGACCTCCATCTGTTTGCATTATTAAAAAAAGAGGTTGAGAGGTGACTTGATGACAGTGTATAAATACCTTCACGGGGAGAAAAGAGCGGGCATTGCAGGTTCTGTAATCTAGCAGGGGGGAAAAAACATGAACGGATGGCTGGAAGCAAGAGCCAGATGAAGTTGAACTGGAAATTAATCACCTTCATTGTTAAAAAAACCCCCAACAGGTCCAACATTTTGGAACAAATCCAAAGGAAAATGGTGGTTTTTTTCATTCTCGGTGTCTTGAAATGAAGTCTGGGGTCTTTTCTGACAGACATGTGTTAGCTAAGGCACAAGCTAGCACTTAATGGCTAGGGCTTAATGTGGAGATCCTTGGCTTAAAACGATTGTATGGATACACTCAGCATTGCAGTGGCATCCAAAAGGATGCATTAGCACATACGTTTGCGCTTATCCACCAGGCTTCTGAGCAGGGCTAATGAAGGACGTTAACTCAGGAGCAAGGATGTAGTCAAGAAAAGAAAGGAAAAAAATCAATCATGGGGCTTTATTTTGCTTATTGGCTTTTAAGGAAAAAAAAAAATCAGAGACAAGCAAAAGCGACCCCCTTGACACAAACGTCTGCAGGTGCGGAGCGGCTGGCCAGGGTACGGCCAGTCAGAATAACCCGCTGTAAGCGGGTGGACAAGTAGCTGTCCCGAATTAATGAAATCAGTTTAAGAAGGGGTTTAGCTGCGCTGGTGCAGAACGTACTCGTAATGACAGCCCTGAGGCCCTTCCGAGTGGAAACGCCAGATCTGGCTTTCGGTGGGTGGGATTTTCCCTACGCTGGGCGCACATCTGGTCTTTTGTCCTGGACAATAGGAAGGCCCCTTCCTCTGCGCTCCCGCTCTCGCTGCCGCGCCTGGCCCTGTTCCCACCGACGCAGCCGATCGCGCTGCCTGCTCCCAGGCTCCTTACATCCACCCCATCGCCTGCATCCCCCGCTCCTGGCAGCTGAGAGCAGTTGGGCACGGCTGGATTTTGGGATGTGCTGAGAGGAGCGGGTTCATCAAAGGCACGGTTGGATTTTGGGATGTGGCAGTGCCTGGTTGTGGCTTCTCCTCGTAGTGATGAAGCTTAGTCCCGAGCCCTTGACGGAGAAGCAGAAATAAGAGGTCTTTCTTTGTCAGCTGATGGATTGTCCCGGGAGAGCCAAAATGGCCACTAAATGTCCCACCTGCACCTCTGTGAATATTGAGGACCTTTTATCCTGGGTTCACATCAAGACTTTCCTAAATCATGCGGGGGATGCAGGGTTTGGCAGCTGAAATGGTCAGACGTTGACGGCGTCTCATCCCAGACACTGCACTTAGTTGGGCTTTGGTCCAGCCTGATCCCAACCCCAGCCACATCCCCCTGCCCCGCTCCTCGTGCGATGCTCCAGCAACGGTCCCTGCAGCCAGCCGGGACAAGCCCCAGCCTTGCCGGAGCCTCGTGGGGATTCATTAAAACAAGCACATGGGAACAGTCAAATACCAAAATTGGCCTTGAGTCTTTTGGGAGGGAGCTTGGGCTCTCGGGAGAGCACCTGGCTCAGTGTGGCCAGTCCCCTGCATTAGGTAATGTGGGAATAGCTGTTTAATCTGGACAGGCCTCCCAGTCCCTTATCCCCTCCCACCCCACGTTCCAGGCAATAATGCGCTTTCAATATTCAATGAAAAAAACCCGAGCCCCAAAGTGAAAGGCAAAATGTATGTCCGTGGCAGAAAGCAGGAGAGATTGGAAGTGTTACCAGTGCTTTGGGGTGGGTAATAACAGGAGATTTGCTAAAGGCGTCTGGAAGAAAAGCCCTTTTTCAAAGGAATTGTATAGTCCCTGGTACCTCAGTGTCTCACGCTCAAGGACTTGCCTCCATGACCTGCCATCAAACAACGAGAGGATTTGCTGTTCTCTCCTGTGGATGTGCAGTACGAAAACCCTTCCCACACAGCTTTTCTAAATCTTATTTGAAGGGATGCTCCTCTGCTCCTACCGAGTGGCTGGGTTGTGCCTGTTTCGTGCCCCACATTCACAGAAATAGAAATAAAAAGGGGAGCAGAAAGCAGCTGCCATGGAGTGATGCCCCGCGAAGTCAGGAGCGCAGCATCCCTGGAGCCAGGGACTGGGGAGAGGGGTCCAGGGCGCTGCTGGGAGCTGGGGGGACTGTGTTGGAGAGGAAAAATGTGGAGGCTTGTTTCAGGCTGCATCAGAGGCAAGAGAGAACATCCGGGTGTGAAGCATGGTGTGCACGGTAGAGAATCAGTTGGGGTGTGCAACAAGGACAGTATGTGTGCGCATGTGTGCACACACGTGAGATGTGTGTGCAAGAGGGGAGTGGGAAGGAAAATCTGCGGGTGGGAGCTCAAAGCAGCTGCCCGTGGGTGCACATGGGTGTGGCTGCAGCCATACCCAGCTTCCCTGGGTCAGCCGAGAGGGACCGTCTCTGAGAGATGCAAGTGGGCTGGCACCCCCAGGCACAGACCAGCCCTGGGGGTCTTGCCCCCGTTTGCAGCTCTGCGGGGAGCTCGGCTGCAGGCAAAGCTCTTTTGGCAGCGGGAAGGCTACAAAGGGTTTCAGTGGAAGCGATTTTTATGGGAGAGCGCCGTTTTGCTGAAATCAAACCATTTTGTGGGAACACGTAGGAAATTATTGACAGGGAAAAAAATCTGAACCGTTCGTTTTGACCTTCAGAGGATAATTTTTTTCCAAAGCATTTCATTTCAACAAATTGCTCGCTTTAGTTTTCACGTTAGCACTCGGATTAATTTCATTTCAATCTCCCAGGTGTACGGACTGCTGGTTCCCGGGTTGCACCCTGGCAGGCTGCGCACAACGCTGCGCTCCAGCTGCACCTGAGGCACCCTCCTCTGCTGCTGTGCTTCAATTAACATGGCAAATGCAATCGCTCTCGATTAACGCTTCTGAAAACTTTCTCTGGGAAATTTGGAATGGACAATAGGATTTGGAGACAAAACCACATTTGAAAGTGCCACAATTGCCCATGGAAGAGAAATTGTAGTTTCTGAGCGATCAGAGTCAGCAGCACAGAGCCTGTCCCTCCCTGCTCAGCCCTTTTGATCCAACCTCTTGGAGGGCAGCTATAAACATATGCAGTAGCCAATTTATTCAGTCTTTTGCATTTGTAGGACATTTTTGATGTGAAAAGGAGCTTAGCTTTACATTTGTATGACCTCGACGTGCTTGAAGTTAAGCCGCTCTTTAAGCGTGTGCAGAATTGGGACCTATTAGCAGTACACGTGCCACCACTGCATCCTGTTCCCTGCCGCCGACATTCACCCCCTGCAAGAGAGGGGTGTGGCTGCTAATTGCATTTATTTGAAATGATGACAGACCTGTGCTAACGATGGGTTTGTTTATGCTCACTGTAGGAGCGGCGGCTGCTCCGGCACGTGGCGTTTTGCAGCCCCGTTGGCCTGGGACGTGACTTTTGCTGCTGTCTGGGAAGTTGCAAGAAAGACACCAGACGTTTGCTATTTCATCGCCGCAGTTCCTTCATGCAGAAAGAAAAAAGGTGTGTGAGGCCTGCGGAGGCTGCGGGGTGGCTTGTGGCCGGGCAAAGGGATGCCCCTTCCCCGCTGCGCCCGGGAGCTGGGACAAGGCTCCTCCTGAGGGGGTTTGCATAGAGCCAGAGGGAGGGACGCTCAGCACCGCCCTGCAGTGACGGGGTTCAGTCAAGAGCCGTCAGCCAAAGACACTTTTAAAGGAACATTATTATTTTGGAGACACATACAAGGGTAAATTCCCCGTGAGCACAACTGGACCCCAAAGGAAGAGGAATTTGTCAGCTTGTGGAGGCTCTGTGACGCTGCGGATGCTCTTCCCGTGCACCAAGGTGGGCCCCCTGGCCTCTGCCCACCAAGCCCTGCCACCAGCAGCCATACGCCTGCAGAGACGACTCTCCAGGCTCCATTTTTAATTGACTCACTTTCATTTATATTCAAATCAGAGGATAAATGTAGGCAATGCATGCACTTCAGCTAAGGCAAGGCTGCCGTTTCAGAACAACCACACAGAAGGTGTTTTATTTTTAAAATACATGGAGAAAGAGATGAAGACATGGAGCTCTGCACTCTAACTGTTGTCTTCTCGTTGCTAACACTGGCCTGGTCATGAAAACAGAAAGATTTTAAAAAATTATTTGCTTCCCAACACGCATGCTGTTTACTTGGCTCCAGCAGTGAAAATAAAGCCGTGACTTCTGCTTGTGTTTTAAGTCAGTTCCTGCGTCTCGTGCACGGGTTCGCAGAGATGCTCCTGGGGATTTCAACTCCCAACCACTCTTTTGTTTGATGATTTAAACAAATGATAAATGCGCATGTGGAATAATGAAAATATTCACTGAGGAAGTGCAGCCTAAAGAATATATTGATCTCCCTTAAATTAGGGCAATGCTTGACAGGGCTCTGCGAGGGGAGGGGAGGGCACCCTCCTCAGGGACAAGTCCTGCAAAGACCCACTTGGTTGGGCTCTTAAATGAAGGTAGAAAAGTTTCCAGCATAGTGTGCAGCTCAGACTAGCAGGCTGTGTGCCCTGATAAAGCACATGGTGTCTTACTAATAATCCTTTGCATTTAGAGCATAGTTTTGCCCTAAAAGATGATCCTGATGTGCTTAAAACTGACAGTGCCCTTTTGCAGCGTGCTTTTTAAGCAGCCGCATGCTAACACCTACACGTGCTGGCCAGGTTGCAGTTTAGCTTTGCTCCTCGGTCCCTGCGGCAGATTTGTGCAGCCCCGTTGTTTCTGGGCTCTGCCTACCCCAGAGCGCGTGGGACTGTCAGAAACCACCTAATACGTGTTGACTTAATGGGAGTTGTGCAGCAAAATGCTGCTGGGTGCTTTGAAAACTAAGTCTGCAGAGGGGATTCATTACTGCTGCATTGTAATTAATGATAATTAAAAAAAAAAAGAGAAGTTTTTGAATCATGAGTTATGCCGGCTGTCAGAATTAACATCTCATTGAATTATCAAAGCTTTCAAGCAGTGGGTGGTGGAGAGGGTGGCTTGGGGCTTGCAAATAGGTCAGAGAAAGAGCTGGTTGCTAAATATCTGATGGAAACTTTCCACCGGGGAAGAAAATCTTGCTGATTTGATGGAATAGGAACAATTCCGGGGAGGATGTTGATACCCTTAAAACTTATGAAAAAAGCAGGCACGGAGGCTGGGCTGCCTGCTTGCAACCTGGGCTCTGTGTCAGCCCTCCTCATTCCCCGAGGATCCATCCTGCTCCGACGTGCATTTCTCACCTTCTCATTGCAAACTGAAAACATAAAAAGAAAGGAAGTGTGAAAATTTCGGTGGCACGGTGCCCGCGCAGGTCTGCTCTGCGCCCTTGGCATCCCCGGCTGAACGCCTTCGAAAGCGACCAGGGGATTTTCGGGCGCTTGTTTTTCGGGGTCCGGCCGGGGAGGGCTTGGGTCCGGTGTTCAGGGGTGCGGAGCACTTGCAACTATATTTGACATCAACAGGGGGAGCGGTGAGTCCTGCTGAAGCTGTCCCGGTGCAGGGCCTGGGACACACCACCCGGATCCTCCATCCCCTTCGCCCAGCATCTTCCATAGCCTTTTTCCAGCGTTTTTCACAGCCTTTGCCCAGCCCTCGCTGCGAGGACTCACAGCTTTGGGGGTTGGTGGTGATTTCCATGAACTGGGGGTTTCTACCCCTGCTGCCACCGGGACGTGGCGTTCCCACTAAGGCTCTGGGTTGTGTGTACCACCAACGCAGCAGAGACAGTCCGTTGCATTTCAGCGGCTCTTTATAACGATCCTCATGATAAGTCAGCGCTGAAATAAGCCAGCTGGGCCAGATGTGCAGAAGTGCTCTCTGGTTTTGCACGTGATCCCTCCTCCGAGGGGTGACCAGCCCTCTTTTGTGGGCCCTGCTGGGATAAGGGTGCCCCACGGACATCTGACCCAGGCAGGATCTTCCTGTCTCCCTCCCGTGTCGGGGTGACGGCATGGGGCCGCCTGAGGATAAAGACAGGGAAGGTTGTGACGTGCTTAACTGCTCCTCCCAAGCAGAAAGGGACAATATAATATTTTGGAAACCAGATGAGCAGATGCGGCAGCCTGCGCTGTGCGGGCTCTCATGCCTCTGCGGGGAGCATCCCTGAGCCGGGAGACGGGCGCAGAGTTCATCCTTTGGCTGCTGAGGCTGCACAGCTTTTATTTAAAACTAAGGAATTTCTTTGTTCCAGACAACTCTTTCCTTAACAATCATTCCTCTGCTTGGCTTCTTCCTTCCCGTTCCCATAGAGAATAACCTTATGTGAATCGCTGGAGGAGGGGCTGGATCAGCAAACCATCCTCCCTCTCTGCCAGCTGTATTCCCCCGATCGGAGGGACTCTTCGGTCCCCATGGGGAACGGCAGACTGATGACGATTATAAAAAGCAAATCTCAGAAGGGTTTGTCTCCGTGGGGGAAATGGTTCAGCATAGCTGCTGGGGAATAATAATTATATAATTATGCAGGAATAAAGCCCCATTTATTTCTGAGAAGGCAGTGGGTGTGGGGGAAAGAGTAGTGAGTTGTTGCAGAATAATTTGCCCCCAGCAGCTATGCCAGGCAGCGTTTCCCTTGTAGACAATCCCTAAACATTGCGCTAGAGAAGGACTCGCAGCCTAGACCGTGCGGTGGGTGAAGGTGGAGCTGTCTAACCCCGAAGAGACACTTGTCAGCATCCACTGGCTCCTGCAGGAAGAAGAGACGATGCAAACACTCGCCTGGCAGTGCCACACACCTATGGGCAGGGATGGGCAGCCGAGAGCCACCATGCCCCCAGTGCTCTGCACCATCCTGCTCCGCACCTTCCCGCAGCAGGATGCATAGGGATGGTTACTGCCCATATGGCTCCATACGGCCCACCCAGCTGCTCCGGCACACCCCGGCCTGCAGCCACGTGCCTTTGTGTTGATCAGAGCAGCATTTTCCCCATCGCACAGGGCTGGCGGCGCACGCCCGCGTCTTGCTTCAACGCGTGTGAACCAGCGATCACCCGGTTGGGTACCGTAAATAATTAATATACGTGTCACTGTGCTTCCTCCCCCCGCCGCGCTGCCAATCGCTCCTCCGGGACGGGGGGATTTGGCCGAGGAACTCCCGGTGTCCGGCCCCAGCAGGACCATGGGTGGGGGGCAGCCTGGGTGCTCCCCCAGGTTTCATTGTCCTTATGGCTGGTCCCGGGGTCGCATCCGCGCTGGGTGGGAAACAGCTCCAGCCCCGAAGACGAGCAGCACAAAGGGGAATGGCATCACCGCGGGCGTGGGGACGGGACGTGGAGATGGCGGAGGTGGGCAGGGGGGATGGCAAGCGGTGGC
The DNA here is from genome assembly GCA_013389945.1 of Fregata magnificens. Lineage (NCBI taxonomy): Eukaryota > Metazoa > Chordata > Aves > Suliformes > Fregatidae > Fregata > Fregata magnificens. The sequence goes on from WAAD01030635.1 coordinate 429,868, forward strand.
TGGGGGGGGGTGCTGAGGGGACGGTGACACCCCCACGACCTGCCGGAGCCCGCCAGGGACCTGCACCGGGGCGTGGAGGGAGCGTCGCCCCGGCAGGGACGGACCTCGCTGACAACGCGCTTTGTGTCCCGCTGCGCATCCCGGCGCCTTCCTCGGTGTTTTGCAAAATTGGGAGGGTGGGGG
>WAAD01030635.1:430957-489098 GCA_013389945.1 Fregata magnificens
CCGGGGCCTGGCGGGGCGGGGGCTCCAAAGCCGCGCTGTGCCGGAGGTGTTGCCGGCCTTACTGGTGGTGTTGGGGGGCAGCGGGGCGGGCGCTGGCCCTGGCCCCCCAAAGCATCCTTCGCGGCAGCCCTCCCCGGCGCGCACCGTGCTCCCCGTGGAGGAGTTTAAGACACGTCCTTCCCATCACCGTTGCATCGGGGCAATGTCCACCCTGTTGGACGCTGGCCTGGAGCATGGCCGGGCGGTACCGTGGAGTCAGAGTTGCTCCCTAAGCATCAAGGCTTCCCCGGCGTCCCACCTCCGTGTGCCGGCAGCGGAACAGGGGTAGCGATAACTCGGCGTCGCTGGAGCCCACGTTCTTACCTGTATCTGAAGGCGCGTTTGCAGCTCGGCGGGTGCTGGGAAGGGCCCACACGAGCGTGGTACCCGATGGCCGTGCGAGGGGAGAACAGAGCCGCGGGCTTTTTCTGTCCTGGGAGACGCGCGTCCCAGTGCCGCCGGCTCGAGGCCTGATCCTGCGCCCGTCGTAGTCAGGGGGCTTGTACGGAGGCGAGGAGAGCGTCATGGCAATGGGCATACATGGAATTATCAACGAAGAGCGTGAGGAGGGAAGAGGTAAAGGGCGGACTGGAGGGCTGTGCTTTCAGCTGAGGCTCTTGCTGGGTGTAGCGCCGAGTGGCAGCGCCGGGAGATGAAAACACTGATGGTCTTCGAAGCCGAGACTCCAGTTTACTTATAGATTCAGTGGACAAAACTCTGCTGGAGTCCACAGATGGAGCTTTGTCCACTTATTTCACTGGAGAACTTGGCTTCGCTCTACACTTCTAAAGCTTTGTGTTCAGACACGTGCAAATGCTATAGCACTGATTCCTTCCTTTTTTGTATTTATTTTTTCTCCTTGCCTGGAAGATGTTTGGTTTAAGTGTCTTGAGCTTACTCTAATGTGAAATATATTCTGCTCTATATTCTGATATATTCTGCTGTTCTGGTAGCTTTAGCAGTCCGAACAAGTGGATTAATCAACCTGTTTTATTTGGCTAGAAATATAATCCGTTGAAGATCTGGAATCTCTTGTTTTCAGACTTTAATTCCTTTTTTTTCTATTGAAGTTTGTCTTTACTTTCTCCGGAATAGATAGCATGGCTTAAGATTAGGAATTGCTGATAAAGATAGGAGGGGTTGAGCTTTCTTAAAGCAAAAGCAATTTTCTCTGTGGTGCCACGATCAGACCTTCTCGGCTCAGCGACTCGCCTGGCACGTGCAGTGCAGAGGGACCCTCTGGGTGCCAAACGGGGGATGCATGTACCTGCCCTGAGTCGCTTCAAGCACGTAGTTCTCTGACCTTGCGTGTGCTGTTTGTTTCTGTCGGTGTCAGAAGGCATCACCTCTCCCATCTGGGGCTCCAATGGTTTTATCAAGAGCATCCCGCTCATACGGGCCAAGTGACAAGTGTCACGCGAGGGTATTGCAAAGCATGAGGTCGCTGGTTTAGCGATGCCTTCGGGATGCTCTTGGATGTCCGCATATGATGCTCGAGTAACAGCCCTTTATGTTTGGTGCCATAGGAGGTGTCAGGGATGCCAGTTGGGAGGTGTCGTGTCTAATCCCAGCGCTGCCACAGATCCCCCCGTGGGCTGTCCTCACCTCTGCGTTTCAGATCTCGCTTGTGAAACAGGAGCGCCCGTGACGATAACTCTTCCCCACCGTCTCTGGGTGTGCTGAGTTTTTATTGCGGAGGCCAGCATCACCCTTTGAAGTTTTAAAGTGCTAATTATTAATGGCTACAGCCGCTTGATCTCAAAATTGCTCTCTGGTCCCTTTACGCTGTGGTGGTGGCCAGGGTAGGAATGCACGGGCAGATTGTGTCTTCTCAAACAGGCTAATTTGTTATTTGTTAGCAGGTTGAGATTAACCCTGGCTGGTGGGGGACTGCTGGTGCGCTTGTGGCTTGGGTGGGTTTTGGGGTAGCCGGGGGGATGAGGCGGCAGCGGGAGGAGATGCTGGGCTCGGCAGCATCCCCCTGCGTGACGTGGGAGCTCACGGAGGTGGTACGGGTGGGTGGTACGGCCACGGTCTGTGTGGGGGCTGGTCCCTGTGGGTGTTATGTGGGGCTTTTCCGTGGTGACCCCATCTGCTGAGTGTTGCTGGAGTCCTGCACAGCGGTTTACTCCGGGGTGTTAGGCACTGGAGGCACGGCAGAGCCAGCGGGCACCACGGGTTTAGCTGAAACCATCCTTTTTCTTGAATTCAAGCATCTTTTCAACATTACTTTTCAATTCAATAAGGAATTAATGCATTATGTGCTTTATTGCATGAAACAAATGGGCCTTTTCTCATGCACGTTATTAGAAAGGCTTCCTTTAATGCCGATGGCTTTATTACTGGTAAGAAATTGGTGTGAGAGTCCTGATGTTCAGCGTTTGTTCAGTGCTACCAAGATTTAAATTCCGACTTCAATGCATTTTTCTCATTCTGATTGAAGAAGTACTTCAGCTACTGCCAAGCTGCCTCCTTGCTCCACTCATTCTTTTCCCTCTCCCAGTTCCGTGATGTTTATTTTTCTTTCCAAGCCTGTGATCATGTTAAAATCCCGGATTTTGTTTTTAAGAGAAGTAAATTGCTAATCCTCATGTTTGTGGAGACAAGCTTAGAAGTATCCCCTGCCTTATCGCCAAAGCCCCTGACACCCGCCACGGAGACTCTGCCTCTTCCTTTTATACAAACTAGTCTCATTTTAAAGCAAAAGCTGGAGCTTTGCTGGGGAAGCTGACCTGGGGACGGCTGCTGTTCGGATGCTCGGTGTTGGAGCAGAGATGTGGCTGCTGTGGCCAGTGTAGTCCTGGTTGGACTTTCCCTGCCTAAAGAACAAAACTTCTCTATTCTACCCGTTTCTGTAGGGCAGTGTTGAACAATGTGGGTCCCTTGGAATGACATTTTTGTTCTGACTCTTTTTCCAGCCCCACGCACAGCAGATGGGTGGGCTGAAAAGCCCAAACCTCCTTGCACAGCCTTGCTGTCCCCATGCTGTGGCTGGGTCAGCAGATGAGCTGCACCCAAACCCTGGCTTTAGGCATCTTTAGACTGTACTGTTTCAGATCTTGAAAGCCGTTGCCTTCTCTCCTCCCCGTGGTTTCTGTAGTGCTCCAGCTGGCTTCCTGGGTTGCCAGGTCCCAGACGTGACCCTGAGTCTGGTTCCTCACCTCTGCACCTCATGGGAGGGGACAAAGAGCAATTATTTCTGCTGCAACCACAGGGCAGGAAATGCAGGTGGCCCGGCCGCTCGCAGCGATTAACCACGGCAAGGCGTCCTGCGCTGCTACGGAAATGGGTGAAAGCTGAGTCACGGCGTGCAATGATGTTTGATGGGTCTCCAGCCTCCGGCATGGGGCCATCTCATCCTGGGATGCTCACAGCCCAGATGGAGGAGGTGCAGCCAGAGCCCCTGTATGGGTGGTGGCTGCGGCTTTGGGTGGGATTAGCTGATGGGTTTAGCTTGTGAAGAGGAGCCTGGCAAATCCCCGGGGCAGTGGGGGGTGGCCTGGCTAATTGGCTGGGCTCAGGGGAGGCAGCGGACCCGGTTGCGAGTGCTGGCTTCATTTCTTCATCATCCGGCTGGAGAGGTGGAGGGTTTTACTTTTGTGCAGGGTGAGTGGAGAAAGGTCCAGGCACTCTGTGCGTGCAGGAGGCACCATGGGGGCAGGTGTTGTGAGGGGTCCCTACAGCACCAGCAGTACTGTTGTAGGGGAAAGAGTTTGGTCCAAGCCATGGAGCCATCAAGAGCCAGACCCTGCCACACCAGGGCTGTGCTTCTCGAGAGGTTGGGAGCTCTCAGATCCCAGTGGGACAGATGCAGCACAGTTGCTGAAGGCAGTTTTGGGACATCTTGCCGGTGCTGGTCCCTTTTGCAGCTCTGGGTGACTCTTCTTCTTCCCTCTTCCCATCCAGCTGTTAGCCCTTCGGTAGAGGTCTTCCCGCCCGGGTTTGCCCCGTGATCAGCTTTTCCCCTGTGCTCAGTGTGACACAGGACTCTCTTGGGGATGCACGTAAATGTTTAATGCCTGTGCAGCAGGTTGGGTTTCCAAGGCTGGCGCTGAGCAGTAGGTGAGGCTGAAAGTTTGCAATGGACTTTTGCAACCTTAAAAATCTCTGTCTCTTTAGGTGTAAGCGCAGGTCCTGCCCTTTGGCACTGGGCTCACACGCAGGCACCTGCCTGAATGCCCCTGCTCTGCCTCTGACCAAGCGGGGGGAGCCGGGGAGGGCGACCTGGGGCTGTCCTCCTGCTCATTGCTTGGGAAGGCAGCTTAAGCTTTCCTCGTTTGAGGGCTTGGGATTGTGCTCAGTGTGGTTAGTGAGATAGCTCGCTTTCAAGATGTCAGCGGGATTTACATTTTTTTTTTTTTTAAAGAAATGGAAATTAAGTTGCAGACATGAAGGCTGAGAATAAGGAATATGGTTGCGTTACTTAGGATCAGTACGGGAGCAGCCAGGGTAGAGAGAGCCTTTTTTCAATCAAGTAACAAATTGTGGGGTTTGTATCTTTGAGCTTAAAATAAAGGGATGTTGCCCACAGCGGAAAATGTCACTCCCTTGCCACCTTCCCTGCCTCCATGCTCCCGTCTGAGTCATTCTTGAATCAGATGCATCCAACTGTCCTGACTCAAGATTTTGAGATTCTTGGACTTAGCGATGCTCATAAAAATCAGGATATTTCTAGGAGGACCTACAGAGCATCCGAGGTCTTGTTTGTTAGCTTCCCTCTGCAGGGAGTGGTGCTGGGATTTTATTTCCTTTCTTTTAAATGATAGCTGAGATTTGGACATCATCACATCACTGAGCTGCCACTTGAAAAATACCACATGTGAAATAGGACTGCTACTGCATGGTGTGTTGAAGTTATTTATCTGGCTGCTCCCAGTAATACCCAAACACCAGCCTGTGGGGAGGCCACCGCCAGCCTCTGCAGCAAAGTTGCTGGAACCCCAAATAAAGTGGTTTGCCTGAAGCTGTGTGGTCAGCAGGAGGTGTCCTGGCCCTGTTCGCTGATGCCACCGGTCCTCCAAGCTCTGCAAGGGTGGCTGTGGTCCCCAGGGGCTGGAACAGTTGGGGCAGCACCCAGTGGTCAGGGTGCTGGAGCATGACCGAGGCAGGGGATGACTCTTGCAACACAGACTGGGGTTTGGATGGAGTGCAAAGATTGTGTCTGTCTAAATAGCTGGGAAATGTGTGGGTGAATGTTGGATGGGTTTCCTGGCCAGTGGCTGGTTTTGCCCCTGGAGCATCCTGCTGGGGTGCAGGTGGACCCTGCCTCTTCCCGGGGAGGCACCTTGGGCTCAATCCTGCCTGCCACCCGGCATGGACCGGGCTGTGCCGGAGGGGAAAGTACCCCTGCAATTAAGGAGCAATGGTGCCGGGCTGGCAGCAGAGCTCACCTCATGGGCTACACCGAGGTGTAACCTCAGGGGGTGAATAACTGCGTCCCAGAGGGGACCATGGTCCTTGGAGGTGGCTGCAGCATCTTGGGGTCTACCCAGGTGGGTGGTGGTGATGGTGGGCATCAAGCCCGTGCCCAAGTCTGTCCCCACCAGCTGTGCGCAGGTGAGCGGCATGAGGACACGGACATCCAGGACTTCCCACACCCTGTCGCTGTGGGCAGAGAAGCACAGAACAAGCCGTCCCCGAGGAACAGAGGCCCCGGACGTGAGTCTGCTGAAGTCAGGGGAAAGATTTCAGAGGTTTTTTTGACAAGAGCCCATGGCCTATAAATACGCAGGGCTAAGTCATTGTGCCACTGCTAATATTTGCAGTGCGAACGCCAGCTGACTATCAGGAAGTGCTGCTGCAGATCCGAGGTGCTTGCTGGTGCTTCCAAGAAGCAGCCGAGATCTTAGCAGTGGCGTGATGCATCTGCTATCGTTAGAAATAAACTCATGCCTATGCCGGATGCTGAAGGCAGGGATTTCTCTTGCAGCCATCTGGCTGGAAGGGAAGGCTCCTTCTGCTTTACCTCTGACAAGCGCTTAAAATAAAAAATGTTAAGGAGCTGGATTGCTGTGCAGCACCTAGACTGTACGGGAGACTTCACTGAGCTTTTAAATAAGGTTGCAGCAAGGGATTGGACTTGCTTCAGAGGTCCTGGAAGCCCAGAGGCTTTGCTGCCCCGGCTCATGCTGCGTGTCTGAGCTCAACAGGGCTGCGTTGTGCAGCGAGGCATCGCTTGGTGGGAGTAGGGGGGCAGAGTCTGGCACTTTATAATTGGTTGGGGATATTAATATGTTTTATGAGCTAAAGGCTAGATTGCAATCTAGCCATCTGCCCTGCCTTGGGGGGTCGTGTGTCTCCACCACCCCAGGAGAACAGAACCGGTTGCAACTCAGTCTCATTAAACTGGCTGAAAACCAGGATTTCTGGTTCACAGGAAATTATTTGCTTTTTTTAATTTGACTTTTGGGTTGGGTCTGACTGAAATGAAATGGTTGTTCTTGCTTTGCTTCTGCTTACGCTTCCAGTAAGCTTGAGGGTCCTGCGCCTTGAGGCTGCCCCATAAAATAGATGCCCTTGTTGTGCTTGGGGCTAAATCATCCCTAGTGTGCAGTTGGGGGCTGCCAGGTCCCTGCTGGGGGGGAAACGCTCCCAAAATCCCGGCAGGCCGTGTCTGGAGGGGTCTTTTATTAGATTAAAGCTTGTCAGTCTGGAAGCATTTCGTACAAGACATTCTGGACTTGGAATAATTGAATCTTATTTGTTTGGACAGAACTTTTTTCTCCCCTAATTCAATGGGAAACCTCCTGACAGCGCCAGTCCCGGCTCTTCCGCAGCTGCTGATCCTGGAGAAGTGGTGACCTTACCTCTTCTCATGGAGTCACTTGCTCTCCCCACCCCCAGCTGCTCTCCCCAACTCCTCTCCCTGCTTCTTCACAGCCAGGGATGCTGGAAAAGTGGTCCAGCTTCTCCTCCTGTGGCCAAGCAGATCCCATCCCAACCTGTTGGGGTCCTGTAGCCGAGCGGGTCCGGGGCAGCCTGGCTGTTGCCCCTTGTTTTCACCAGCTATTTAAAAAGGCACTGAATAGAGAGCAGGGGATGCTCGGTGCACGTGGTTTTTCTGGATTGTGCCTAGCTGCCTGCGAAGAATAGACCATCTAAACACGCTGCTGGAGCACTAATCGGCCGAGGACGGTTTGAGCTGCCCAAAGCGGCTCTTTTGTTGGAGGCTGAATTCCTCCTCTGGCTGATGCTCATCTGGATCTTCCCATGCAAAATTCCTATCGCCGTTCGTCACATGAACTGCTGTGGGGTCGTGATGCTGGACAGGCATTGTACTTGCCAATAGCTCTGCTCAACCCCCTTCAGGACTTCTTTTCCCCTCCTCTGGAAAAGATTTTTGGGGTCTCTGCTCCTGCTTCGTACACACACGGGTCCTATTTCAGTAAACGAGGAGCTTCCCCAGAGCTGCATGGACTAATGCGAAGCCTTAGTTTGGTCTTGTGCTGCTTAAAGTACGATTTTTTTCTTTCTGAACACCTGCTGTATGAATTAAAATTTGCCTTGTAAATGTAACCGATTCAGAGTCTGAGCATGAAAGATGGGTGTATGCTTTTTGCCTGGAAAAAGAAAAAAGCAAAACCTCGAAGGTTTTGCTCTTGAGGCATCTCTGCCTCAAAACCAGAGAGAAGCCCAGCTCGCTTTTTTTTACCATTTTTAATTCAGTTGCCCCCTGTCCTTATAAATAAGCCACCAGAAACATGACGAGGCAAGCATCTCTGCTATTTATAGCTCGTGCTGCTCCACATGCCTGTTTTAAAAATCATCAGCTAAATGGCTCTGCAGCCTCTCAGCAAAAGGCTTAATGACACAGGCATTTGATATGCATGGATAGATGTATGTATATTTAAAGGCCGCTGGTGGTAAGCCTTCACCCCGAGCAGGCGGGATGGTTTCTGCAGCTGGGATATTTCTCCTTGGTGAAGGGGAGCCCCTCTGGCGCTGCCCTGCCTCCGGAGAAGGGGCTCCGGTTTAGTCGGCACCCCCGGGGCTCAGCCCTGCTCCGGCTATCACCAGCCAGCCCCGACACGGGACTGGTGCCACTGGGGATGCTCCTGGGGGGGTCGGTCCTCCCACCTCTCCCCTGCGCCTTGGCTCTCCAGGGGGGTTATCACTAGACAAGATATATGTTGATATTCCCCAAGCTTTTAAAAGAAAATATGTTTTTTGAAGCTGCATTAACCCTTTCTTTTTTTTTTTTTTTCCTTCACCTTTGTGGCATCACCTCTGTATAATTAAGAGGCTGCCGGTAACCTTTACCCGTTTAACTGGTCATGCCACTTCTCAGATGAATCTGCTTTATTCCTGGCAAATTATACTGCTGCAGTTTTCAGGCAGCTTTACTCTATTTTGACTGACTGGCTGACTATATTAACTGATAGTGCTGCTTCAGCTGCTTTGATCCTGTATTATTTATGGAAATGATGGCATATAACTCTGCGTAGCTGATTAATGCTGCATGTATTTTTAATGTGCTAGTTCTACGGTTTGATCTGTGCTAAATGATTATTCTCTGATGTGTTCCTGGGTTCATTTTAGTTGCTTACGAAAAGGATATTGAAATGGACTGTTTGTTTTGTTGCTTTTTTTCCCAGTGGTCTCATCTTGTGCTGGTTTTTAAGCTTTCACAGATCGTTTTCCCAAGCATGGCTCTGCCGTTATCACGTGGAGCATTTACACTTCATTGCTATTAATTTGAGCGTTTCATTGGTGGCATTACTCTAAATTTATCGCTCTGTGTGCAGTTGTTTGAAGTTTTGGAGAGATACAAGGCGGAAAAGCAACTGCTTAGGTGATGCTCAGTTCTTCCTCATGAGCGATTGCCGAATCCCAGCTTGGCTGTGACGCAGGTCCAGCGACATCTGAATGAGAAAGAAACCTGTCTAAATTAGAGGGGATATCATTAATATTTTCCGTGGCCCGTCACAGGATGGCCGGGACCGGTCGACATTAAGAAAATGACTGTAATTGCTGGGGAGGTGTGTGCTCGACCCGCAGCTTCCTCCTCTGTGGTGTGAGATGTGGTCGTGGTTGGGGAGGGTCATGGGTGGGCGAAGGTGGTGTTTCATTCCGGGAAATACCTGTCGCATCCCGTGCTGCATCCCGTGGCGCGCGCGGCACGTGCGGTGCTCCTGGTGCTGCTGTTGGGGAGGGAGCTTGATGTCCTTCATCCCTCCTCCAAAATCCTTCCCCATCACCAGACGTGGCCAGTGGGGTGGAAACCAGGAGGTTGTTCCAGGAGGATCATCTGTGAGCTGGAGGATCAGCACTTCCCTTCCCCGGGGGCAAAACAGAGGAGGGGAAGTTGATTTTTTTTTTTAATTTATTTTTTTCCCCTGCCTTTTATAACACCCGCTTGTTCTCACGGTACGGGCAAGGGTTGTCTCCTAACCCCTGCCCGCACCCAGCGCGTGGTCAGATGCACCTCTTCCCTGGGCGCATCGTGCTCCAGCAACAACAGGTTTGCAAGGATGCTTTCATGAACAGCGCTGTAAAGATGCAAAGCAATGCTGGTTGAAAACCTTAAAAGGAAGGCTTTTTTCCCTCCTCTGAACAGGGCTTTTTGTCAAAATCAGCAAAATATATATCTTTCTGCAAAAGATCCCTTTTCCTTTAATGGCCTTTTCCATTGAAAACAGTTTAAACTTGACATTTTTTTCCCTCCCTCCAAATTTTTCAAAGCTCCTTGTTCCATGAAAAACTTCAATAATTCCGTTTTCCTCGTGCCCTCTATTTCAAAGATATGTATAAATATATATATATGTATTGTAATAGATATAATTTTTTATTTTTTTTCTGTCTGCTGTAACTCTTGCCTTTTGTCACTGGCAATGAAGCAAACATTACAGACTTTTTTTCTGGTGTTCTTCCTCTGCCCCAAAATGGAGGCATGCTAACCTGAGCGCTGCAATGAGCCAGTTATTTGGGGGGAAAATTGGGAGGGATGCACCACATCGGGCGCGGAGGGAACAGGCAGGTTTTTTGGATATGGCTCCTACAAACCCAGTTGCTTCCCTGAAACACGTCTTGATTGCAGACGTGTGAGTAATGGGGCAGAGCCATCCACACCTTCGTGGTGCTGTGGGATGGGGAAAGAGGGCACGGTGCCTTGCACAACGCCCGCAGCTGGCAGAGCCTGCGGAGGGGGGGTTGTTTCTGTGCACCCCGTCCTACCCCAAATTGCAACCCGAGGGGTGTGGGGAGCTGGCCTGGGATGCACTTAGGACCCCAGGATATCCAGAGAAGGTGGAGAATCTGCTCCAGGTTGTTTATCAAAACAAAAGCGTTATTTGAATTAAAGTGGAGCATGCCGACCTGTCGGCTCTTGCCTGGGCTGGGTGTTTGCTCACTTTGTGCCAATGCAGGAGACAACTTCTCTGGAGCCTCCCCAGCTCATAAGAGCAGTCCCTTCGTGCTCTGCCCTCCCGTGCTGTGGTCAGTTGGGTTTTTTCCCAGTCCCAGTGCTTGAGGAAGGATTTGGGGGGATTTGCCTTGCTTTTAAGCTCCTTGTGTGACTTGGACACAAGTGCAGCCATCCCATTGCCCGGCACTCCCCTCCCTGCGAACGGCCGTCTCCTGTTAAGATCTGTTGTGTGGGGTTTTCCAGCAATGCCCCCCAATTCCCGGGCAGGGCTGGGGGTCCCCCTGTTTGGGTCGGGGGGAGCCGGCAGGCTGCCTGGCATCGGTGTGTCTTGCACAGCATCCCCTCTGCCACGGGGCCAGCTGGCACAGGGAGCAGATGGGGAGGTGGAGCCGGGCTGCTCGGCCGGGTTGCAGGCTATGATAAAGCAAAGTGACGTAAAAAACTAAATACCTGTTATCGGAGAAAAGCAAACAGAGCCTCCACCTGCCTCCAGCCTTTCTCCCTTCAAGGGCAGGCTGCATGCCTGGTGTGTAGCTCCCTGTAAAAGATGTTTTATTATTAACGTGCTTGCTTTGGCTGGCTGTGTTGCTGAGAAATCCGAGCTTGACTCCAGATAATGAATGACAAACATTCATCTGGACTTAACTATTTTATTCTGACTATTCTTTTTCCTCCTGGAAGTTTACAGTAAGTTGTCGATGACATGCCCTTTGACATGGATTAGTGCTGACACGTTGCAGTTGGATCTTCCCATCCGTTTCACATCTTGGTTGTTTCTTTTCCATTTTCCATTCTAATCCATTTGAAATGAAAAATAAACAAGAAACGGACTGATCTCCGAAGGGGCAGTCGGGTACGAGGGTGGTGCTGGCTTCCCTGCAGACGGTGGCGAGCTTTGGGGTGGGATGGAGGGAGCGACGGTCCTGCCATGCCCAGGAGAGGGCCTTTCCCCCCAGCACCCCAGTTTGGTGTCACGGGGTGCCTGGAGCAATGGCTGTCACTGACTTTTGGTTTACAGACCCCTTAAAAGATTTCCAGTAGGTGTGTAGATGGTGAGTTCAAGCTGGTGGGCCGGGGAATCGATGCTTTCCTCTCCCTGCTCCACCACCCATCACTTTGATCTCTCTTAGGGACCTCCCTTGTGTCCGCTGTCAGGTACGTACGTGAGCCAGATGGCCCTTGCCTTAGAGCTGATACGTCTCCCACCCATATGTATGTAATACCAGGTAATATATTTAATGGTGTGTACACTATTGGCCATATTGAACTAGAGCCTCTCCGTGCATTGCCAGGGTTGTGTTGGGTACCTGCAGCTCCCCTGGATTTGGTGGGATTTTGGATGCCCCTTTGCAGGTAGGACTCGGATGCTCTTTTTGCAGGGTTTCTCTTTGGCAGCAGAGCTGGTGGAAGAGGAGGCACCGCTTCTCCTCCTGCAATGCCCAAACAGTCATTATAAAGCCCTCAAAAATTGGGAAATGGTTGGGATAGAAATGTCAACAAACCTCTTCTAGCTGACCCACTGGCTACAGAGGAAGCTGTGTGGTTTTGAGCATCTCTGACTTGGGATCAGGCTTGGTTTTGCCAATCTAAAACTGAGTACGCTGCCTTTGCTGAGGATAATTCTCCCTTGGTGATGCCGTCCCGATTGCAAGACGGAGGTGGTGCAGTGCTGGCGAGGGGCTCGGCTCTAACCCTGCAAATCAGTAGTTTGGGTTTAGCACCTTGGTTTAGACTTGGTCTTAGGTTAGTGCCTAAGCTGTGGGTGAGACGGGCAGTGCTGCACAGGATGCCTGACAACCTTGTGCCTGGCTGCCTCTGTCCTCCCCATCATGCTTTTAAAGGTTTTGCCTATTTAAAGAGGATTTGGCTGTTCTGCGGGACGGGGCTGCTACCTGTTGTACTCCACTGGATGGCCTGGTATTTATTGTGAAGGCTTCAGAGAACTGGCTTAGCCTTTAAGTCACTGTTTATTTGTGGTTGCTGAACTTGTGCTGTTTAATGGAAACATTTTCCTTTTGAAGGTGAACTATTGCTAGAAATAAATACAGGCAATACCTTGTGGCTGAGGCAGGAGCCAGGACTGGATGGAGCTACAGCATCCGTCAGTGTCGGCAGCAGCGTGATGACTAAGGAGAAAGAAATTAAAAGCCGATGTGCAGCCTTGATTGAAGTCATTAATCTGCTGCAGGGCTTGGGGATTTAAAGCAAAGGTGAGCAGGAGGCAGGGGCTGGTGGCTGCCCTCAAAACCCCGTGCGAGTGACTCTGTCCCTGCTCTGTGCGCATGGGGTGGATTTGTCCTCTCTAAATTTATGCCATCCCTAGAGTTGGTGGAGAAAGGTTTGGAGTATAGCTTAGACGCACCAAATGTCCCCTGCCGCTGTCTGCTCCTGCTCAGCAGATCCCTAGCAGCTGATATCGGATCTGCTGCAGTCCCCCACTTCCAGTGATAAGTGGCGGCTTTCTCCATCCAGGTGGCTTTTTTCCATGACGTGCCCTGACCCGTATCGGTTGCCTCTTTGAAAGCTCAAATACTGCATGGATTTGCCAGCAACTTTTGTCTGGTTGCAGTATCTGCAACCCAGTTTGCCTGGTGCTGGATGAAAGCAAAGGTGAAACAAGTTCTCAAAGGGGGATTTTAAGTCACCCGATGCGAGCTGGAAGTAAATGCATGACCGTGTCCCGTGCAAAGTGTAGCAGGGCAGCACAAGGTTGCATTATAAAATAAGAGAATAAAACTTACGGAGAGGAAACCTCTCTTCCCAGCTCAGAAGTCATTATCTTTGCCTTATCCCAGCAGCTCTCCCTGCTTGCAGCACATTATAACTTACAACTCCTTGTCTGGCAAGAGTTACAGTAACTCCAAATTAGCCTGTAGCGCAATGTCGTCATAGCCTTGAAACAGGACCCAAATGGCAAAACCTGCCTGAAACCAGTTGTGATTACTCATGCTTCGTGCTATCCCTCTCCCACACTGGAGTTTCTGCTATGGTAATTCCACTTATTAAGCAAGGAGACAAAACACCTTTATTAAACTTGGAACTGAGCTCGGGAGCAATGAGAGAACCAGGACTCGCTGGCTTCAGACTGTCAAAAGGTTTTTGTCTCTCTTCAAGTCCCCTCTCCCTTCCTCTGCACAGCCTTTAAAGGGAACGAGAGAGGAAGAAAGGTACTTTGCTGTTTGTGATGAATAAAAGTCTGCATTTAAATATGTTTGTTTAGAGTAGGAAAAAACTTAGGAAAGTGTATTGGGAATGAATCCTGTGATGTTGGGGCTTCACTTGATCTCCAAGCTTGAAAATGCAATGAGCGGAGATGGACAGGGGTCTTAGCTCAGGCTCTGTAAAGCTTCTTTTTATTAACACTTTCAGTGAGTGTTTATTAACACTGTGGATAAAAGAAGCCTTTGTTAATGGGTCTGTCCCTTTGCTCCTCCGGTGGAGGAGCTGAATCTTGAAAGGAATTGCCCTGGGCACCTGCTGGAGTTACTGATGAAAGTTTTCGTTCCAGATTTTCTCCACAAGCTTAAACATAAAATAGCCTAAAACCCTCCAAAGCAAGTCTGCCCTCTCTTCCTCCCTAAAAAAGCAAAAAAAGTTGTAAAAATGCCTCTTGCCGCCTGCGTGTAGAGCTGTGCGCGGTGGCCCCTTGCCCTGTGTCTGCAGAGAGCATCACTTCATGCTAAAACAGCTGAGAAGACAATTCAGCAATTTTGTCTTGAAAGGATTTAAAGAGAAATGCTCATGTTGTCGTTGGCTTTTGTGCATCTTAACCGGCATGGCTGTCCTGCCGCAGAGACGAGGGGGGTCTGCTCTGGAGGAGCTGGGTGGAAAGGGGGTGTTGTGGTCCATCATGGAAGTAAGTACCTGTGCAGCTGGAGGATTATCTGGTGACACGGGGCGGGGGGACACACATGTCTGCCTGGTCCCGTGGTGCACAGGGGGTGCATCGGAGGAGCGGGTCCTGCCCTGAGGTGGGGCTCAGGGTCTGACCTTGCTTCTTGTCTTGCAGCAGCGTGAACTCCCTTGGTCCATCTTCCACTTCTCATGGATGTCTGAAATCTCCCTTTGAAGGCATCTCACATCTTGGGGAATGATTAGAGCAGTTTAAAAAACGCTCCTGCTTGCTCGGAGGGAAACCTGGGCATGATACTTGCACTGCCCCCAAAGGTGAAGGTCTTCTCCAGAGGTTGTGCTTGCCCCAAAGCCGGCCGGCTGGCCGTGGCAGCCCTCCGAGGGAGCACCTGCTGCTTCCAGGAGATGCAGAGTGCTCCTCTGCCTCTCACCGATGCCTTGCTGGGGGAGGACACTGTTTCCAGCATTTTCGTATTGAATTATGGATTGATTGCACGTCTGCGCCATTGCTGTTAGCATCTCCACGCTTTTGTTCTGTCTTTCCGCCCAGTGAAAGAGCGACTGCTTTAAATGAGGGAAAGAAAAAGGATGACTTCTTGCCACATCCATCCTATGTTGGACCAAGCTTTGGTAACTGCCTGGTGTCAGTGGTGAGGGAAAGCTGCAGCTCCCTCTGTACATCGACGGAGCATCTGGTTATACCATGGCTACACCTGGTGTAAAGAAATTGGGTTATGTCTTTGCTACCAAAAAAAGATGCATTTTGCAGCGATATCAGCCACGTGTATTTGCCACCTCACTGCAAAACCTCCCCAGAGGTCCAAGCTCTGCAGCTTGCACCGTGAAGTACCTGCGTGGAGGGATGTAGGCTGTCGGTCCCCAGCAGCTCACCTCCCTTGGGCGCAGGTTTCAGCCACAGCAGCTGAGGGTGCTGAAGCAGATGTGTTATCGCCTGCTGTATGATTTCTGTGCTAAGCAAAAAAATGGTTGTACAGCAATCTGAACTTGGCCATTCCCTTTTCTTCTCGAAGGCAGTGTGAGCGCACCCATGGACCTGGGGCAGCAATGGCCCGGGACTGCAAAACCCACTTGTCTGCACCTACATAGCTCTCGGGTGGGTAGTTCAGCGGGTGCTTGGCACCGAGCTGGGTCTGGGGTGGTCTGGAAGGAGGAGGTTGGAGATCGCGTCCATTCCTGCTGAAGCTGAATTTGACACTGAGAGCAGGAGGAGTTAATTGTGGTGACTCAGGAAAGGAGAAGCTATTGCATCTGCAGGCCTGTCAGGAGGCAAGGTCCAGAGGGGAAAAGGCTCTGGAAGGCTGCATGCCTTGCAGCAACGTATTTTCATATTTTTAAGTAACTTAATTGTGTCAGACAAATGTGCAGGCAGGAGGCTGCTCTGGTGGCTGGGCAGATTAGTTCCTGGCAAGCTGGACAAAGTCCCTGCTTTGCAGCCTGTGCAGCTTCCCCGGGAGCAGAGCCCTGGCAGCGTGGGCAGCCCGGGGAGGGGGGAACAACTGCTGAGTTTGTGCAAAAAGGTTCTTGGATAAAGAGGGGGAGGCAAGCCCCGGCTTCGTTAGTGGAGCAAAGGAGTCGTCCTCTGCATGCTTCACCTGGGGTTTTGGGGTTGAAGAAGATTTGCCCTTCTTGACTTGCAGGTTGTAACTGTCTTAGTGATGGAGAGCACAGGTCTCTGGTGATGCCTTCCTTAATTGCTGTATATTTAAGGTATCTAGTGGCTGTAATCTGCATCTTATTAGAATTCCTTGCAAGGAAGTTTTTATTTGTTAATTCAAGCAAGGAGAAATGACTTGTATTGTTTAACTTCCCAGCACCCAGCTCTCTTGCCAGTGGGATGCTGCCTTAATGCGTGTTGATATTCACTGGGTGATGGTCAGAGCTGGTAACATGAAGGGAAATAAGGTGATAAAGCCAGGCCAGGATTTGTGTGCCGGCCCATAGACTGGGCTCTTCACCCCTGCACTGGCATCATCTCTGCACCATGGCTCCTGGGCGAGCCTTGATGTGTCATAAAGGAGCAAAGATGGAGAACACGGCCTTCAAATTTTCTACATTGCTGCTCAAATGGTCAAAACTCACATATTCTGGGTCCTGCGTGAACCTGCCTGAAGGTTTACCTTCACTGATGGCTCTTGGCACTAGGAAAGTCCTCTCCTCTACAGGAGTCACCTAGGGCAAGACCAGCTGTGGTGGTTTGAGAAGTTACCGCTGCCCGTTCTCCATCCTCTGCTGGAGGTCCTTGCTTCTCGGCAGGAGACCTGTTAGGTGCTGTGGGATGAGGCCGGTGGCTGCACCCACCATCCTGGGTGGGCAGCTGATGGATGGGAACTTAAGACGCTTTTAATAAGGCAGAGCCCTTGGGAGCCTTGGCTGAGGACACCGGAGTGTTTTGCACCAGTTGATACCGGCATCAACAGTGTCTGAGCTGGTCACAACAAATTAATGCCAGAAGAAGGTGGCTCAAGGATGAAGCTCTCCTGTACAGACCTGACAGCGTCGTCAGGCTTTCGGCAGCCACAAAGTGCTTGTGCTGTTTCAGCTGGATGCGAGGGCTAACATGGCACGCCAAACGCTGAGCTGAGCTTTCTGGCTTATTTGGCCGGGCAGTGGTCAGATGGTTTCGTGCAGAGTTGTCTTTGTACTGGTGGAAGATGGGTGTTGCAGAACTTGTTTCCCTTTCCCCCCCTCCCGCCAGCCTGCCGGCTTTTGCTTTGCATTTTATACCCTGCTCTTCGCTTTTATATTTCTTTCCAGTTAGCTTTGCCTTGTTCAGCTGCTTTATCCCACACCACTCGCCTTCCAGCAGCACCAGTTGCAATGCTGGAGGAGCCACCCAGTTGCCCCAGTGTAGCACCTTGTTGTTGTTATCCCTTTCTAGTGGTGTGTGAGCTCGTTCCTGCAGGTCCCTGAGAAAGGGGGTGGGGACGGGGGGGTGTCTTAAACTCCACACCTGGCTGTTAGTGCTGCCTGACTTTGGGAGCCTGCAAAAGGTGCCGGGGGAGTGCTGATGCTGTCAGGTGTGAACTGCTCTGAAGAGACATCTGCAACAGCTTATCTGAGGAGGAGGAGGGTGGCCGCGCAGGCAAGGCTGTCGTGCTGCAGCATCTGCTCTCAGCCAGGCGGCTGCTGCCAAGGAAGATCTGCGCCTGTTTGACAGGCGGTGCCTCCGACCGCAGCGGGGCAAGTGGATGCTGTCAAGTGCATCAGGAACAGAAAGTTTTGCTTATCTCTACTGCAACAAGTTTGAGTAGCGAAGCCGACTGTTATTTAAACAAAAGGCTTTACCGTGCCCTCGCTGAGATGTCACCCAGAGGAGTCTGCAGCTTGTTGTTGAGCGGGAAGGATGCACAAATCCTTTTCTTTCCTTAACTTACGGTGATGCGGCGTTTCCCTGGGGGACGTCGTGGCACATCAGCACATCTCGGGGCTGTGCGGATGCAGCTCTTGAAAGGTTTGGACGTTCACTGCAGAGAAGCATCTAAAAATTTCTGGCTTTTGAAAACTGAGGAAGGGATGGGGTATGTCCCTGGGACTGGGGCAAACCTCCTTCTGCATGGCTCTGAGGCTGGGCTGGTGTCACCTGCCCGTTTTATCTCAACATGAGCACTCTGTGGGGCTGTAACTGATTTATACCAGTGTTGAGGGAAAGAAAAGAGCTTGATTCATTTAATATGGAATGTTATAGGCTTAAAAAGGCCTTATTACCCTTCTGTTTAAAGATCTAATGTCATGCTAGTGTCTCAGCTCATGCATTGCTGCTCTACTTGAAATGCAAACCTATCTGGGGGGGGTTTCCCCCTTCTTTTGCTCCAGCCATGTCTGGGCCAAAAATTAAGGAGCGAGGGATTTCTCCTCAACAGGGTGATTTATCCCTGGGCTCCCCGGCAGAGCGGGGTCAGTGACCAGCAGGGCCTGGCTCCTCCGTTTCTCTCGGCTGTAGAAGTGGGAGCAAATCCTCCGAAGGGAGGGCTGGTCATGGCACAGGACTGGGGGTCGGCGCTTACCGGGCTGATAGGCATCCCTGAGAAGAGCCTGCTCCTTCATGCCGTCATTGTTGTCATCTCCAGACGGGTGGGTTTTGTGGCTTAGGAGATGCCTGGAGACCTGTGGCTTCCTGGACTGCTGAGTGACAAGGGTAGAGCTTCCCCGTCGTATCCTGTTAGTGCACCTAAATCCTGCCCCGCAGGGTCCATCCTGGGCGATGTCTGCGCTGCAGTTGTGGTTTTTAAGTAGGAAAGCAGCGATAATTGAAGGCAAAGTAACTTGGGTTTTCACGTACGTGCAGGGCCTGGAGCTGGACCGGAGGAGCCCGCTCGAGCTAAACCGACCTCTTCCCTCGCCCAGGCAAGTGCCAGCCCTGGCTGCGTGCTGGGAGCCTCACTGGGAGGGGTGGGAAGCGATAAAGGGGGGTTCATCCGAGCTCATCCTCCAGCTCATCTCCTAACCCCTGTTTTCTTGCTGGTTATTGATACAACACAACTTTATAGCCCAAATACAAACGGCTGAAAGGACGATTCTTGCTCAGAGTTTTTCTTTGTAGCGCCTTTAAAGCTGCTGTATAAATTAACGCGTTCGTTCATTAGCTGCAATTCCCCAAAGCACCGAGTAAAGTTTGTGATTTTAATTACTTTTTGCAGGGATCTGAGCACATGGAGACTTCAACAGATGATTATAGTTCATATTATTCATGCAGCTTTTTTTAATCCCTTTCTCTGCTAGGACATGGTAGATAGATAATAAAATTGAAGTCTGCTAATAAATTCCCAGCCCTGTCCCATGTGAGGTGTCTTGATCTTTGAGCGAAAGCATTTTACTGACAAAATGATCAAATTTCCTGAGAGGTGATGGAGAAAGTACGTCTGTAAGGAGAGTATGAGCTGCCAGGGTTGCTGCGTGCGGTTGTGGAGGTATTTGCCAAAGTTACATTTCATCCTGTTTACCTCCAAACCCCAGGCTGGGCTGGCTGTGTCACACGCTGGGTGGTAAAAAAATATGGAGATTTTCAAACAGAAACATGGAATATTTATATGGTTGCAGACGTTTGTGGAAATATTAGTGGGAAAATCTAACCAACTAAAGTAAAACACCAAACAAAACTATTTTCAAATTAATTAAAAGGCTTGGATCCATTTTTTAGCTGTTGAGGTTTTAATCCTCAAGCATTTATTTGATCTATTTGAAGTTGCTGTAGCTTCTTGTATCATAAACATTTTAGGGCCGCATCCTTCTTTATATGCAGTCTGCTTAGTAGAGACCCAGAGGCTTTGTCTGCGTATGGAAATTTATTGTTATATAGGAATAATTCTTTAGCTGCAGCTGTGTAATCCCTCTGCACAGCTTTCTGCATTAAAACCTGGTTCTTAATAACTACTGGACCACTCCTGCTTCTCCTGACATCTTCTGGTCTCGTCGATGGGAGCTCCTTGGGTATTTTGCCCTGCTGTCAGCCCTGGCAGTGCCGTGAGCTGGGGATCTCCCAGTGCAGGAGGAATACGAGGTTAATGAGAATCCATATTTTACTTTTTTTTTTTTGCCTGTGTTGGCAGGATTTGATCCTTTAGTCTCCCAAGACAGCTTTACACCTGTGAGTCTGACTTTGATGCATGTTTACCAGGGAATGAGCGGGTTCAAAGCTTGCTGCACAAGTTGCTAACTTGTTTAGCATCAAAAAGGAAGGGAGAGCAACAAACTTGCTGGGTGCTTGCGTTGCACGGAGGAACTTTCAGGAACTCTTCAGAAACCAAACGCCTGTATGTTTGGTTGCAGGTGCAGGAAAGGAATACAAATAACTAATCCCAGGAGGCAGCCTTTGCATTTGTTTGAGGCCTGAGACTCCTGGCTGTGGTTAGCCAAAGGAGAGGAGCGGTCGCTTTGCTTACGGCTGGTGGGGTAGGACGGCTGTGAACCGAAGCGGGGAGCGATGCTGCATCCCTTTGAAAATGCAAAGCAAAGGCAGAGGGGTGATGGGCTGAGCGAGAGTTTGGCTGAAACCCCAAGTCTGCCTGCTTCACGCTGATGAAAAGTGCTTGTGTAGCTGCTGGTGAACCCGAAAGTTGGGACCTTGGCGTTGTTCTTCTTTCCACCTGATAAGAGAGAGATTTAATCTGATTTAATTTTCCTCAACAAATATGTTTAATCTTTTAACAATATTACAAGTGATGTATAAGCATTGAGAAATCCTTGTCTTTTCCCCCCTTTTGACCCATACAATCCTTTTATGGAACAACAAAAGTGACTCGTGTAAAGCTCTTAACAGCATTAATGTGAATGATGCTGTTCCCTTCACCAGCAGCACGCCTGACTCTGCAGGGCCCTGAGCTTGATGGAGCCCGTAAGTGCCCTGAATCTGATGCACTCAGTAATAAAATGAATGCAAAATAACAGAATACACTTCTATATGTATATAAAGTTTTTTTGGGGTAGGCAGAGAGCTTCTTCCTACCACTCCGGCTTTGCATTGTAGCCTCAAGTGAGAGTAAATTACAGGTCTGAGCACTTTAATGCACCTTCGTAATGCAAGAGTCTACTATTATTTTGTGCTGAGTGCCGTCTAGATGCGAATGGAGCCTCGAACTTGGCAGCACACCTCTCTTTAAGAAGTTACAGAGCATCAGCTCATCTCTGATCCCATTCTTGCAGGAGCTCTTAGCCCACGGCAGACGTTCCTCAGCTCCCCGCGGGAGGGCTCAACCAGCCTGTACCCGTTCAGGTCTGCTGCAAGCCGTGGGGTGAAGGCACGCTGCCTGCAATGGTTGAAGGCAAAAGCATTGTTACACTGGAATAACATCTCCTGTGTTCATGGCATCAGCTTGGTAACACTCAGCTACCCAAGTGAGGAGCGGCAGAGTTGAACGCAAAAAAGTCAGTCTAGGGCAAGAGTTGACCACGCTGAGATGGTGGCATCAGAGATGCGGAAGGGACGGGCTGGAGTTCAGTGAATTGTTTTATAAGGGCTGGGATAAATAGAACCTTCTCTTTTAACAGATGGCAGTTTGTGGCGAGGCTCACAGATGCTCTCGTTATCGTATATCCCGTGCTGGGATGGCACTGTCCTGACCTTCGTCCAGTTTGCTGGGGGAGGTTTAGCCCACCGGTGGATCATATTG
Source organism: Fregata magnificens (assembly GCA_013389945.1). NCBI lineage: Eukaryota > Metazoa > Chordata > Aves > Suliformes > Fregatidae > Fregata > Fregata magnificens. The sequence goes on from WAAD01030635.1 coordinate 452,339, forward strand.
AGGGGATGAAATATCTTCTCGGGGTTAAGGGAGATAGCCTGTTGAGAGGTGAGGGGGAAGGAGCAGTGGTGCAGCACAGCTGCATCTTTGGCTGTAATAAGAAAAAATTCCCAGTGGAAATAGCCATGTCTAACTGTTTAAGGGGGATTTGTGTGTTTGGGGGGAGGACTGGAGCTGCAGCCGTCCCTGAGCAGTGGAAATGGGGAGAAAATCAAAACTGCCAGGCTGAGTCAGACCAAAGCTTCACCCATCCAAGACAGGGCAGAAGAAGATGCCAAGAGGACAGGGCATAATCCTGAATTTTTGCAGCCAGCGTTTCAGGGACTTTCCCGTCAGGATGCTTCTTCCAGATCCCTGTGTTTAACAGCTACCAGTGGACCTGTCCTCCGTGAGCTTATCCAGTCCTCCTTTGAAGCCGTAGGTATTTCTGGCTCCCAGAACATCCCCTGACAATGAGTTCCACAATTTAATTACAAGGGGAAAGGAAATGGCCTTGGATAGATTTTTAAACCTGCTGCCTGATCCCTTTATTCCTGTGTTGTCAGAAATGGTGCCTGGAGAGGGATTGAGAAGGGGAAATGCGGGAAAAGGGAGAGAAGGTAGGGCTTGAATTTGGGAATAAAGTATGGGGAGAGGGGGGAAACTGCTAAATTAATACCAAAGCGGAGCCTTTCCAGGGATGGGATGCCATCGTGCACAGTGAATACACTAGCTTCATCCTCTCTGTGCAAGTGAATGGGATGTTGAGTCGGTGTGGTTCTCATGTTTGGGAGGTCAGACTGGTGTGAAGTGAGATTATATTGGTGTAAACCCAGTGTAACTACAAGCATTTGGTAATCAAGAAGTGAGTGCCTCCTCGGACTGGCCTGGGATTCTGGGCTGCTCACCTTGAGCCACATGTGCAGGGGGAGGAATTGGGGTGCAAACAATGGAGGGAGGAGGTGAGGATGTCTGGCTTTGCCTCTACCGACAAATGGCAGGAGATGCCCCAAGCCTGGCATTGTTATGGCTATTTTAAATCCACTGGGATACGTGCTGGTACCTGCTCCAGCCAGCCCTGCAGCACCGTGCTGCAGAAACCACACTGGTGCTGTACCTCTGGCTCCCGGCGCTGCCAGGGCAGCACTAGCACCCAAAAGCATAACAGTACCTCCAGGTTATATATATATATATATATTTTTTTTTTTTTAATTTGTTTTCCCATCTCTGAGTCCAGAGAATAGAAAATGGCTGTCTCCCTGGGGATGTCTTTGAAGCAGGACAATAAATAACATCCCTGGGACTTCACAGCTTGCTCTTTCAGCTGCACGTTCTTCTAACAAAAAATGTGCGTCTTGGATTTTCCATGTTGGTTCCTAGTGAGTAGGTGACTTCGTTCAGGATTTGCACTGTTTCAGCATGTCCGCAGCAAATATGGTTTCATATAGACATCTTTGTGTGTTTCATAGTGATTTCTTCTTTTACCGTTTGTAAATATTTCACCTGTTTTAAAATCATTCATTCATGAAGTGGCTTGGATGGGAGAAGGAATCATGCTTAAAATATGTGCGAAGACTTAAACCACTGCAAGTCTGAAAGGATGTGAAAAAATAATTTGGGAAATTATTTTTACACCAGAACGAGCCCTCCTTGGGATGGGGGATGAAGGGACGCGGTGTCACGCCAGACCTGGCTCGGGCTGAGACGTCCTTTACTCCACCTGCCTCTAAGCAATGAAAAGTAAGGTTAAAATGCTGCTCATGAAGGGACCGGTGTTTGAGGGTTTTTTATCTGAAGGAGTAACATGTGGCAGTGATACGCACTTTTATAGCGCCTCTATTCCGGGATCTCAGAACGTCATCGGGCTGTTAATTAATTAAAGCCTGTCAACAGCTTCACGAGCAAAGGTGGTTTTTATCACTGATAGCCGAGTGGTTTGAGCTGTGGCATGGTGCTTTATGGGGACGGAAGGCAAAGCTTGATGTTTTAGAAATGGGAAGCAAAGGCAGAGACGAGCAGGGCTCGGAGGCCCTGGGGCACGGGTGAACACCCTGCAGATGGGGAAACTGAGGCAGAGCAAGGGTGTGTGATTACAGAAAGTCGGGGAGAGCCAGGAGTTGGATCTTGGACCAGTGCCCCATCCCTGAGAGGTCTTTGCCCTTGGCTCCTGTTGCCGATGGTGTTGTCCCAACCTCAACACGATACCTCCAGCTGTGGCTGAGCATCCCAGCGTGGGGCAGCTCTGGGGTTCATCCACCCTTGTTCATTCCTTTGCATTTGCAAAAGTTCTCAGTAAGGTGTTTTTGAAGGTTACCTTCAAAAGCAAAACATTTGCTTGAGCAAACTGAATAAAGGCTGCAAAAACCCAGTCTCTGGCCAGGAGCCAGGATAATGTTCCCTAATCTTCTTCTGTAGTACTCATCATCTTTGCTGTGTTCCCAGAGTCTAAGGCAGACGTTCGTTATCTCTTTCCTTTTCTGGCTGTGGACTATTCTCACCTTCTCGAACCCAGCTGCCATCAGGACAACAAAGCATCTTTTAAATTAAGCCTCGGGTTTTCATAGTCTGGTACATCATCATGTCAAACCTTGACACTGCGCTAGGCAGTGGATTTTAATGCTGCTGTCTGGTTCTCCTCTGCTGCCCAACCAAAGGGGCTTTAGGGCATTTTTGGCTTGTATCAGCCAGGCAGATGCACGAGCTGACCTGGGTGCAACAAGGGTGTCTTGGGCATGGGTAGGAGGCGAGCACACGATGCCGCTCCTCTGAAGCGGGCCACCGTCCCTCCCCAAAAATCTCTGGGGTGGTTTGGGGGAGGCAGGGCCCACAAGGAAATGACCCTTTTGGGAGATGTCTTCTGTATCTGCCCCGTGGTGCCTTACCATGCACTTGGGGGTGATTTTGCAGCTTCCCAATTGCTTCCGCAGCAGAAGGGCTCAGCTCTGCGCCCCCACCGGCAGCAGAACCAGCCTCCTCCGTTGCTGCCAAGACAGCTGGAGCCACCGCTCCACCAGCCTGCGAACAAAAAGCTGCTTTTTGCCTGTGTTATTGTGGATTATTGCAGCATTTCTCACTCTCCCAGGGAACTGGTGTGTGCAGAGCTGGTGGCATCTGCATTGCCGTTGAGTTCGGCTGCTGAGGCTGAGCTGCCTCCGGGTTTTGACCTGGCTTTGTGCGATTTTGATGGGCAAAGACCTGCAGGAAAAAAAAAAAAAGACATTGGGAAGTCACTGTGTGTGTGTTTTTGGAATGCGTACGGCTTTCCAAAAGCGTCTCAGCGCACAAACAGCCCTGCCATTGGAAGGAAAACCCAGTTTAGTAGTTGGTGCCATTGCCAAGATCAACCCAAAGTCAGCTGCTTTTCCCAGCAAGGCTGTTAGTGTTTGCATCCCTCAGATAAGGCAGCAGGGCCTGGCCGGATCCTGCCTTCGCCTCCCGCTGCCGCCCGGTGAATGTGGGGCTCCTGTAACTAGCAATGATGTTCCCAATGAGTTGCACCACGGTTTGATGATGGCCGGACCGTTTTGATGGATGACTGAGGTCTGTCGATAAAGGGCAAAAGAAACGTGAGGCTCTTGCCAGTATATGCAGCCCCTCTTCTCTGACTTCTGTTTTTAACTTTTTTGCCGTGGCTGATTTTCTCGGAAGGTAATACGCTGTCAAAATCAGCTCTCCCCTCTCCTGTCAGTATAATATATTTGGGGACCGCCCTCCTTTTTCCCCTAGTGCAAGCATGGCCATAAAACCAAGTTCATAAAGCTGCTACAGCACAGCCCTATCTCAGCTAAGGACCTTTCAGGCTCTCACAGTGAATGAGGCTATTTGATTTTTACAGCAATGTGGCCAGGTATCGGCTGCGCCCGTGTGTCCTTTTGGGCTCTGACGGCTCCTGGCGAGCCATGTCCGTCAGTGCTGGTTTACTGGATGGCGAGGGCAGGAGCACAGCAGGGCAGTACTTGTGGATGGCCCTCATTGGCATGGATTATTTTTTTTTTTTTTTCTACCATCAACAGCAGCATTTTGAATGGGAATTTGACTTGTAGCACCCATTGCTTTCCAGCTGAAGAAGTTAAGCTCTTGGCCGGTGCTGCTGGAGCATTGGGATGGGCTCGGCATGCAGCCGGCACTGGCTCTGGCTGCGCTGCTCCTGCAGCATGAGGGTGGTCTCTGCACGGAGCAGCTCATCGCCGTCGTGCTGGACCTGCCTTCTCAGCGCCTCACATCGCCGTTAGAACTGGTACTATGCTTTTTTTTCTTTTCTTAATCAAGTCAAGCAGGTCTAATGGCACTGCATGCAAAAAATGAGCTTTGAAAGGTAAATTTGTTTTGATGTGTGTTTGACAAACTCAAAGCGCTTTTGCGCAACAAGTTTTTGCGACTCCCATTGGCTGGTAGCAGCCCAAGTGCCCAAATCGATAAGGTTTGGCTTAGATAGTTGAGACGGGAATTTAGTTCATTATGTGAAGTGGATGCTGAAGTGGATAATTGCAGATCTTGAGGTGTTTGTCCTATTTAGTAGTTTAGATTGAAGGAAATTTAGGTGCAATTTCACAGGTGTGTAGGTACAAAATGGCTTTTGTGGGAATATTGTGGATGTATTGATAGGGTCATGAAGCTAAATAACTCATATTTCTTTGTGTGTTGGAAGAAAACAGATAAAAAGTAAAAACGCCATGGTGCCGCAGCCTGGCTGTCTGTTGGTTAGAGAGGTCCTGCGGCTTCGCACAGTCCCTTTTTGGGGAGAAGGGGATCCTTCCTCCCACTTGGCTTGTAGTGTTCCTTGAAAAGTCAACCTATAATCATGTTTTTATGTTCATTTAATGTGTTTGCCAAACTGCTCTGTAATCTGCCTTCCAGTTCTGCTGCAGTCCACTGGCGCATGCTCCCAGGGCAAGGACATCGGGGACCCTTTTCGATGCTGCTGTGATGGGGGAGACCTTATGGCTTGTATTTTCAAAGGCACTCTGAGGTCTTCAGTGTGGTCCGATTTCAGCAGATTACTTACATATTCATAAAGTAATCTTTATTAAGTCACTGGGTTTTAAGTGTTGTTCGATCCAGGCACCTGCTGAGGTCCTTTCCATTGGGTTGGGGCACAAGCGTGCAATATAAATATTGAATAATCTGAAATACTGGTGCTGACGTGGAGCGTTAGTGTTGGGTCTTCTTGACATGATTTGAGCTTTGTTTAAGTCAAGTTTTCTTGGGATGGGGACCTGGCCTCTCCCCCCTCCGTGAAGTGCCCTGAATGCTGGCTTTTCTCAGGGAATAACAAATACCAACGGTTGCGTAAAGCCCCTGATGCTTTATGCACTATTTCTGCAAATAATCCTTGTTTATAATTCACCCTTGGCAGAAAAAGACTTTAAATTATTAAGGCACTAAATATTTTGCATTGAAGGAACAGAGATAAAGCTCTTGGCAGAAGCAAATTGCCAGGGAGAGGTTGTTCTCTTTGGTGCGTTTGGTGCTTTAAAGTATTATGAGAAATAATGTGCAGGTGGACTGGGAATTCCTTACTTGATCAAAAGATTTGCTCCTGCCTTAAAAAAGTGGCTGCTCAGTGTGTGCTTTCCATCACCCCTGTAAATGAGTGTCCCCAAGGCACATGTGGAGGTCCCCAGAGCTGTCCCCACTTGCCACAGGGCTGAAGGTGGCCCGTTGTGGTTTAGGTGGGGAAGGGTGGTAGCCAGGAGGTCTCCGTCTTGCCCCAGCTCCACCACCCTGGCGTTTAAAGCTGTTTCCATGTGCTCAGTGCTCCCCTGAGGACAGATTTTCAGGGGAGCTTGGGCTGGTGCAGTCAGGACCCCTGCCATCGGCCCAAACGCCCGCAGCTCCTCCGCTCCCTCAGCTCCCGGTCGGGGGATTCTGCATCCGTTCTCCAGGAGTGGGAGATGCTGGTGCCGGTTCATCGTGTAGGTGTGTTGTGTATGTCCTGTGTCGTAAAGACCAGCCTGTTGGTAGGGAGGTGTTCCAGTGGTGTGAAATGGAGGATCTTATAATTAGTGATTCTGCCACCTGTTGCTGATTTTGTCCTGATATTACAACAGCTAGCACTTGTCAGCTCCTGGAGTCGCGTAGCCAGACAACCATGAGTGTGTGTCTGTGTGTGTGTATACGTATGGACATACAGACATTATATACAGCTACATAGACACGTATTTAATTAGTTATACCCATAATCTTCTAGCTCTCTTTTCGAGAGAGATTTGAAACATGAACCAGGAGGGTTCAAACCCCAGGGTGCTCCCAACATTTTTTTTATCATCTCAACATCTTAAAGCAAATATCATCCTTGCGGCAATGACGTTTCCAGCCTGGGGTAAGCAAAGGGAGGGCGGCCGTGCTGACAGTGACGCTGGCCCCGCTCGGGCTCTCGCTCTGTGCCGTGCCCCCGGCACACCGGTTTCAGCATCTCTTTCCCCTTGCAGGAGACCTGTGCAACTGCAGCGCCGTGGGGAGTGCCAGCGTGGCCGAATGCAACGGCACGACGGGGCAGTGCCCCTGCCTCGAAGGCTACGTGGGGCTGCGGTGCGAGAGCTGTGCCGAGGGGTTCTACCTGGAGCAGGGGAGCCAGCGGTGCCGTCCCTGCGGCTGCAGCCCCACCGGCTCCAGCAGCGCCCAGTGTGATGAGTAAGTAATGCGGCGTTTTGCTGTGCCTCCTGGGGGGACTGTGTGCGTGGCATTGGGATTTGGGGACATTTTGGGCTTCGGGATGCAGATCAGGCAAGAATGGATCTTGTCATCTGGTGCTAGTATTTAAAAAAAAAAAAAAAAAAAGAAAAAAAAAAAGAAAAAGCAGGAAGGAAGCTGGCCTTATAAAAGTTCATGAAGCATATTCTTCCTCTCTTTCAAGATCTGGATTATAAAAATATCCATAGCTGTGGCAAAAGCCCTGGCAGCCCACAAGGGAGTTAACTTGCATTTCTGAGTTGTACGGAAGCAGAACCTCTCCTCTAATGCCTTGTCCATCCCATTAGCCCCTATCGGACAGGACTGCCTTCACGCTTGAGCTCGGGAGGGGAGCTGAGGAGCTTTGGAGAGGTTTGTTTGCCAAAGGGACATTCGTTACACCAGAGGCAAGCGGAGCTTTGTGCTCTGCCCTTGCTGAGCATCATGAAAGCAGCAGCAGCCCGACAGAAGTGTCGGCTCCTGCCTTGCCTGCCGTTTAACCCTGCTGCCTCCTCTCCTTTGCTGTGTCAAGAAAGTCGCTGTAACTGATGCTTTCAGCTCTTGTATAATGAATGTGTTCCTCTTCATGTCACCTTACCCACCCTCACGTTTTGCCTTTTAAAAGCCAGCATGCAATTATTTTTTTTTCCAACTTCAGTGATTTGTCAGTCATTAGAGATTCATTGCTGAGTTGAGGGTTTCATTTTATTCCTGCAAATAATGGTCTGAGCAGCAGCCAGACCCTTTGGGTCCCTTGCTCGTGCTTGCAGGGCAGTGAGATGCAGGATCTTTCCTTGGAGGAGGCCCCCCCATGAAACCACCCTCCAGCAAGTTCCAGCCTTCCTGGGCACCAGAAAGTCGGCAGCAAAGGTGTTCCTGGAGACCCCGACCCTTCTCCAGGGCCTGCAAGGGAAGCAATATCTGTGTGTGGATGCAATGGGCTTCTGCAATGGTTGCCTCGCGCTGGCATCAGCCTTGTTGTCTTTTAGAGTTTGTCCCAGGCTCAGTGTGTGTTGAACACCTGCACTTTCCTGCCAAGGCTGGGGCTGAGTCAGAATCAAAATGTTGTGCAGGGACATGCTGTTTGTAATTATTTTATACATTTTTTTTTTTTTCCAAACACCCAAACCCTGTGTTGGTGTCCTTCCTTTTTGTTTCAATGCTGCACTTTTCTGCTTGCGTAAGCTCTGAAAAATCAGAACTTAAAAGCAATGCTCCAGTTGACTAGAGTGACCTTCTTACTAAACAAGGTGATTCTTGGGGGTGGAAAGTGTAGAGTTTTTCACTTGCTTTTTTAGTGGTTGTTTTAGGTATGGGAAGATGTGTCCTGAAGCATCAGCGTTTGCCACGGGCTAGAAAATCTGAGTTTGGTCAGATCTACTGGAAAGGCAAATTGGGCAGAAAGGGAGATGGGGCAAATCTTATCTTTGACCGCTGGGAGAGGAGGGACATGCTGCTGGAGCAACTGGGTTAACTGGGAGGGAGCGTTCTTGCCCTGACTCTGAGTCACCGGGCAGCAGGCAAAGCATGGACATGGGCGACGTCTCCCCACATCTCGCTGCGTGGAGTGAGCCAAGAAAGGCCCTTGGGAACTTCAGGTGAGATGCTCCAAGTCGTGAAGGAGAACGAGGTGGAGTTCATGCACGTAGTGAGCCATCACATCCAACCCCAACATGTATGGACCCAGAAATGGCAGAGGACCTCCCTAGCTTCTCATCTTCAGCACCATTTTACAGCCTTGAGGGACATGGGAGATGCAGATCCTCAGGCATTTAGAAGAGGCAGCATAGGGCAAAATTTGGAGAAAGACTTGGGGAGGAGGACTGATGTTAACAGAGGTTGCTCTGTGTTTCTCTTCCCTGCTCAGTGGGGTTTGCTGCAGATGGAGATGACCTCTGGGTGTTTAAAAAGAGGAAAATTAGGTCAGTTGTCTGTGTTGTAGGGCTGGGGGCATCAGTACAGCTGCGAGAGGGCAGGCTCGTGCACAGTGATGCATATGAGAAAATGAAGTGGGATCTGCAATCTGGCAGTGCAGGGACATGGGGTGCGTCCCTGCATTGGGGTCCATCCTGATGGGTGGGACAGCCTCTTCTGCATTGCAAGGAGATGAGTGTGTGAATCCAGAAATGAGATTTTTGGCTCTTGTGCTGAAAACATTGGATCTGGAGCTCTGTGTTTGGTGTCTACCTGCCGCCGAGTCCCTGGAGGAGTGGTGCGTGTCCCTCTGGGCAGTCCCCAGTTGGGATGAGGCACACAAGCGTTCCCCAACGCCAGCAACCAGCTGCTGTTTCGTTGACATTAAAAATACTGTAAGCTGTATTTTTTATTTATTTGTTTTGGAAAGCACCAGCCCAACTCTAACTTGCGCAAGTTAATTCCTGCGTGCTGGCTTAAGAAAAAGGCGTCCGCTGTTCAGATGAGTCTCTGAGTAAAACAGCAGCGTAGCTTTGGACTCTGACCCTTTTTGACAGCGGCTGATTTGAGAGGCAGACTGCCTGAAGGCTGAGCTCTCGGGGCACACAAAACATGCCTGATAGGTTTCAATCAGCTTGCCCAGGCTTTTGTTAAACTGCCTTTTAAAGCACCACCATGTGATGATTTATTAGTATTATTTCTAGCATGCTCTATGGCCGGCCAGATGGCACACACAAGTATGCTGTTTATTAACTAGACCTCGAATGCAGACTATCAAATAAAAATTAAAAAAATCCCTTTCCCGCGGCAGACAGTTGATTTTAGGAGTGAACATTGACCTGACATGCTGTCGCTATGAATGGACTCCACGGTCACGAATCAAAGGTCTGTTTTGGTGGTGTTTTAAATTTGATTATCTGAGGAGATCCACACAGATCCCCCTCTGGGATGGCAGAGGATTTCTGTGTTCTGGTTCGGGTGACTTTTTTGTTAGGTGAAAACCTGTGTGTAGTTGAAGCTGCAGCTTGCTGTGGGGCTGGGTGCAATCCTGGGCTGCTTGGAGAGGGCTGGCACATCTCGGAGAGGGGGAATGTGTTGTCCCTGTTGCGGTAACGCCTAGAAACCTCAGATAGAACCACAGTTCACTGGGTTGGATGCTGTGTAGATGCTTGCTAAAGATAGCTGTGGCCTGGAAGTGTTCATAGTCCGTAGAGGAAGGGTGGAGAAAGAAGCTGAAGTTTCAAGGGCCATGGTCAAGGTCACAGAGTAGTGGAGAACGAGGATGGTGACTCATGTGGGTGCACGGACTGAGCTGGAAGGGCTGTGCTCCCACTGCAAAGCCCTGGGGACGGTGCCTGGGTGGGGAGGGTGCCTGGTGATGGCCCCAGCCCATGGTGATGTGGCCCCAGCCAGGAGCTGCCCCCCACCAGTTACATCTCTCACCATCTTTTGGGCACCTCGAGTTGAAAGCTGTGTGGTCCGTCTGTCTGTCCTCCGAGAAAGCAAGAATGTCCCTACCTGGTGGAGGAGGCAAAGGTGAAGGCAATGCTGCTGGAGAAGGTCACCACACCCAGGCTGGCCAGCCCATGTCTCCCAGGCTTGCACCCCTGTGCATTTATTTTTCTTTTTTCTTTATGTGAGCAGAGTCCTCTACCTGAACTCTCATCTCCCGCTCCCTACGGCCGGGCAAGGAGCCAAGCCAGAGGCAGCAAAGGCAGTCTTGGGGGACAGTGGTCTCCAGCCCCACCGGCTGGGGCAGTGGTGGGAGTGCTGGGGCTCCTCGCAGCGTTTCTGCAGCGCCCGGCACACCCCTGCCCTTCACATCCTGCAGTGCAGCTTTGCCCAAATTGCCACTCGTGTCCCCAGGTGACTCGTGGCAGGCAAGCTGGCACAGCGGCTGCTCCCCATGGCAGCCCTGGGACGTGGTGGGGCGCTTCCTGGGCGAGAGGAAAGGGGTTTCGTTCAGGGGAAGGCTTTCCCTGCTGCAAAGCAGCAATCGTGCACCGACATGAGGAGCTGCACAGGCACAGCTATTTAAATGCATACGGAAATAATTTTCCCGTATAAACCTGTCCTCTGGCTGATTTATTTAAAGGAGCAGGACTGCATGCAGGAAGAGTCCAGCTTGAAAGAGGCAGTGTGTGGTACCCTCCTGGTGAGCAGGAGATTTCAAATGACTCTGCATTTTTAAGATTTATTTTTACCTTGCTAACAGCACTGGCCAACCCCACACTGGTCTGTGAACATGGGTAAAAACTGGCCAAGGGTAGCCCAGTGCATCCTAGCGGTCTGGGGCCCCGCTGGCTCGTCTGCTGTGTGCTGGTGCAGGGCCTTGCTGCACCCCAGTGCAGGGAGGGAGAGGTGGTATTACCCTGATTTACCTCTTGCAAGGCATTCATTCGAGGTTTTCCTAGCCCAGCATGTGAGCCTTTGTGGCTTTTCTCCAAAGTGTGGCCCCACAGCCGCAGGGACAGCGTGTTTAACCCATGAGCAAGTGTCCCCACGCGGCTGCTCTTGTGGCCTGTGATTTGGGATATGAGCAGAGGAGAAGGGCTGCGAAGCAGAGAAGATGCTATGAGACATCGCTGCCCGGCAGAAGGGTTCAGCCCTCAATTCCCTAATTCCCTTGGAGGTTGTTTGTGTGTTAAAGTAACTTATTCCAGTCCCAGGGGAGACAAGGTGATGCAACTCCTGTTACACCATTACCTGCGCTAGTGAACAAGAGGAGAGCTGCGGCTGCTGTGGGTGTTTAAGAATTGCCATGTGGTTTAGCTAAACCTGGGTTAACCACCTAATCTGGGTTAGGTTTTTTCAGTTCCCTTAAAAAAAATAGCTGTAAACTAAACACACATATAATGCTATCGTTGTCCCTAATGAAAAGAGATGCATGTTAAATTGGGGTCTGCGAATCACTTTAAGTTGCTCCCTCTGCCTGTGCCTCAGTTTCCCCACAAGCAGAAGGGCAATGGGAAGCAGAGGCTCTGATGCGCTGCTTGGAGGCGATGCGAGGTTTGGTTCATCTCCTGCCCTGAAACCACTGCCCAAGCGTGCAGCACTCTGCTCCTTCGCTAACTGAGCAGCCTCTCCTTACTGCTGGCTGGGGAGACAGCTCTGCAGTGTGTGATCCTGGTTCATGCACGGTTTGTGCCGCAGGCTCGGCATAAGTCATGTTAGAGAGAGCTCCTGTCACTCGTTTCTGTTTTTTAAAAAAAAAAAGAAAAAGATAAAGCATGCCTATAAATGCCAAAGTGTTAATTCAGATCCTCAGGGGGATCTCATGCTTTATGTTCATATTAAAAAGAATTAAGGCTGAGCGTCCCTGAGAGCATTTATACATGGCTGTCCCCCAGAGCAGGGATGCTGCGAGGCTGAAAGGGGAGTGCTGTTAGCTGGGCCGTCTCCATCCCTGTATGCCTTCTTTGTAGTGGGCTTCTCTTTGGAGAGGCTGATCTTGTGACCCTTACTCATATGGATTTGCAAGAGCGTCGCTGGTGAGACTAAGGTCAGCAGCACTGGACAATGTTCTTTGTTAAGGTCTTTGAATAAGGGCTGGGGGTTTCTCAAGCAGGTTGGGGATGCTGGGCAGGGAGAGCCGCAGGCTGGGTTTGCAGAGATGGTGGGATCTGAAAAGATGCAAAGAGACCTTGGGGGGAGGGGGGAAGCAATAAGGCATGTCGGTCCCGATAGCTCTGGGAAGCACCCAGGTGGGTCACAGACTAGATGTACCTTGAGCATCGTGTGGTATGAAGCTACATGGGGCAGAATTTGTTAGTCAATGGGAAATTCAAGGTTTTAGTGGAGCTTCACCAGCCTGGGCAGGAGGGGTGCTCATGGCAATGATTTGAGATGAGAGAGACCTCGTGTTCCCAGGGCTTCTGCCCATCCCAACCACAGGAGGTTATTTGGGGGAAGGCAGTGGAGTTCTCATTTTGCAGAGAGAAAATCTTCATTTTCTGTCTTTAGAGTGTCATCACACTTCTGAAATGTCTTTTCTTTGCGTGGGAACTGCATTGCCATCCTACTGGATTTTAGCAGTCCAGTACACCACATGGGGGGCACTGCTCCCCTTTGGAGATAAGACCTTGGGAACCCAACTCCTCAAGGACTTCTTAAAAAAGAAAAAAACAAACCAAAACCAACAAAAACCAAACAACCCCCCCCCTTTTCCTCTATTTTAAAAAGACTGCTCTCCCTTTTATAGGTTGTCTAAGCAGAAGCGGTGGCTCATTATCTCCCAGTAATGCCTTGTCAGCATCACTGCAGTGAACAGATTTTTTTTTTTTGGTAGCGGAAATTGTTACATGTGGACGTCATAAAAGCAGAATAATACCCCGTTAGAGCATATTTTTCTGTATGCTTTAATTATCTAAATCTTTCTCCTATTACAGACTCTTATATCCTTTACATCTGATTAGCTCTCCTCCTCTCTCCCCCCACAAGCAGGTAAATATTGTACCTGCACCCATTTTTATTCGGTTGCAGACAGGGATGGGAAATGAATGAGTGACTGGACACAGCGGCAGAGAAAGGTAGATTGTTATCATCTCCCCTACAATAATTATGGCTTCTTGGAAATCCTGTAACTTTGTTGATTTTCCAGCCGCTTTGCCATTCCTGTGTTGTCTGTTGCAGACTTGCCGCTCTGGTAAACATTGACTGCCCTCAAAAAAAAAAATTGGCTCAACTTTTTAAGCTCTTATGACTGAGTTCTGGTTTGGGGGAGGTGGTGCCCAGCCTGATTTCAGGCAGTGCTTGTTGCCTGTGCCTTTTTCTGCTGCCTGTGAGGAGGCATCAGTAGAGACCTGGGGAATGGAGGGACTACGCTGGGCAAACCTGGTGTGTTCAGTGGGGACCAGCCCCATCTCCCTGCCTTCCCCGTTGATGTGCCCTCCTCTGCATTGAGGTTGCCTGTCCCATCCCCATGCTCTGGGAAGCCGGGACCCGCTGTTTGGGGTTGAGATTTTGTGGTTAGTTAAGCTTTTGCTGCTCCTCCTTGTGCCAAACTGTAGAGGACCCCATCCAAACTTGCTCTCCAGGGTCATTGTGCTCTTCCCATTGCTTCCTCCCTCCCCAGCCACCGAGGTCCCTGTGGTTGGTGCTGGGAGGGCACCCGGAGGAGACGGCACAGCCCCGGGCTGGAGATCCACGGCTTTCCCAGCAGTGTGGGGCATCCTCGGTGGGGGACATGGGGCCACGGAGGCGGTGGTGGCCAGACAACGTGCCCCTTTGACATTTACAGAATGGCCTTTCAGAGCTGTGAAGTGTCCCCGCTCAGTCGAGGGCTGCCATATAAACAGATGCCGTCCCCCGGCACAAAGCGAGGAATGCGGCGCACAATGGCCCAATGTTTGCCGCAATAAAGCCCTGCTTCTTCTGCCCTCCACAAAGGCAGCTCTGAGCAGGGCGGCAAGCGCGGGGCTCGGCCGTGGTCACACTAACCCTTCCACCAAAGCGTTTCGTCTGCCGGTGGCTTTGGTTGGAGCCAAGGGAGCGGGGAGGTGAAACCCAACGTGGGGCTTTTTCCTAGTCTCGGCATCCCCACGTGCTGGTATTCAAATTAATTGACCTAAAGGAAAATCAACACGTGGGTTATGAGGGTTCTTGGTTTGCTTGTGGTGAATGTTAAGAGCATTGGTTTTCCATGGAAGTGTCTTGGAGCGTTTAGCTTTCAAATGTTAACTTTTCTATGTTGCCCAGAAAATGTAAGAGACTTATCCCCTGGCTGCTGTCAGACATCACAGAAAATCAGCACAAAAGGAGCTGGGCTTGCTAGAGAAATGCACCATTTTTAACGACATCTCTTCTGAATCCTCCTAATCTTGTGCAGCATCCTTTTGTCTTATTCCATCAAAGTGTGACAAAGCCTTTTCATGAGGGTTGTTTTACAGATGCTCGTAGTTCAGCAACACATTTTTCCTCATTCATACGGAGCGCTGTCGTTGCTGTTAATTGCATATGTTACGGGAACACCTCCGGGCCCTGCTGGGATGAGTGATGGGCATATCTGTAATCAGAGGTTTACAAGGCAGTGGCTGGGAGGGGATAGGGAGGCAGGCGAAGCTGGAGACACTGCCAGGTTGGGGAAGGGCTGGCAGGAGCCCTCACTTTCCTCTTTCCCAGGGCGGCGTGGCCCCTCGCCGTCTCTTCTGGGGATGGTCCTGGCAAGCGATGTGGTCCTGGGAGATGCTGTGGTGTGAGAGTGTGTACATATGCTCTGTGCTTCAAGGTGAAGACGGTAAATGTATTTGGCAAAGCTCTTCTTCAAAGCTGGGGGGGGTTTGCGTGGCTTGTCCGCATGGTATGCCCTGGTTTGAGACCCATGGGAGCTCCATCCTTCTCTGACTCTGCCCCAACATCTTAGCAGTCTCATATTTTTTTAAAAATAAAGGCACAAAGCTTGGTGCTGTACCATTTTGGCTGGCTCTGACTTGGTCAGGCAGGCCCTGGGCTCTCAATGGCAGCTGGGCATCCAGGTTATTCTGGCAGCTGGGAAAACATTCAAAATGAATTTCTCCCCTGAATTAGGAGTCATGGTGGTGTTAGTTGATGGTTGGACTTGATGATCTTAGAGGTCTTTTCCAACCTAATGATTCTATGATTCTATGATTCCCTCCTCCTTAGAAAAAAAAAAAAAGAAGAAAATAAACAATTAGAGCTTGCTAAGGGTTTTCTGTTACACCATTAAACTGTGCACAGCATGCCTCCGAACAGCCCTTAAGGCTATGGTCCTCCGTCTTCCCATCCATCTTGTGTCTATCTTGTCCCTGCTAACCTAAGGATGTTTCTGTGGTGGAGGACTGGAGACCCACTGCAGATGCAACTGCACATTGCGATCTGTCTCAGATCACAGATATTTTAATGCTGGGTTTTTTTTACCTTGTGATGAGGCCTTGAGTTCCTATGCTGTCCTGTGCCAAGCGGTGCAGGGTTAGGGCATTGCCCAAGCTCCCAAGAGGACCTTGTCCCATCGGTGTGTCCTTCCCCAGCCATCAGACCTGGCAGAAAATTATCTGCATGATGCTCTGCAGCTTCAGGCCAGGCACGACATGGGATTTTGGAGGTGTTCCCTGTGCTTTGTGCTCTGCTCCTAGGACACTTCCAAGCGGGGTCAAAACTATCTGCAATCCTCCTGTTCAACAGCGTCCAGAGTAATGCTCGGAGGGTTTTTTTCTGTTGTATCCCCGTAACTTCTGTAGCTGTAAAGCTGCAGTCCCGTGTAAAATCGCACCATGGGGAATGTTTTGTTGCCACTAGTGGCATGAATCACTTGGTGGGTGATGGGATTTCCTGCATCCTGTGGCTGTTTCCCCTTGGGTGGAGTAAGAGGGGCTGTGGAGGGTGGAAGTGAAATCAGACTGGCTTTTGCAGACATATTTTGGGGTGTAGGCTGTTCCCTCTTGCCCAATATTTACAGCCCCCTCCTCAGTGTCTGCTGGCATGCTGCTGCTCTACGTGGCCACCTCCTGCCAGCCGGCGGGTGCCGTCCAGCCCCCGGCTGTCACCCTGCAGGCATCGAGACAGCAGCTCCTAAGGCATAACATGAAGCCCGAGGGCTGGGAGCTGCCAGGCGATTAGATGCACGAGCTCCTGCCTTGGGGGAGTCCCCAACCTGGCGTGGAGCCCTCACCCCCAGAGGGTCGGATCACGTGGCGTCGGATCTGAGCCTTGCACATGGTCTGCCCCTATCCCCGCTGGCCAGCTAATCACTGCCTGCTCCCTCTGCCAGGATCTCTCGTGCTGTTGATGTTTTTAATCATTAGGAAACCTATATAAAGTTGATGGATGATGTGATGGTGATATACACTACCTACATGGTCTTTAAAATAAGTATATTTGTGAAGTCTAGTAGAAACCAAGGCTGGCAGGAGACTTTTGTTACTGGAAGTCTGTTTTTGTCCCAACACATCCTTCCATCAATTCTTTTGTGAGAGCTAAAAACTGGCTGGCTTTAGTGGAGTTAATAATCATCTGAAATGGAGTTGAGCAATTGATGTTGCTGCATCAAAATGTTTCCCTCCTCCTTTCCCCCTCCTTCCCCTCCACTTCCCCCAAAAAAAGAAATTCCTGGCTGTTACTCAAAATCCAGTTCAGTTCTCACTGTGCAAGTATTAAACTGTGGGTCTTTTCTTTCAAGTTTCTGGATTTTTATGGGCACAATCGGTCTGTTAACAGGACCTTTTTTTTTTTTTTTTGTGGTTTCAATGCATTTATATCATTGACCTTTGCTTTAAAAAGTGTCTGACAGTCTTTACTGGACTGGAGCTATGAAAAGGAGTGTTGTAAGGGGGCTTTATTCTATGGAAGCAATGACCACAGGCAAAGCTTTATATTTGCTGAGTGATTTAATTCTTGCACATGCAGAACTTGGCTCTGTGCCATGTGTAATATGTTGAGAAAAGGTCTGCTTGAGAGGCATTAAACCCAAACTTTCCAAAACCGTCTTTTTTTTTTTTTTTAAAAATAGCTTTCTTTCCTGTTATTTTTAAGCTAACATGTAAAATCAAGGGACGCTGCACCAAAATGCTGCATTGAGCTCTATCAGAATCATTGGGGAAATAAACTTCCTTTAAAGAAATGAAGCAGGAGTCTGGATGGAAGGGTGCCAGCCAGGAGGAAGAGGAGGGTGTCATTAAGATAAAGGCTTGATCGAGGGACAGGAGAGAGTAAAACGGAGCACCCTGGACTCCAGAAGGAAGCCTGGGAGGGTGAAGATTATACAGCTCTAGTGCTTGGTCCTGTAGAGTCCTACTCATAGGGCATATCCCCAGAAAAGGAGTTTTCAGGCTAAATATCAGATCCCCACCAAATTAGTCGCTTTTCCCTGCTTGGCTCTGCCTGTCCCCTGCCCGCTTACAGGAATATGTGCCCAGTAGTGGTCAGAAGCAAATAAAAACAAACTGCTTTTTGTTTGCTCTTGTTTGTGACAACATTTGGATTAATGGTAGGTCTTGTGAAAAGCTCTTTAAAAGTCAAACATACTGAGCTGCTTAACAGCATCCCTTTGAATTCTGCATCTGCCTGCTGCAATTCCAGATAATGGTCTGGAGAGCAAGGAAACATCATATTTCTTTTTCCTTCTTGTAATCAGTCCATTAAATATGCCTGAAGTTTCATATTCTGAAACTGTTTAATTGTGTAGCCACTTGGGCTGAGTTCCGTATTTTGGTGTGCCTTTGAGTATTTTCTCTTCCTCTGGCAAGCAAACGAACAACAGAAATACTAAATTATGTTAATTTCTAACAGAAGCAATGTCTTCCCCAAAACATTGCAATCTAATGCATTTTAATTAAAAACAACACATCAACAGTGCATCAAGCCATTTGGAGCCTCAGCCTCTATCAGCAGATTTTTCTAGGGGCTTTTAGAAGCAAATTGTGCATTGCTTGCTCTTCCCCAGGAGGAGCGAGGGAGAACAATAGATCATCTTTGTGCAGGCACACTGAACCCTGAAATGCTGAATTAAAAAGGTGTATGGATAGGGTGGAGGTTATATAGGGGGAGAGGTAAGAGGAGGGTGCATCCAGCGGTGTGCAGGGGGTGCTCCGTGGATGGTACCTGCCTTGTCCACAGGTTGAGGTTTCTTGCAGGTCACCCCAGGGCTATTGGAGGTGCGGAGAGGCACTCCTGCGCTCTCTTGTCCTCGGCTCGGGCGTTAGCGGTTCCCACGTCTGCAGGTGGGATGAGCCGTAGCCGGCAGTCACCATGCTGGGGGGTGGATGGGAAAGAGCATTTTATCCTTTCCTGTGATTTCTCTGAGAGTTGAGCCTAAATGCTGCTACTATATAAAGTCCCTTATGAAAGCGATAAGTGTGTGGAGAGACTGGCATGGAAAGCCAAAGGAATGAGGGCAACCCCTGCTTTTTATAGCCTCCTGGTATTTGCTCATGCCAGCTAACACCAATACCCTCTATTTTAACTGTGCAGAGCTCCACCCTCGGCGCAGTCAGCCTCGGTGCCCAAGTAAACAGGCTCCGGCATGGGGTTAGCTATAGTGGAAGCCACAGGGGAAGGGAAAACCCTCTCTGTCTTTCCCTGGCTCCTACTGGCTAGGAGAAGTTGACTGGGGAGAGGGGCTTTGCCCAGGTGGCCATGGGGATATTGCGTGGAAGGGATAAATAGGATCATGGAGGAGAAGCAGAGGGAGTGCAGGTGGCTGACGCCTGCCTGGGCTGAAACCCGAGTGAGACGTGTGAGCTGCTGCGCCGGCTCTTGGGGGACAGCCGGGAAAGCAGGTGGTGAGCAGGGAATTGTCCGCTGGTCTGAAAATCCGGGAGGTGCTGCTCAGCACCGATGCGGAGGGGAGGTGCTCATCCATGTGGGTGCTCTTTTATCATTCAGGCGTAGTGAGCATGGGTCCTGCAGGACCCGGGGCTGGCACAGGTGCTTGATGAAGCTGGGACCAGAGAGGGGCTGTCTCCTGGGGGCTGATGCATGGGGATGGCTTTGGGCCAAGGCTTTCCAGAGTGAGTGATGATTTCTGGTGCCCGGCTGGAAATGCTGTCAGGGCAAACGGTTTTGCAGAGACTCAGCCTTTCTTGAACTCCCCATCACTTTTTGGAAATTGTTGCCCATGGGTTTTATGTCCTGCTGCCAGTAGGCATTTCTGTGCAGAGTTCCCCACTCTAGAAAGGGAGTCCAAAACACTGACCACAAGTTTGTACTTTGGATGCCTCCCAGCACATCCAGATTTCACTGTTGTTTTTTCCTCTGTGCAGCTCTGGGAGATGCCAGTGTAAAGTTGGTGTCACAGACCTGAAGTGTGACCAGTGCAGCGATGGATACTACAGGTTTAACGAAACCACCTGCGAGCCATGCCAGTGCAACAACCACTCCAAAACCTGTGACAGCTTAACAGGTAACTTTCCTCTTGTGACCATGGTGGGTGCAGACTTTGTCTTCTTTGTCTCTGGTTTTTGCTGTTTTCATTCAGCAGACCTCCATTCTCATCCTCTTCACCTGCATCTTTATGCCTTGAGTATCCAGAGTCTTTACCTTAAAACTGAAATTAAAATGCATGGCAAGGTGGGACCTAGTCCTCTTCTCAAGGAAGCCAGTAAAGGCTGTGTTATTTACCACAGGCTGCAGTGCAGAGCCTTTTTTCTGCAGTCTCTATTGGAAATCAGTGCTCTATTGTTCTCTGCACCTTACACAAATACACAACACGGGCTTTTAAGGAGCTTTTGTTTAACTGCTGTTTACCTGGAAACATATACTGTACTGGCACCGACGTAAGGTGACTGTTATTGCCACAGATAACATGATTAGTGCTGGAAAAAACTGGCAGCACCTAATTAATATTGCCCACTTTTTATAAATATTCCTTGTTCATTTTCCTTGATCATTTCTTTGACTGTCTCTCACTCATACAGATGTTGATGGAACACAAATGTTGACGCACCTATGGTTGATCAGCTTATGGGAGGGCAGGGGTGAACCTAATTGCTTTCCCATCTCCACTGAAAGGAGAGATCCCAGAGGAGCAATGTTGCAATTGCCTGCGCAATCCCCACTGTAGCAACAAAACTCACACTTCAAAATCCAAATTCTCATCAAAACTTCCAGGCTAAAATGGAGTTCTGTAATATTTATCCAGGGGCTTAGAAAGGCACAATAATTTTAAAAATGCTGCAGGTTTTTTTGCATAGCTGGCAGAGAGGCAGAGCTCATCAAATATGGTATTTCTGGGCAATTTCTGCACCAGTGTCCGTTCCCTCATGGCCTGTGTGTTTGCAGCAGAGGAACAGGCAGCCGTAGTGCTGACTGTGCCCAGCCAATGCCCTGATCCTGCTCGGCAGAGAAGGTGTTTCTGTGGGTGTCAGGGGTAGCGACAGGCACCAGATCTGCACTCCTTGAGGAAGAATTACTGCATTCATTCCTATACTGATCTTTATGTGCTTATGTCCTACTAATACTGAAGGATATAAGATTGTACGTAAAGCTGTGCACACATCAGCTGTGTTACTGATTTGGAGATGGGTGTGTGGGTTTTGTGAAGGAGTAAGATAATCTGCTCTTCCTTTTTCTCCCTCAATGTTCCCCCTGCTCTTGATTTAAAAAAAACAAAACAAAACCCAGCACAGACCTTGCCTCCAGGATAGGGCTCTTCAGGCAGCGCTTCTGCTGGGGCTGTCCAGCGCTGACCACAGCATTGCAAAGAAAAACCTTCTTTTTGGTTAATGACCCATTGTTGATTTGACAAAAATCCCTTTTTAAAAAATTTTCCTCCATCTGCTTTATTTGCTGCTGGGGGTGGGGGAGCCCAACAAAACCAGAACAGAGAACAGTCAATTAAAAATTAGATCTGATGTCTAATAAGTAACACTGTGCACTCAGCTTGCTCTAGAGACTGCACTTCGTGTGACCTCCCCAGCTTTACATCAACTGTGTGTAGTCTTTGTCAAATTTTCAAGGTTTCTTTTGCATTAACGCTGTACTTCGGGCTCCCTCTGCCGGCTCTGCAACCGTCTCCGCACGGCCTCGCTTGGTGTTGCTCTGGCAAGGAGGAATATTTAAAATTACTGTGCTGGAAATTGGGCAGCCAGAGCTCCCCAGGCGACAGCACTCCTTTGACACGATCCTTGTGCCCTGTGTTGTGTCTGTGCAATGAGTTTGGTTGCTTCTTCCCAGTTGGGGTACTGTGAGGTCTGATCCTTCCTGAGGGCATTATCAGGATGGGAAGTGCTATTAATTATTAAGGCTTTCCTCAGTGATACCTGATTGCAAGCCCATGCGTGCTTTCCATGGCTGAGCAACTTGCTGACTCATTGGAAACGTAGCCATTTTGCAGGGTTGGTGTAGATAGATGTGAGTAATTTCCGCTGATGGGAAAGACGTTGGTCCTGAAATGACCAAGACTGTACAGAAAACGCAGGTGTGATTCCAGATTTATACCACCATTAATGCCTGCAGAGCATGGTTCAAGGCACCCTTAGTGCTGATCGGGCAAACTGACCTTCCACGAGCCAGCCTGTTCCAGGCATCCCGCTGAAGCAGCTGATCGAGGTCTGCAACTAGAGAAACCACGACCAGCACATAATTTTCCCCTCTAACCCTGACATCTCTCCCACAAAAACCACCGGCTCGTGTCTGACAAGCTGTTGGGTGAAGAGCAAACAGCGTGTGGGAGCTGATGCCGAACAAGTGTCCTTAGTCATTGGGGTGCTGCCAGCCCCACCGCATGGGTGAATCAGCTGCTTCCCAAAAGTGGCAGCTGCGAGGGTTTGCTTCCTGCCCTGGGTGTGAGGGTCGGCTGCAAGGACACGCCGGGCTTGCTCAGGGATGCTCAGCTGCAGAGTCATCGCTGTGGAAAGAGAAGAGTAGGAGCCATGCAGCGTGTTGGGCTTGCAAGGGAGCCAAACTGTTCCAATATTAATAAGAAAATCTGCTGTGGTTTTTTTAACACTCAGCATTAACCTAATTCAGGATTTTTTCTGTGGTTAATGCTGATATGAGACTTTTCCATACCCCCGCAGCACTGCTAGATTAGCTCACTGAATCTTCTGTCTGTGCTTACATATGCAGTGAATAAACTGCTCTGTGCCGCCCTGGTTTGTTAGAAGGTTGCTGTTGCCTTTTCAGAGTCTTGTAAACAGGATTTAATCAAATGAGCTTCCCTCAGGTCACTACCACCTCGACAAGCAGCCTGCTGAATTACAGGATGTTCCTGTTGATGGATGGGCTTTTGATAGAGGCTGTGTTTTTATAACTACAGAGATTTTTCTTTCTCTGGTCACAATAATATCAAAATGCAATTTAGAGGGCCATTAGGACACAGCTGCTGCTAAGACACAGCACGTCAATTTTCTGATTCAGGGGCTACCCCAGGAAGGGGAGGTGGCTCACGTGAACCCCCAGTTCTCCTCTGTTTCTCCGGAAAGGTCAGTAATTGCTGCTGCCGTGTGCCTGTAGCAAACATTCCTCCTGTTATGGGGATGGAGGAGCTAAAGCCACACTGGTAGAATGGAGCCATCTGCCTCCAAAGCAGGACGGTGGCACTTCCTTACCCCTGACCACCAGCTCTGTGGTGTAGGAAGAGGCTGCACACAAAAAAGGAAAAAGGTATAAACTGGAGGGACCCCTCATGAGAGTGAGGGATTTGAAGCATCAAGATCCTGGCTCACTGGCACAGATGCAAACCGAAGCCCCTTTCCTTGAGGACCATTTAATATTGATAGCATGTGTTGACCTGCACTGACCTTTTAAAGTGATGACTGTGGGCCTCTGCTGGAGCTACCTACTTTTTCACATTATGTGTGTGTGTGTGGAGGGGGGGACCACCATCAGAAGGTCATAAGAGGCCACTATCAAGTTTTGGCCAGAGGGCACCCAAAATCACCTGTGAGCTCTGATAATTGAGAGCACTCCATGCAGATTCTTGCTCCAAATGTTCTGCTCCAGTTCCTGCTGGTGAACGGTTGCTTGTGCTCCTTTCCCTTCCCCAGGCATCTGCCTGCACTGCCAGGAAAACACCGAGGGAAACCACTGCGAGCTCTGCAAGGAGGGCTTCTACAGAAGCACCCATCCTGCCCACGCCTGCCATCGCTGCCCGTGCTCCACCGTGGCATCGACTGGCACCTGTCGAATACGTAAGGCTTTCGTTTTGGTCTAATTCCTCAGATAATGAATGTAGCTCTTCTCAATATGTTTCAATTAAATTGCCACTTAGTGTGCATCAGTGTAGTGAGGCGCTTTATAGCCCCTGAATATCCCATTCGTGGGAACCGGGGCGCCTTGCTGGAAGCAGCGCCTGCCACAATGCATCTGTGGTGCTTGCGTTGCCTCTTGTGAGAGCAGCTGCGCAGTGGAGGGCATCAGAAACGCTTCGCTACAGGCTACAGTTTGCTCTGAAGAACCTGCAAAGTTTTGTAGAGAGAAACTGCTGGGCTTGTGGCAGGCAGGAGAGACACAGGAGACGGCCAGCAGTGCCATGTAGCCATCCATGCCTCTATGAGCCCTCTTCTGAACATCTCCATGGGACTCCAAAGAGACATTCCCCAATCTTCCTCCTCTATTTTGATGTAACCATGAGAAGAAGTCATAGCTGTAATAAACATATGTAAGACTTTTTTTGATATTTTCTTAATCAGTTTTGCAGTCAAGCCTCCTCTGGCTTCATATAGGCCAAAAAGTTCCTGCAGATTGCTAACATCCCCGATATAGTTGCAGCTGTTCTCTGAAATTGTCTGTTTGAGATGGAAGTGTTCAGGAGTAATAATCTGTTTGCTTAGCAACGTGCCGAGCACGCTCTGTGAGACTGGTACAAGGCATCAGAAACCCCCAAAGCTTTTTTTCCCCGTAGGAACAGAGAAACTGCTGCAGTTCAAAAGGTGTATTTTCAGCTTAAAATTTGAGATGGGTTAATACTCAGTGGCTGCTGATTTTTGTCATAGTCAGGTCCCACAGAACAAATCCCACAGAGGGTGTTTCTCTGCAAGGGGCTGTGGCACATACCTGGTTTGCTTCTGTATTCTTTAGAGCCCAGTGAAACTGCCCCAAGGTGTGACAAATGCAAAACTGGGTACACTGGCCCGAATTGCAACCAGTGCGACAACGGCTTCTACAACTCCGACAGCATTTGTGTAAGATGTAAATGCAACGGGAACGTGGACCCAGTACGGTCACCCAGAGTGTGCAAGCCGGATAGCGGGGAGTGCATCGGCTGCCTGTACCACACTGCTGGGTTTCACTGTGAGGAGTGTGAGGATGGCTACGTCCAAGACCCCGAGGGGACCAACTGCACCAAGAAAGGTAAAAACATGCTCTTCAAATCATTGTTGAAGCTTGCTGTGCAGCTCAGGTGGGCATAAGCTGCCTGAAGGCTGGCGAGGGAATACTGTTGATTGTTCAAATCGGTTTAGATTCATCTGGCCTGTAGTACAGGGAAGAAAACCAGACCTTTGTAACACGTTGGTGCCTACTGGCCTTGAAATCTGTAGTTGAGAGGTAGCTCTGTGACCACCCTGATTCCCAGACTGTGGCAGGCTGGAAAACAAAAACTATTTGCAGTGTATTTAAATGTAGGTTTTCAGATTTCTGTTGCTTGATATACTTGATCTCTTAGTGCCCAGTGAATTGTCCTTATTGACTAGTCCATTCCATAGCACTGTCTAGTTTCCTAGAAAGGAAAGAAAGTTTATAATAAATTTTGTCACTCCTCATACTCTACAAACAATAACTACTTGGACCAAGTTTAGATACTCTTTTTCTTTCTTTTTTTTTTTTTTTTTCCTTTCTAAATGGGGAAGACAAAGCTCAGAGAGGTGAGATCCAAACTTGCACAGTGAGTTAATGCCAGAATTTACTGGTACCTGCTCTGGGGGTCTCTCATCAGTCTTCAGTCCACATCCGAGACACTGTATGCAGCATCTCAGATGCAAACTAGCTCTGGTACTTAGAGAGGCTACTGCATAGCAGGAGGACTCATAGTAAAATGAGAGAAAATTGTTCTTAAGTTGCTCCTTCAGTGGTTATCAGGAGGTTGGTCCACAAGGTGGATCTCCAGCTCCATGCATGGAAACATTACAGGTGTTATGTGTTAGATAAAAGAACCGAGAGTTCAGGAAAGTATCTGGGCCCAAATTTGTCCTTGTCACCAACAGAGATTTAATTCACATCTTCCATTAGGAGCTAATGTGGTTTTCACTCCCATGCTGCTCTCTGGAGGTGTAATCACAGAGTCCTTGTCTGTGTGGGGAGATGATCAATACAAAAAAGTTGAATGCTCATTAGCTGTAACTGTACCGTTACAGGGCTGGAAATGGCAGTTTTGCATCAGGTCATCCATTATCTCCCCCTGCACAGCTCTGTCTTTGTGCAATGAGCTACATGACCTTGCTCCATTAAAAACCATATGTATGGCTTTGCTTGTATACTTGCAGTTTTCACCATTCGTTTTATTTTAATGGCATTGTTATTGGCAATTCCTGATATGGGGAAAGACTGTCCCCTTTCAAAGGGACTGGGACATGCTCTTCTAGCTTTCCTGTTTCCTTGACACCTGTTTTTTCCCTTTCTTGTTAAGCAACTAAAAAGGCATAGTTTCTTTCCAGCTTCTTACACACAATTTGCCTAAAAATTGACATGCTGAGGTACTGTGCATTAACTAGTTTTAGGTTAAGATTGTCATAAACCGCTAGTGCATTTGAGTGGCCTGATTCTGAGTGGCTTCTAGAGTGAAATCATCACCCGCCAGATCTGCAGATGAAATTGTTGGAGTCTGAGTCTCTAAGTGGTTGCGGTTGAAAAAAGACAGCATGTTTTGTACCAACCTCTAGTATCCACAGGGACTGTTCAAAGTCTTAAACCTGACCACAATTTCGATGCTTTCAAGGCTGATTGAGAGAATATTCAAAGGATGTGTGGGATGACCAAAGTCAGTGTTTCTGACCCCTGGGTGGATGGTGTTCCTGCTGTGATGGTGAGGCACAGCAGCAAGGACATAGTGATGCAGTGTGGCACTGTGCCACCCAGCCAAGCATCGCAGCTTTCCCCGAGAGCTGGCGCGTGGGCTGCTGGCGCGGCCCTGGCTCCTGCTGGTGCTCATTCATTGCAGGAGGTAGCAGAAGCTTTGCAGAGACTGCATTTCAATCAAGCAGCTGGATATGACGTTCACGTCAAAGCTGCCAAAGCAGCCCATTGACTGAACAGCTGCCGCTCTCAAGGAGCTGCTTTAGGACATCTGGAGGGCTGGCACGGCCCTGGTGAGCGGAAACAGGCATCGCTGTATCATGGCCCAAAAGCGACAGTCCGCGGTCAGAGCATGGCACTGTTTCACCATGACGTTACCGTCAGTTCCAGGAAATGTTTTCACCCATGTACCCCTTGCCAGCACTTAGCTGATGCTGACTCACAAATAAAGCCCAGAAAAGTCCTGTTTCCTTGCTGGTGAATCAGCCATTGTCTCTGCTCTGTTTTTTTCTAATTATAGCTACTGGCAGGGTTTGCCAAGAATTGAGTGTTGATGAAGGAATTCGGAAAGGATGACTGAATTCCTCATGCCCTTCTCCCAAAGCTGTATCCAGGAACCTCTTGCTCCTGTCACGTTGCTTCCTACTGCTAAATTCTGCCTGTTATCCCATAGAGAAATGCCTTCTGGCATTCAGCATCCCGAGTATCCTTATCAACCTAAGGCAGGACCTGCAGAGAATAGAGGAGCTGCTGCAGGGAGGGACTCTGAGCAGGAGCCTAAATTAGGTGCGTGATGCCCCCTCCAGAGGAGTTTCTTTCTCCATTGCCTGAACTGGGAACGTGACAGCCCAAAGTTAACTCGTGGGAGTTCCCCCGAGGGCCCGTGGCAGGAGACGTGCTGAATATTTCCAGCCTCTGTTGCCCTTGGAGATGCAACTTAGTGCAAAA
This sequence comes from Fregata magnificens, assembly GCA_013389945.1. Classification (NCBI taxonomy): domain Eukaryota; kingdom Metazoa; phylum Chordata; class Aves; order Suliformes; family Fregatidae; genus Fregata; species Fregata magnificens. The sequence goes on from WAAD01030635.1 coordinate 479,258, forward strand.
TTAGTCCTCTGGAAGTGACTCTCCTCCTCAGTCATAATTAGTAGACGTTCTCTTCAGGAGAGTTGGATCAATACAGCACAGCACCATCAGCTGTAATTGCAGCTGTAAGTGGGTTTAAAATGAAGTTGCGTTTCTGATAGCAGAAAGAGAAATGGAAGAGAGTGGGAAAGAGGGTGCATAGAGTCCTGTGGAGCAATAGGTGTAGAGAACATTTTGGATGATTGAGGCTTCAGCTTCTGGAGGGTTCCTGCTGCCTGCACTTGAGAATCTAAAATAGATCAGGTTATTCCTGTGAAGAAAATGCTTTATTAGTTACATTTGGGAGCCTAATACTCAGGCTTTTATGGTGCTTTCTGAGGCCTATAGCTCAACAGGTTTGAAGAAGGCGTAATGAATTTGCATCCCACTTACGAGATCTCCAGTGTTAACTTGTCGCTGACTTCTAGATCTGAGAAGAGAGTTATCCCATGTCTGCTGGAAGCAAGGCAGGTTCTTGGCTATTTTGTGCCTGGGAACAGGCTGCAGAGGAAGACGGAGCTTGTGGCGCAGTCTGGTAGTTCCCACGTTCTCATCCTTCATGTGCGGACATATGCCAGCAGCTGAAAGCAAAACAGGATCCAAACTGGCTTCTGCTGTGTTTGAAAGCTTCATAAGAACATCCACAGCCTTTTTTTGTTGTGATTTGATTACCTTCTGCTTATGCAGACTGGGGGTTTCCGTGAGATTTGTGTGACTTCTTCATTCAAAAGCAGAACTGGGATTATTTTGCCCTTTTTACATAAAGCAGGGTAAACATTGAAACCTGTTGCTAAACACTGTGGCAGCAGAATACTCATCATTTATTCTTAAATTTTTGATCTTCTTGTACAGGTAAGGCAGAAATAATAATATTGTGAACATAGTCCTACATCTAGTGTACTGTGAAAGGTTTAAGCTCCTGGAGCCGCTGTGTCCTCCCAGCCTGATTGCGCAGCCCACATAGACAACAAGTGAATCTCTGCCTTTGTTAGGTTCAAAGTCCAAACTCTTGCTGAGCTTGGTAGAGCCCCGTTTTCATGGGCTGAATATGGGCTGGACTGGGTGGCTTGCTTTCACCATGAGCTCATGTATCTAATGCTGAATCTTGGCTATTGCACCTATGCATCCTTCAACAGATTTTTTCATAGGAATGCTGCAGCCAGTGAGCACTTAGCACTCAGAATTATTTAAAAAAATCGCACCCAACCCTGGCTAACCATTTTTGTAAACTATTTTGAAAAAATACCGGCTTTAACAGCGTAGACTTAATTGCCATAATAACTGTGATATAAATGTCAAATCTCTTATGTTTGTATTTGATTCCAGCTTAGCATATTTTTATTGATCATTTTTTATTTGTTTTGTAGAAGCCACTCTTGGCCCAGAAACAAGGGAGTTTACAACTTCTGCTCCAAATGCCAGCAAGGCAACATCATTTTCAACGGCAGTGATAAACAGTACGTTGTCACCAACAACTATACAGACTATATTTCCTATAAGTTCCTCTGACAATAGTACCTCTGCTTTTGCAGATGTTTCATGGACTCAGTTTAACATAATTATTTTGACAGTTATCATCATTGTTGTGGTCCTACTAATGGGCTTTGTGGGTGCTGTCTACATGTACCGTGAGTATCAAAACAGAAAACTTAACGCTCCTTTTTGGACCATTGAACTCAAAGAGGACAACATCAGTTTTAGCAGCTACCATGACAGCATACCCAACGCTGATGTTTCGGGGCTGTTGGAAGACGACGGGAACGAAGTTGCACCAAATGGACAGCTAACGCTGACGACTCCCATGCATAATTATAAAGCTTAGAAGAAGTGATCCAGCTATTCCAAAGTTGGCTTAAAAAAGTTACAGGGCTTGTTGAAGGGGTATCAGGATGTGTGCCAAGGCTCCACGCAGAGGAATTTGCTCTTCGGATACTCTTATGCTGGGCATGCTGTAGCTTGCAAGTGAACAGAAAAAAGCGTAGTACATCCGAATTTCAGGTAATAGGGTGAAATCCATTCAGTGTCCTGATCTCCATAAAGATCCGTACAATTCACTGTTGTTAAAGACTTGATTATGCTGATCTGAAAATATTGTTTTTATGAAGAGGTGGTGGGGTAGACAAAGCAGAACCCCATGATTAATCATAAGCTACTTGATTTCCAGCCAACCTAACACTTATGTCTGCATCCTTTAGTTTGAAAAGTAGCTCATGAAGTAACAGTGGATTTTCAGGAAATAGACCTTAGTAAAGGCTTCATATTAGTTCCTGATATAAATTTGTTTGAAAAGGAGGTCAGAAAAAGGGAAATAATTGTTCACTGTACTACCAAAAGGCAAGTAGAGGAGTGAGTTGCACACTTGAAAAAAGTCACCATTATCAGTTTCCACTAAGCAGGGAAACAGGGAAAAAAAAAAATCACGAAAATATTGGAGTTAGGGAAGAGACTAAGCTTTTCCCTTTCTGAGTATTTATACAGGGTGATGATGCTATTAAAACATAGCAATCCATTTTTTTTTTCTAGAAGGAGTTAATGAACTTGTATAGTTTCTGTGCAAGGGAAGACGACAAGACATCTCAGGGTTGCCGTGTAAAAATAAAAGCTAGGCTTAATACCCTACCCTGATAGAAATGGTGTGTTCTGTATATAAAATGTAATATATCTTCCTGGAATTGTATTTGTAATTATTTGTAAAAAAGACAACCAACCAACCAAAAAAACCCCAACAACAAAACCATGAACCCTTCCCCAACCTCCCCTATTTCCCAAGTCATATTTTATCATCTAGATTTTAATTGTACAGCGGTTAGTGGCGTTGTTTAAAAAAAATGAGGATTGTCTAAAATACTGTAAATTAGATGGCAATATTGTTGGAGCTGGGACTCTGGCAAACATCGACTGCTTAAAGCTTTTCTTCTAGTGTCATTGAATAACCTTCTTTTTTAGAGAAAATGTGAGTGCTCCCTACTTGGATCTGTCAAATTTTCCCATTCCTTTAAATATAGAGTGAATACCAGTGTCACCATGACTAGGGCCTAGTAGGTGTCCAAAAATCGGATGTACCATTCTGTTACTTGCTTTTAAATCTTTATACAAAATGCAAATACACTGTCATGAATGCACTGAGAATCTGATCTTGATGGCCGAGCTTTTCCGAAGAGGCTGCTCATCATGTGAGTGGATCTCATTGCCATCTCTCCTGTGCTGACACAGTGACGGGGGAGACTTGCTGGAGGGCTGAGCGCAGCCTTCTGGCCTCTTGAAGGGCAAATGCAAAAATCTCCTGGATTTGGGTGGAAACGGCTTTCAGCCGAAGAGCTTCCAGGAGCCGATGTGCGCTTCTAGGCTTAAAAGCTAAAAGTGCATGGATGCTTTCAGGAAATTTATGTAGCACAAGGTGGTGATGGGGAATCAGCTGTCAAAAAACCTACAGGGGACTTTAGGTTTTACAGATTCCCCTGATTTTTGTGGGAGGCTGGCGGACTGTTAGCAGAGGGATAACAACTAACGGGCAGCAGAGCACAGGGAGGTCACACCACGGAGCTCCTCGCTTGGTACCCGCAGCATACTTGCATGCCTCGAGGCAGTGCCCTCCCTGTGCTGGGGAGCCGTCAGGTCCAACCCGTGAAAATCAATACCATTTAAGCAGGGCTTGAAACAAGTATTTCACCTAACTCATGATCAACCTCAGACTAAAGCTGCATTGCTGTGCATGTTGGTGCTTTGCAAGCGATTGATGCTGAGGATAGATGAAGTTCCTGCTAAAGGTCAGCAGGAGCTGACTGATGCATCCTCAGAGCCAGGCAAAAGTAAATATTTCTCAAGATGAGAAATGGTAGGAAGAATGTGGTGATTATTTATTTGCTTTCTGGTGCTGCATGGAGGCTTTTCTTATCATTGGAGACTTTTGGTGGGGGGAATAGGTGCTCTAAACACATGCACAAAGATGCCATTTCTGCCTCAAAAACTTGCTGCCTGATTTAAAGATGAGGCATGGCAAGTAAGAAGGAAAATAGTCGAGGATGACCGAGGGAAACGGTGAGGGCAGGATGTGATATTGCATACAGGCCTGAGCCGATGGAAAAGCTCCCACTGCCTGCTATGGGCCTGGGTGAGGTCCCATAGTTTAGGTAATAAATTTGGCTGATGTCATTCAGAGCAATGTTACTTTTAGTTATGAAACAGGGGAGGACTGGAGGAGAAATTCTGGATATTGCTAATCCTCGAGTTACTCATCAAACTTTTAAAGAGCAGAGTGGTGACAAAATACAAAATTTCCTAAAAATTGTAATTATGTAGCAGTGCTGATTTAGTGATACACTTGCACTTGGTCACTTCATAGGGTGGGGAAAGGTAATTTGGGAAGTGTTAGCTTCTGGGACTAATGCTAGCATGCAAAGTGAAGGACAGATTGTTCACTTTAATGTTTCCAATATATTTTAGTAGATCTTTTCATCTTTGCCACAAAACACCTCTTCCTCAAATTTTGGTATGACTGTAGGCTACTTTGTAACAGGAATAGGCTTTCATTTTTCTCTCACTGTAGAAATAATGACCATTTGCAAAACCAGAGTGTGAGTTCAGATGCTGAGCCCTCCTAGTCCATGCCTACCACGGTACAGGAGGTGTTTGCATCTGGGCTGCTTCTGACCTCCAAATTACTCTAAATGCTTTGTTTTTGAGCCTTGGGTTTAAAAAGAGGAGGAGATCAGGATGCCTTACAGTCGTCAGTCTGCAAGGGAGAGTGGTACAGCCATGCTGTTGTCTGTGGGTTGCACATCTGGATGAAGGGATCTAGACGGCCCCCGTAGATGTGATGAGAAGCTTGGCTGGGCAGTGGGGACCTGGCTGCCCAGGTTTGGACAGCAGAGGAAAGCACAGGGTGTTCCTTAGCAGGGACTGGAGCACAGCAAGGATGTGGCACTGGGACAATGTTTGCCAGATGGCAGAATGACTCAGCAGGAAAATACCAGCCATCCCCAGCCAAGCAGGCCTTTGGCGTAGAGGAACAACATTTGTAAAAGATCGATGCCTCAGCAAAGAAAGAATAAACAGCTTTGTGTTCGACTTTGGTGATGTGAGATTGGATCTTCCTTGCTCTCTCCATCAATCATGCAGCTGTCCCTTGGGCACCACAGCAGGTGAGGAAGAAGCTGAACTAGTTATATCTCCAGTCAGCTTAGGTTGGCATTTTATTTCGAAGGGGTGCAGAGCTAAAACACCTGCGCCAGGGTACTAAAGGCCACCAGGACCTGCCATGTGTTATAACTTGTCATGAAGCTTCTCAGATGTTGAGGTTTGCCCTATGCCACGTTGGGGTATGGGCAGGTAAACCAGAAATGGACTTTCAGGGCTGCATTGAGGCCCAACTCAGAAGCTAGCAAGACAAGGGGAAGGCATCTGGGTGACTTGTAGGGCTGATGTGGCAATACAGATACACGTAGCTTTCCTGAAGGGCCACCTCCTAGCTGGGCATGCTGCTGTCTGGCTGCAGTGGTGCAGCTGTCATGGAGAAAGGCAGTCGATGGCATGGTACGGTAGCTGTAGAGCATAGAGAAGGTACGACAAGGCAGGTGAGGGCTGGGTGAGGGTGGGAAACCAGCTCTCAAGGCACGATCCTCAGGGTTGTGAGGGCCCTGTGGATCCAGCTGGTCTGGATGGGGTGAGTTCAGTTCCACAGTCAAGTAGCTGAAGGCAAGAGGATATAATGGAGCGGTTAAAGGGCAAAAAGCAATGATGTGTCAAAGGCACGGGGCAGCCTGGTTGGCTCACAACTTAGGAGAGCATTTGGTAAGCACAGAGTGCAACAAACATGCAAATATGTGATTGGGTTCATGTGGATAGATGATCTCAAATCTTATGAACCACTGTAGCTAGAAATAACTGCGTGGAGCGCTAGCCCTGGGGAGCTGTCAGGAGATGTCATCCATTGGAATGATAATTCCCTTGGACCAGGCTGAGCAAACTTAGCACACTGGAAGCCATTTATGAAAGAGGAGGGGATATATTCAGCATCCTTCAGGTATCCTGGGCCAGTTAACCACTGCTATACAGCATCTTTATCTCAAATGTTACATGCAATGTAAATGTGGCAGAAAGTTTGCACAGTCTCCTTTAAATAAAGGATATAAGATTGAATCCTAAAAATACGTTTCTCTTTAAAGTGAAGTTTTAAAATGAACTCCCACAGGACTCTGCTCTTCATGTGTCAGAGGGATGGATTAAAATAAGAAAAATGTGGGCCTTAAAAGTTGTACTTGCTCCCAACTGAAACCCATCAGTCTTACTACACATCCAAATAAGGCGTCTCCTAAGCATATGCTATGCTTACAAATGCATTTCTAAAAAAAAAAAAAAGTGTATGATTTGAATATATGTCAGAATTTATACAGAAGAATGTTATTTAAAATGAATAAAAATAAATGTATATAATTTGTATCTATGCCACTTGGATTTTTGCATTTATTTTTTGTTCATTAAAGTTCAGCAGGAGTCTTTCCACTGATAGCAACCAGAGCTGAAACCTACAGGATTGAATCTGATCTCATCCCAGTAATGACAGTTGTTCCAAGAGAATTATTCCTTCATTATACCCCTGTATGTGAGATGAGAACCATGGCACAAAAATGTTTTTTAACATCAGATATTCATAAGTACAGTTGACATTCTGTGTCAGATAATCCATCTGAAAAATGAGCCCTATGATCTCTTGTATCTGCTTATTAACCATTCCAGCTTTCAGCTACTCTCATTAACATGTTTGGTAGCTAGACAGTCAACGCGTATTTCCCCATTATTGTCTGTAATGTTCACATAGACATATTTTGTCAGAGATGTATGCAGTCATTAAAAATGAAACCTACAGAGCAAAGCTAGGAATTGGAAGAGGATATTGTATCAGATTTTTCTTCATGACCACAATGGGTCTTTCAAAGGAAATTTATGTTGTCAGATACTCTGAAATCCACATCTGTGGCGTCAATAGCTTTGAATAGTTCTGGTAGTGTCTGCAAAAGGACCTATGGAAAACTTATATTTCTTTCTCACTTGTCAGTGTTAGGAAATTGATTTTTTTTTTTTTTTTTTTTTTTTTTTTTGCACAGAACCAAATACAAATGCTAAAGGCCAGTCTTTCCTGCTGAATGTTATGTCTAAGTCTTTGGCCCTTACTAAGCAAAGAACTTGAAGAGACGTAAGTCAGCATCAATTAAGCGAGCACTTAAAACTAGGTGTTCATTCAACTGTTTAACTGAGCCAGAGCTATATAAGCAAGGGCCACACTGGTGAAATTCCAGGGAGTTTATTGAGACCTGATTTGCATTAGCAGAACAGTTTGATTGTGTATGACTTAGCTTAGGAGGAGTTTTGCTCTAACTGTAACAGGAGGAGGCGTAACTGAATGCTGAACCAGGCAAAGTAGGGCCTTGAGAACAGGATGGTAAGGAGGACCCGTGCTCATCTGACAGTGACATCCATCCTCCTTGTGCCACCATTGCACTTCAGCTGCAACGCACTGAGCAGCTGGCTTTCATCCCGCTCCCTGGGAGTTTGTGGTCAACTCATCCGTACCATTACACCCACCATAAGTGTTTCTTTCCTAGACTCCCTTTAGTGCTTTGTTTCTGAGGTGGTAAGGATCTCAGACTGCCTTGTAAAGAAGGAAAGCGCCATTCCATTATGGCTTCCTGGTACGAGGATTTAGTATAATCTCCCCAAATGTACTGCTAATTAAGATAAGGTTAAACAACATTAAGCAGATTATCAGAAGGCAAGTTGTTAACTGCTTCTAAACAATCCATTTTGCAGCCCTTTCTGCCCCTCACAGCTTCTTGGTGCTGCTGCAGATTTTAAAACATTGGGCAGTGCAGTAACGCAGGGAAATTTTCCATCATGTCTGTGTGTATATACATGTATGTATCTATATGCCTTTGTCCATCAGACAAGCATTTTGTGAAGTGATAAACTTAACCAGGAGGCCCCTGCTGATTTCCTTTCGAAAGATGGTATGCTGGGACGAACCGTGGCTCCGCAGACACAGAAGTGCTTTATCAGCCCATAGCACACAAGCAGTGCTGTACTTGTGGCTGATGGATGCCAATTTAATGGCATGCATCAAATATGTAACACCTTACTGTAACCTTAAGAGCAAATTGGTATCATCCTTTCAGTAAGTGGACTCATTCATTTTATGAAGATCTGCTCTGTAAACACGTTGAAGCCACATTTCAGACTGGCTGATCAGATCCCGGTGCCATATGGCAGACTTGATTTTGCAAACTTAACTTCAGCTTGGCAGAAGGTGAGGCTACTGCAAAAGAGGACATGGCCACGTAAGGTGACAAATGTCTCCCAAGGGCCATGGGGGAGTTGAAGGGACTGAACATCTCAGAGGAACATCTCTGAACATCAGACCCCAAGTGCAAAGCATCAGGCATGTCCAATCGGATAGGAGTTGAGATTAAAAGCTTAGTTGTGGTAAGTAGTGCCTGGCATTTCCTGGCAGTTTGGGGTACTAACAGCTGCTCCATCATGCACCTGTACACATAAAATCTAAAGACAGAAGTAGGGATGGGAAGCCTGCCATGGCCATACACATCCAGTAGTTGCAATGGCTGCTACCACCCACCGGTCTAGGGCATTTTACAGGCTTACAACTTTCACCTGTTTTGAATGGAGAGTAGAGCTGGAGCAGGTACCTGGAGAAGATGGAGCTAACAGGGCACCATGACAATTTGGAATAATAAAACCACTAAATTACCACGGCCCATGGTTGGCCCTTACCCATGTCCTATTTTCTGGCTAGGTAAGAATCCCATTGAGATAGCTCAGATGATAGTGAGTCAGTGAAATGTGACACACTCGGTACTGAAGAGGAAACCAAATCAAACGCTTAAGCACATGGTTACTCCTGCAGGTGAGAGCCAGGTGAGTGTGTCGCTGGAATGGAGCTTCCTCGTGTTACAGGTAATGCTGAGAGTAAGTCCTAGCACAATGCCCTGGTTGAGGATGGGAGGAAGTGGCCTCAAGTTGTGTCAGAGGAGGTTTAGATTGGATATTAGGAAAAATTTCTTTACTGAAAGTGGTCAAGCATTGGAACGGGCTGCCCAGGGAGGTGGTGGAGTCACCGTCCCTGGAGGTGTTCAAAAAACGTGTAGACGTGCACTTTGGACTTGATGATCTTAGAGGTCTTTTCCAACCTTAATGATTCTATGATTCTGTGAGGTTGTAAATATTGCAGGCAAATATTTCAATCCTACACAGAGGCTTCCAATAACGAATTAAGAAAGAGGGCGAAGAGCCTGAGGAGCAATGTGAGGTTTGGAGCTCCGCCGGCTCCTGGCGCTGTCACCCCAGGCCGGGCCCTCCCCTGTGCGCACCCTGAGGGACAGCGGCGTCTGGAAGGGGAAACGATGGCAGGATTTAATTCAGTTTAGCATTTCCAACTGTCGATGTTCTGAAACGTTCAACATAATTGCATTTTCTCGCCGAAAAAGCGGGAGAGCTGCAACGCTTACCTCTTTGCTTTACAAAAAAACCCCGGATTGTTTCAAAGTCAGCCTGCTTCAATGCAGAATGGATTATGATAGCAGTTGGCTTCCCGGATTTTCACCCCTGCCAGTTGCAAAGAATAGTGACTAGAATCTGAAACTAAAGCGTAATTATTTTTCTCTCGGAGTCTGATGGCGGTTTGGCGCCGGGGAGGACATGGAAACAACCAGCTCCAGCGGCTCTGCCAGGGTCCCGGCGCACCCCTGCAAACCGCCTCTTCCAAACGCCTCTTTCTTGGAGCTGGGCCCGGCGCCACCCGGGGGGAGGCGGGGGC
>WAAD01030641.1:0-11587 GCA_013389945.1 Fregata magnificens
CATTTGATAGAGCATTCACAATCACCATAGTTGACCTGGATACATTCGAGGTTTTCCTTGATATAGAGTGCGACTCCTCCACCTCTTCTTCCCTGCCCGTCTTTGTGAAACAGCCTATAACTGTCCATCACAATCCCCCAGTAATGTGAGTTGTCCCACCATGTTTCAGTTATTCCTACGATATCATAACTTTCTGACTGGGCACGGAGCTCCAGTTCCTCCTGTTTGTTTCCCAGACTGTGTGCATTTGTATACATACACTTGAGGTGGTTGCTCTTCTGGTTCACATCTTGGAAGACAGCTAAGGAACATTTGTCTCCGCACTGGTTGGCCTGACTTACTCCCCAGTTGGATGTGATGGCATGAACATTTCTGTTTTGGACCCCATCCCCCAAGTCCTTCAGTTTAAAGCCTGCCTCCTCAAGTTAGCCAGCCTGTTGCTGAAGATTCCCTTGCCCCTTCTAGACAGGTGGCTTCCGTCCCTCCCTAACATGTTATGGTCATCAAAGAATGCCCCATTGTCATAAAAGCCAAAACCCTCAAAACAGCACCAGCCATGTAGCGAGAAGTTGATATGCATTATGAGCCTATTTCTGGCTGCCCCCTTCCCTGGTACTGGCAAAATGGAAGAAAAGATAACTTGGGCACCAATGTTTTTCTTTTACACCCCCAGGGCTTGAAAGTATTCCTTGGTTTTACCCAGGTTTCGACTTTTGGTGTCGTTCATGCCTACATGAAATAGTAACAACAGATAGTAGTAGTCCGTTCTCTTGATGAGTTGTGGCACCCTCTCGGCCACATCTCGAACCTTAGCTCCTGGAAGGCAGCATACCTCTCGTGACTCCCTGTCAGGTCGGCAGATGGGTGCCTCAGTACCTTTCAACAGAGAGTCACCCACTACGAGCACTCATCGTTTCTTTTTATGCTGTCCACTGTGTGTTGCTGGTACAGTTTCCCCTCGCAGGGGGCTTTGCAGACCTTGCTCATGGGTGTCCTCAGCTGTTAAGGCGTTGTATCTGTTTCTGGTCGTGTTGGTGGAGGGTGCAGGTCCTGCTTTTGTGAGTCACCAGGGTACATGGTGCCTCATTCTTAGTGGTGTCTACCACAGGATCATGGCTCTGAAGCCACCTATCTATCTCTGTCTCAGCTCCTCTAATACTACACAGCCTTATAACTGTTTCCCGCAGTTCGGCCACCTGATGTAACGGATCATTGACATGTGCGCACCTTATGCAGGTACTTATCTTTTCTTCAGGAGAAGGGTTTGGGCACTTGCTGCAACCTACCGCCTGTACTGACATTTCCTTTCTTACCAGATCTGTCTGGGTGGAGGCGTCAGATGTCTCAGGGGCTTTCTCTGTAGGAACAGTGGTTTTAGCTCTGAGGGGAGTGCCCACCATTTTGCCAGAGACCTAGAGCACTTCCCTGGGCTGCAGACTTACAAGCGGGTTGCAGAGCCCTTCCTGCTCGAACTGCTGTGCAAACTGCTGCGCCACACCCTTTTGACGTGTCACGCCCTGTTTGCCCCTCCTGGTCGCTGCGCTCCGGGTTGCTCGCGCTCCCTAGGGACCGTTTAAATCTCCTGCGCTGCTCCTGGCAACGCCCATGCTGTGTCAGCCTTGCTCGCAAGAGCTCCCGGCTCGTGATGGGTCCCTCTGCTCACCTTCGGGTTTCCCAGGCTCTGAGATCCACCTTGCCTGCCCCAGTCTAGCACTGAGCCACAGGACTTACCCTGTGCTCCTTGCCAACTGATCTTTAATAATTTTATGGTGGTTCTGAAAAGAGTCCTTGATGGAGGTCTGTAGGAGAAGACAGGTTTGATCTCCTGTCAGTTGACATTTTTCCTCATGTAGAATAATATTTAACAAAAAACATCCCAATCACATTACTGAATTTTAAATTTAAGACATTGTGGTAAATTCTAAAGCTCCTCCAGACTTGAAGAGAAGCAGATTTTGACTTACTAGTACAACAGTTTCTGTTTATCTTAGGAAGATTTTGTAATAGTATTTTACTCTATTTTTAGCCTTTCTTCCTACGAAATCCTGATGAAAATTCAGAGGCATGCTTCTCCCCACACCCACACCCACTCCCTCATTTTACTGAAGGGAAATAAAAGCATTTGGAAAAGAATTGTATTTGACAGCTCACCTATCTGTCTCCTCATCTAGAGGAAGAAATGGTGGTTTATTTTATTTTTTTTCTGTTCTTCATGTCAGAACATGACAAACATTTTTGCTACCTCAGGATTTAAGCATGTTCCTCAATGCCTTGATGCAGTTCTGGTTATTATTGGGCTACTGCTTTCCACTTCTAGGCAAAGTAGTCTGAAGGCACACTTTGTTCTTGAATACATTAGGTATCTTGGGGAGAATGACTAAAGTCTCAGTTTATAAGTCAGCAGACTTTCATCCTATTGCCTTGAAGTCACTCTTAACTCAAGGCTGGGTAAGGTAAAATGTTTATGAAAGATAGAGATTAAAAAAAATTAAAGGAATCAAGTTATTAATCTACTTCCATTAAGTTTAAATCATAAAGGCATCTTTTCTGTTATCTACTTGATGTCCTGATCTCCATCATTCAGAGATTCTGTAATTTTGAAAACCATCTACCTCAGGATGCATCTATTAGAGGAAAATCTTTTGCAGTGGAGCAGCTAGGTTTAATAGATAATTTCTTTTTGAAGTCCCCCCTTTTTGAAGTATTAGTTCTTTCTTTTTTTCTTATCTAGGAGATATCAGAAATGGCTAGTATAATTAAAATCAGAATTATTTCCCTTTGAAAATGTCTCTTCTTTAACCCATGTGCTGTCTTTTTGGCCAGATAGTTAACACTTTCATAAAGAAGAGCACCTCTCCTTTAGTACATTTCAGTGTGAAAAAGTCCTCTGTATTGAACTTTTGCTCTACATCAGCCTGTGCAATGATGGTGTGCTTGATTTAAAAAAAAAAAAAGAAATTAAAAAAATCACCTGGATGAGCTAAATGTGCACCGTTCATTATTGGCTGCTTACTGATATGGTGGTAAATGATCACACGGAGGTGAGAGAGGGAGCTTGGGATGACACTTTGCTTCTTCTTGAGCTACTGGCCATAACACCATTCAAAGGTCTGCTTGCGATGACAAAAGGTTAGAGTAAAGCTTCATGTAAGAAAAGAGTTGCTTCTGTTTCCCACTCATTTCTTGACTTCCAGAGTGCTCTGGCAAATGAGAGCTCTGGTAAGTGTCATTTTCAAACTGTACAGGACATGGGTTTACTCACTGAGAAAAGGAATGAGACAAACACATTTTCTCTGTGTTGCCCAGGAGAATCTGAGGATGGAGAACTTGGCAGAGGCTTCAGCTGCACAGAAAAGGAAGGCAAACATGAAAGCAAGGAAAGCAACGAGCCTGGAGGCTTCCAAAATGGGAGGTGGTAGGCTAAAATTCCTTCATTTGTGATTGCCTGTTGGAGCCCCCTATTAAGAAAGGGTAACGTCACTCCTCTAAAACAGTATTGTGTGCTGCACAACAGCAGTCAGCCATGTTCAATATTGGTTGAATGAACGGGCTGAATTTGCTAAAATAGAGAAGCCATTCTACCTTGTGGCATTTTGAGAAGGTGTTAATTTCTCTATATACAAACAACGTGACACATCTTAACATTTACCAAAAAAAAAAAAAAAAGTCCTAGAAACTCCATGGGGTATGAATCTTGCACAAGCAGGTTGTATATACAGCTGCTCTTATAATTATACTTGAGTGTGATTAAGAAACAGTGAATCCAAGCAGCAGCTTTATGTAGCTAAATGGGAAGAAGCTGCTTCTTGAATGTGTGCAGTACTTGTGTACTTGCACTAAGCTGCTTCTTATATGATCAATTACATAAGCTGACCTTAAACATGTAGATGTGATATTTGTCCTTCATGAGCATTTGAACACTTATGCTGTCAAAGCCAGTAATTAGTCCTTTAGGAAAGTTTGCCTAATGTAATATTTTTGGCTGCATCCAGGAAGAAAAATAAAAGGTGAACTGTTCCAAATCTTGCTTCTAATTGGTTTGCTTTCATTTTATTTTCTTTCCAAAAAATTATTTGCCTTTTTTTCTTTCTTTTTTCTTTTTTTTTTTTTCTTTAACCTGAATGTACACAGATGAAGGGGGTCTTGCTTTCTCAGTATTCCAGTGAGAAAAAAAAAAAAAAAAACTCCACAGTTTGAATTAATACTTTTAACTTATCAAACTTGAGAGTGGCAGGAGTCCAGGGATTTCTGTTGTAGAGAAATATAAGTCATTAATTGCCAAAATTTTCAGAAATTAATACTAGAACCTGAAGGCCAAGTTCTCCATGATCCTTTTGTGCCAAACATGTTCAAACACAAAACCAGAAATTACTTTTGACAGGATTTTCTCAACTGCTGAGGCTGTTTTGGTCTGAACTGAAGGTAAAGTCCTTTTCTCCCTCATGCTGTTAATTTCTTCTGATACAAGGTCAACAAAAGGAGAGAGGAGGAATTGGTCTAGTATTTCAGAATAAGAGCCTTCAGGTAGGTAGAATATGGGAAAGAGAAATCATTAGAAAAGCAATATGAGAGGCAGGGACAAAGAAACAGTCTGAGCTGGGCAGAAATGATGCAGTAGATCAGAAAGACCGAGAACAGTCCTTCCCCGGATTTTTAGTCCTTGGTCTCCCATACATTGTCATGAAGATTTTAACTAACAGCAATCTACAGCTGAGATGGTACATGAGCTCAGAACTATACTTAAACAGTCATTCAGAAAAGCTGCAGTTAGGGACTATTGCACTAATTAGCCTCCTTCCCAGAGTCTGGAAGAGAAGCAGCGTTTTGTGGGTTTTGAAACTTTCTCACTTTCAGCAAGAAACTTACTCCGAAATTGCATGTGCAATTCTCCCAGTCTTTATTTCTGCTTTTGGGAAGGGAAACAAAAAAGTACAGATTCATTCCTAGGAAGGAAAGGAGAGAGATGAACGATCTTCCAGAAGACAACGTGCGGCACAAGAATTTATTTTTTTACAGAGAGCTCTGCTGGGTAGAGCTTATGGTGCAACAACCAGTCTGTACACTGCAATTAGGAGAATGTTCTGTCAGAGGGAGAAAGGAAAATGGAAGAAATGTTACCGAGTTTTAAAGCTGTTATCCCATGTTAGCCTTCCTGCATGTAGAAAGTAGAGTTTCTTTCCTATTTCTTTCATGTCTTCTTGCTTGAGTTGTGTGACCTGCTATGCTGGCTTTAACGGGAGGTCGTAGAACATTTGGGTGAAAGACAGATTTGGTGCACAAACCAGTTTACCATATTCCATATAACAGTAGGATAGTTTTGTTGTCAGCAAACCCTCAGAAATAATCTGTCCTTAATTATATAATTAAAGCAGAAGTTGATTCTCTTCAAATTAGTCTATAATGAGATGGCATGAACAGCATATTCTTTCTGAAAATGTGTACCTTTTCCTTATGATCACCAGCTTTTGAAATATTGCTAGGATTTCAACAAACTGGAGTCACTGAAAGAAGCAAATGAAGAAAAATTCAGAATTGTTATGGTAATAGTCTCAGATTATTTAATTCATGTTGGTTATGATTTTCTCAACATCTCTATGCATGTGTGGACTCTCATACAATTACATGAGAATTCACTTTTGTTAAACTTGACTGTCATTAAGAAAAAAAGGAAGGACTGAAGTTTCTTGTCTTTAGAAGAGTAATGTTCTAGGAGTGAAAATATAGGTGCTCTACTTCAGTGTTTTTCTGTTCCTTTTTTTTTTCTTTTTGTTTCCCCTCAATGAGGTCTCTACTACAAGAAAAAAGAAAGGTATTGCTTTATTCCTTTATTCGTCTCATAAATATTAACTCTGCATCCCTCAGAACTCTAAATCTTCCACAAGAATATTTATTAGGAAAAAAGGGTGCTAATAAAAGCGTTCAGAAAAAGTTAGAGAATGTGAAGGAGACATTTAATTTCCTACAGACAAAGTCTGGTTTTATCTATGCAATAGTTTAACAAATTTTTCGGTTTTGTTTTTTTTTGCAGCTGGGGGAAAAAAATCAGCATCTGTTCCACTTTGTCTGAATACACATTACAAAGAGAAAGCTTGCCAGATAATGAAAAATACCTCTGTTTCAAAGTATTTGCTACAAATCAAATACCTCCTAAGACATGAAACAAGACAAATAAGTGCTTAGTCCAGGCTTCTAAAATAAAAGTGAGGAAGGTTGAGTAAAACCCCTTCCAAATGGATTTTGTTAAGAAAATGTTCCACAAAGTGTAGGTGGTATTATAGTGATGGGCTGAACAGCTGGAGAATATTGTAACACACAAGCTCTGGTAAGGTGCTGATTCTGAAAGCAGTATCTGTTTATCCAATCACTTGACCCTCTTCAAGGCAGGTTAACACTTCAGCACTGGTGCAGCTTGAAAGCAATCTATACTTTTATGCCTGGTCTCCAGGAGAATTGTGATGCCACAGACTTCAATAATCTTGCAAAATGTTTTTGCCCCATTCCTCCCATGTCCAGACTGTAGCGGCACAGTGTTGGGTAGCATAGCGTGAGCACTTGTGATTCTGTGTGTTTGTGCTTAAAAGAGACTGGTAAAGTTTTGATAAGAATTGCAAGTATTTTTACCATGGTATCTCTGATCAAGCCGTCTGACGGCACAGTTCTTCACTGGTCCCATTTGAAGTGTGTCAGTGCTACTTCGGATGGGCAGTGAGATGGTTCAGCTGTGTAAGTCCTCAGCACAGCCCCACAGAGCACCTGCCTACCCCTCGGCGACACCTCCGATGGCTCAGAGGGTATGTAGGGACAAATGTATCTGAAAACATCTTGTCACCAAGTTTAAACAAAGGTCGGCACACTTCTTTTCTAGGTCATTAATAGATAGGGTCTTGGAAACACTTTGTGCTGGTTCACAAAGACAGGATGTCTGCAGGGAGACTGAGAGGAGATTCATGTAACAACTTGCAGAGAAGCCACTGCAGGAAAGAGGTAATTCTTATATCTATTTTCTAACAGAGAAGCCGAGGAAGTAAATGTTCTAAGTTTACTACGTGCTGAGCTAAGGAAAAGTTCAGAGCATGATGATAAAAGTGCTCTTACGAAGTTTTCTTGAGAGTGCATGGTGCAGGTTCAAGTGGAGAACTTATCCACACTTTTATGGCATGTGTCGTTCATACTGGTTCAGTTTTTGCAAATGAGCAAGCAAGGGTGAATAATTCCAACAATTAGTACTGTAAGAGCACAAGGCAAAGGTGAGAAGAATTTCTTTGTCTGACATCTAATTCATTAAGTTGGGTCAATGAGATGCTAATGCTACAATTTTTAATATTATGTATATTTGGTAGAGTGTATTCTCAGTGAACTTAAAATTCTCATTTGGATACTATTCAGACAGATAGAGTACAAAACAGAAAAAAATCTCACTTTCTTATTCTTTGTGGCTATGCTAATGCATTTGTTTACAGCAGTGACATTTTCTCAGATCACTAATGTACTTTTTCCTTCATATTGCATGTAATTGTGTCATGCCATACTCTTCTCATTTTCTGCCTTTATTGGGCTCTTCCATGACAAACTGGGTTTGGGAATAGTCAAGAAATAGGGGTACATGGAAGACTTAACAATTAAATAGTGTAGCGGGAGAAGAAGTGGTGAAGATGTTAAAGAGAGAAAATACTTTCTACCAGTCATGTCCTGAATCCTAAAATTTCAATTCTCATACTGTCTATTCCTTTAAAGCTTCACCTGGGAGACTGGTAATGGTATCTAGTGAATTTCTTTAAATTGAAATTTTATTTACTTTTGAAAAGAACTTTGTTCATTATGGTAGGATAAATTAAGCATCTGTTAATTGTTCTTCTCCCTGACTCAATTAAATGTCATAAAGACATTTCATTTCACTAAACTAGGCATTTAAGCTAATAAATTTAAAGGCCAGATCCTGCTCCTGTTTATGCAGAATCCGTGACAACTTGAGTCCATTCAGGTGTTCGCACCACATCCACTGCCAGAACATGGGCCCAGATCCACAGAAAAAACTCGTGTTTTTTCTGATGATGGGGAAGGAGTTGGACTCGATGATCCTTGTGGGTCCTTTCCAACTCAGGATATTCTATGATTCTATGAAACCCTATTTATACAACTGCGAAGTGAAAACTACAGTTATGACCAATTGGTTGTCTAAGGTAAGCCCTGTCTGGTGATCTGTTCAGCCTTACGGACATTTGCATTATCTGACATGAACCCCTTCCTGAAGGTTTCCAAGTAATTTTCTTTCATGACAGTGATAGCAGGAGTTTCAACCATTTGTCCAATAGCTCTGGGACTCTTAACACCCACCAAGGGTGCAGGTGGGCCAGATTCAAAGGCTGCCTGTTCAGCATGGATTCAGATTCATATCTTCTGTCTAGCAAAACTACAGGGAATCATGTGGTGGAGCAGCTCTCATTTCTTCCTTGAAGAACTGCCACTTTCAATAGATATTTAAATGTTTGTTAGACCAGAGACAGAGAGAGACTATGTCCTCACCAAGCAGAAAGATGTTTTTGCTTGGTGATTAGGAGGGGAGTGACCAGTGTTCCCATTTATTTTTCTAGTGATTGTTTAAAGATCTTCATTCCCTCCACTCTTTCAGATCAGGTGGAAAAGGCCTGTCATAAGTTCACAACTCCAGGTCTTGTTAGAATTTAAATGAGGATTATGACGTTCACGATTTCAAAATAGGAAAGGTGGGATTTAGGCTAATGTTTTTTGTGAGTATAGCACTTGGGTAGTGTCACCAGTTATGCCAGTCTAGACAAGGAATGTGGGTACCTCCCTAAACTTCCCTTTAAAGTCTGAAGCATCCTTTAAATATGTATTCTAAACTACAATTTTGGATATACCTTTAAATCAGTATGTCAGAAAGACTTCCTTAGGTATTAGTATACGTGTTTAAAGATAAAGGGAAGAACTCCAAACTAACATAGTCAATGGCATATTCAGCTAGTTTTCATTACAACTTGATTTCTTTTGTGACTAAAAAGTCCAAAGCTGTCCATGAGAAAAAAAAAAAGTGTTTTGATTTCGGCTTTCAGCATTCTAAATGAGCAATGCTTTGCCAAAAATATTTAGTCACTTTGATGTTGAGATGCTTCAGACTTTTTTTCATTCTTCAGTCTGTGATTTTCCATGATCTTCCATACATCTCTCATTTTCTTTCCTTTCTTCCCTTCATTATTCCTATGGGGAGGGGGGGGAAGGGGGAAGTGATGGTTGACTACTTGGTCTGATCAGTAGACCTCATTTTGAGAAATCTAGATATTTCATAGTTTTAGAGAATGTGAGATTTGCAGTTTTCTCCATCCAGATGGGTATACTTGCATGGTATGTTTTAGTTCCCAAGGGGCTAAGGTATTCCTGGTATCTAGGAATCTCTACAATAAAATTTTCATTTTGGAAAAATCTAGAAACTGCTGTCAGCACTCACTTTATGGTCCAGTACTTCAATCTGTATTCTGTCTGTGCTCATGCATCATTCTCAGTGATTCCAATGGGAAAGTCATTGCAGCACGAGAGCTGAAAGAGAAAGCAGTATGAGCTCAGTCTAATATTCACTGAAGTTGGTTGGAAGCTTCATACTGACCTCAGAGTGCAGCACTAGGCAAAGCCAACTGTCCTCCACTGCAGTGTTTGTATTTCATAAACCAAGGCCTTGTATAAACAAATAAATAAAGCACTGCTGATACGCACTCTGGTATTGTAAATTCATAATAGGTTTCATTTAAAAATTCATTTCTTATGATCGACCCAGCACTGCTTGACCGGTGTACTTATGTAGTTTAATTGCACTTACTGTAATCTGAAAAGCACAATTGTTATTGCTCAGTGTCTCTCCTGTGGCTGCAGTCCTGGTCTGTGTTTTCTATAATCAAAGCATCTGAAAGCCCACTACAGTTCTGTGCCATTCTCACTTCAACAGGCCGGCTTAAAAATCCATTGTCACTACAAGAGTATTTACCAGTTTTCAAACATTTAAGAGTTACTAAAACTGGTAGGGATGATAAATTACTTTTCCTTCCTTTTGACATGTGTAAAATAATGAATATTGATGGTTATATACCTGTGTAAAGCTTAAAAGCATTCACTGCTTGTTTTAATAACTGTCCTTGCACACATGAAAATGTATTTTCTGTATATGCACAGAGTGAGTCTGCAAAGCCAAAGTGTCTTCTCATCATTGTTGGAAAAAGTACCATGCTGGCAGGAAAGCTGTGTCAGTTCTTCTTCCATTTTGTCCTTTTTTGGTGTACAAGACTCATCTCTCAAGTAGCACTAGGGGGATTAATCTGTATACTGGCATTAAAGGTATGGGTGTTTGGTAATATGATACGACTGCACATGGTATATTGCACAATATAGGCAAACTTCAAATGAGCATAGATGCATGGCAGGAGGGAGCAATGTTTCCACCAGCAGAAAACCACTGGAGTACAGCACCACTGTCTCCTTACACTGACAAAGCCACCAGCAGGAGAGGACTTTTAGTCCATCAGCAGCAGGTGGCACAAACTCTTCTGGAGCAAGAGAAGCAATGGTGCAATTCTGCTTCCTTGTGACATATGGGAGCAGCAGAACAGGAGTGTAAAATTAAGATGTTATCTGTTTTAATTTTCATGATATGTGCACAATTTAGCAGATCTGTAAGCTATGGCTTGCAGCTGTGAATGAGGAGTCCCTGAGTTGAAAATTGCTTTTGGAAACATTTTTTTCCTCATGAAGCACTCTAGCTGCTGTTTTCCAAAGTCCAGATATACTGTCGGAGTTCCCTGTTGCTAATCTTGCTTATTGTCTCCATGTTTATTATTTGTTTTCTCTTCTCCTTAAGTCTTGTGTCTTAGGGACCAAAGGCAGAGGGGAGCACTAAATGCACACAAGATTACTAAAGAAGCACAAGGAAAAGGTGGTTCTGGGTTTTTTTGGGTGACAATTCACCCTACTGTGATACCAAATTAGCTAGATGATGAGGTATATTTAACCAAATAGTATAATCTAAGAAGGAAGGAGCATATTCCTTTCTTATTCTTCAGTATGACTGCTGTCTTCTGCTTGGTCAAATTTGATTATTACTGTCCCAAGAATGAGTTGGGACATTATTATTATAGTGACAGTATTATTATAGATGACCTTGATTTATTTCCTGCAGGGAGGGACAGTGCCTTCTAACTCCATTGACCTTTTGTGCAGAAGAACATTCAGACCCAGTACCACTATTAAGAAGAGCAGCAGCAGCAAAATTTCAATTGTCAGAAGTTAATGCAGACTCTTTTTGAAAGACATGAGTGCTGTCGCCATGCTGGTGTATATTATTATCTTTAAGCTGTTCATGAAGAATGAGTTCTTACACAAACAAGACAAAAAATGAGCTCTTTTATTTTATACCCTTATATATAATGTATAATTATGTATAATTACAGAACACCTTGATAATTATAATCTGAGTATTTACAGATCTCATTCTATACTACCTCCTGAATGTATTTCATATTCTAGAAGCTTTCATTTTGCAACCTGTAGAATAGACAACTCATAAGCCTGTAATAAAATGTAGTTT
>WAAD01030643.1:3679-19804 GCA_013389945.1 Fregata magnificens
ATCAGAAAATGGAATCTTGCAAAATACTCGCATTTTTCCCTTCCCACATACGTAAAAACATCTTGTGGGAAGTAGGAAAGCCAGCATCCACTGGAGAAGCTGTGCACAAGACCAGCCTTCAAAGCTATTTCAAGAACCATGCTTTAGAGATAATTTTCATTGATTATATCTTTCATTGATCGTATCTTCTGTGGCAAAACTGAAGGATGCCAGGATGGAAGTATCAGGAAACAATACAAAAGCTTCTATGGGAGAATAGAGCTTGTGGTCTGAACTGGTTAATTGCCAATTACTTCACTTACAAAGCTCTACTGCATTAAAAAAAGTGCAAATATTAAAACAGTTTGGTCTTCAATAAAAGCAGAAAACTGATCTATGTAACATACAGGTATGCAATAGCTTGCTCTAAATTGTCCTGAAGAGAACACAGATGCCTCTGATGGACTACAACTGAAAATAAAAGAACAGAACAGATACAGGCAATANAGTGACTCTACTCCTATTGTTACTACTGTCTTCACAGACACAGAATGTTACTGGTGCCTCCCCAGACACTCTTGGACCATCTTCAAAGTGCTGTGGGTACCCAGTGCTAGGAAGCTGAATTTCCACTAATGCATCGCATTAAACTGGGACACAATCACACCGGTCTGAGCCCGGAAAACAGAAGATGCATTAGAGTAAAGCTGTGGATTTGTTAATTGCTACTACAAGCCAAATCAAATAGGCAAGGAAGTAATGGCAGCTTTTAAGGAAGCAGGCCACAGTTTGTGCTATCAATACCAGAACATGAAGTATCACATAAGGGACAGATTAATGAAGAATGTTACATGTGTGTCAACTCTTCAAAATAATTTAAACGAAATTTCAAATTGCTATGCTATTGTCATCTGTGCAACAGTGGTACCGGGGTCCACTTCTGACACTGTCTAAGCCCAAGAACCCCACTGAAGTCCATGTCAATGAAAGGTGACTGCTGGCCCAAACGACTCCACTTTTAGTAACAGACTATTGTATTTAAGGCCAGGCTGATAAGAAAAGGTTTCCAGATACTCAGATTCCCAAAGCTGTTTGAAATGGTCCAACTTCAAGAGAACAAGAAAATTAAACTGTTCCTAAAAGATCATTAAATTTGTTTAATTCTTAATTTGTTTGCTCCCTCTACTGGTTCTCCTGCAGCAGTTGCAAGCAGCAGTTAATAGAAGAGTAAAACTAATGAACAATCCCAAACATGTTTTGCATGAGTGACATTTGAGCCAGTTGCTAATAAACCAAATTCCACTCCATCCATATTCATCATAAACAGGGGAGTGAATGTGGTAATGAAATAATCTATTCTAAAAGCATTTCAGAGGCCAGTGAAACAGACTGTAAAACTGAGTATGGTAGTGATTTATTTTAATATTATGTTAAATAATAGAGCAGATTATAACCCAGTAGAGCACTGACTATAAACAGCCCATGAAAATGTATGTGCCCGACACATGAACACTAACATTGCATTGACGGAGGGAAGGATGAGAAAGACTGCAGGATTTACAGTCAAGTTCTTTTGGCAGTTGTTCAAATATGATCTGAAGTTCCCAGGGCATTCTTCCAAAAAGCAGGGATAACCCTGGACTGTTCACAAACATTCCCTCTCAAGAAAATAAAACATTGCCTAACACTAAATACGATACTGTGCTATCAGGAGTTAACCCACTACCTACCAGTACATAAAACTGGAAATAGAAAGTTATTATGGAATGCTTAAAACGCTATGTTCTAAGTGACCATTTAAAAATTAAGCTTTTTTTACAAGATTATCCTGAACAAAGCAACGTGCTTAAATCCAGACATTATTTTAGTAATATTTTCAGAAATGCAAGATAAAAACATGGTTTAAAAAAACAATTGATTTTTCGCATCAAAAGTATTTTTACCCTTATATATTCCAGCCAATGTGTGGAGTCCACATTTGATAACCACCGAGTCTCATCAATAGTAGGATAAACTATTTCTTTAAGTTTACGCAGGGATTCTCTCATTACGTGTATATTATGAATTTCCAGAAAGACCAGCTCTGCATTTGGGTAGGCACTTTCACCTTCATATCCTCCACCTTTAGCCTGTCATTCAAAAAGTAAAAACAGACGAAGAAAAGAACATGTACAGGACTTCAGTATAAGGTTGAGAGAGTTATTTTGGTCAGGTTTCAGGATTTTCTGAGAGGAAGGATTATTTTAGCACTAATAAGAATATATTTTTGGCTTTTGTTTTTCTAGGAAGCACTAGGGTATTTTTTTTAGGTGAAAGAAATTCTAACTGTAATAGGCTGCATTTGATAATACATTCATATACCTTCCCCTTTTTACTACTGAAACCTTTGGTCTTCTGTGGGCTTTACTGCATCATTTCTCAGCTGTGCCTTCACGCTGCCTTCAATTCCTGCCAGCCTTTCCAAAATGCTACAAGCAACTTTCCTTCCTTCCCATGCCCTCTTTAGAGATCCTTTTTCATCTCTTTTCAACATTAAGTTCTCCTCATCCTCATCTCTTACTCAATCTTCAGCCTTGTAATAAAGACAGAGCTACTAGTGCTAGTTATGATCCAACCTACCTTGTTTGTATCTGCAACGCTATTTTGTCTGGCATCAAAGATGATAAGTTTATGTGACTGAGCATTGGCATCCATTATTGTCTGCAAATATTTTTCATCTTCTTTGCAACGCTTATCATTTGGGCCTACCGATGGCTGACTGCATCGTGTTATTGTTGCTTGGCTCTCAGGATGAATCCAGGATAACACCTGGAATAAAAGAAAATTATTTTAGTTTACTATACTACTATAAAAGCAGCAGGCCAGAGCGCAATTAGACAATCACACTGTCTACATGGCATTATTCGCTGGCAAATCAACAAACGCAAATTTAAGGACAAGCTGACGCAAAACCATATTGACAGCACACTAGCTCTGCTCATCCCAAATTTGAGCTTGAAATACAAAGTGATTCTAAACATCTTAGCTTTTATTTCTGATAAAAACTCAGCCTGCTACTGCATCTTACTAGTTAGAAAAAAAAGAACAAAGGAGGAAGAAAAACTGCTTCCACGTGGAAGTCTATGGACCTGTACACTACCTTGCTAAGCAGATCTATAGCATGAAAACCGCTACCACCTAACATATTTAAAGGGATTCTTATGCTACCTGCAAAACTTGTCTAATTCTCAAGAAAACTGCTGCGGCTGTAACACATTCCACACCAAATCAGAACACAAGCTAATATGTGAATTAGCATCAGATACCATTGTGGCTCAGAAGTGTTAACTCCAAACAAAAATTTATTACATGGCACAATAACCAAGCAATTAGACTCCCATTTGAGTTGCTCTCTTCAGTTCTAAACCCAGCAAGCCTAATTCTTCTTTCTTCTCCCCCTGCTTCCAGGAAGGAAGCCAGCCCACTGTTATTTAAAAAAAAGCCTAAAAGAATTCTGATAATTTCTTATAAGCTACAAATTTGTAGAGCACTTATATCTCCTTGTAAAAGTTTCACTTACTGGAACTCTGCCTTTTGCTCTAAACGCTGCCACTTTTGAGAGGTCATCATCCTTTACACTGGTTGGCACAACAAGAACAGCAGGATATGTATCACAAAGCTCATAGGTGCTGTTAATTTTGGATATTTTCCAACTCTCATTGGGCAAGCCCTGTATGAAAGCAAAACATTTTTGTATTTTTCAGGTTAGACCTTTACATATTTGAGTTTGGGGTGATGAAAATTTTTATATGCTACATAGTTTTTTTAAAAAAGTGTGCCCACATTTTTCTTTCAAATAAGCTATAAACTTTAGGTCTTCATATTGAACCATAAACCAAAACACTAAAAGTCTTTCCTATTTATTGTCTTTAAGACTGATATGCAAAATAACAATTTGAATAGGCTGCACACTCAGGTAAAAAGTGATCATATAGGGAAATAAAAATACTTTTGCACTAGGTAGATTTACAATGACAAACTACAGTTACTCTTCTGTTTAATACTGCTTATTCGAAACCAAATTTTTATAAAGCCTATATTTTCTACAGACAGCACTTGGAAAACGTGGATTTAAGAATGCATGTTAAGATAGACCAGTTTGCTCAAGTACTCAGCACCTCTTATCTCCATCAACTTTAGCAGGCGCTCAACACTCAAAGTCAGGCCACTTACATTTTGTTACCTAAACATGAGATCTAGACAGTCTCTGTATGTAGCTAGAGCGGAAAACTTTGAGTTTTCTTTAGTATTTTTTCCTTGTTTAAATGGCTCTGGGGGAGATGGAGGAAAAAATAATACCCCAAGTACTTATATAACTTACCTGCCTCTTATATTCTGCCATTGGATCATACACTTTCCAGCCATTAACAGCAAACTTTTCTTTATAGCTGAATGCAAAAAGAGGCTAAAGACAACAAAGCAAAGGCATAAATTACTGTCTTATGGGCTGTATGCACAATAAGCTCCAAAACAGTGAACCTTCTAATATTTCAAATGTAACGCTTCTAAAACTCTGTAACAGCAGACATAAAACCTTGAGTCAAGACTGGACAACACTGTGCTAGAAAGAAAATGAAAGACAGTTTCCTCCTTCAAGTACATGCTATATAATTAACAAAATCAAGATAGGAAACAGTCAGAGAGAGTTGAAGTTACTTGCCTGCGATCATACAACACATCAATGGCAAAGCCAGAATGAGGAAATTGGTCTCCTACCTCCCAACCAGTTCCTTACCCATACAAGCAAATGAAATAGCATTCTGCAGCTAACTAATAATAAGACTAATTGTACCTATTTGTTGTTTTAGACAGAACTTCTAGACTGAATTATCTACTGCAGAAAATAAGTCAGTACATACCTATTTTTAATCCAGCAACATTAGGCAAATCTAGATCTCAAGGGTTATGTACAAATTAACTAACTTCACCGATAGCAGGGCATAGCATGATGTTTTACGAATTAATGCAAAAAGGAAACAGGGTCAGAGTAGCTTGCCTGCTCTGTAACACATTTTATGAATCAACATTTCAACGTTTGCTATACAGCCCTTGTATTTCCCCACCCACACTTTCCAAAGAGAGGAGAGCCAGTGACAGCCTTCTCTACATCTTAAGACTTACCAGCCCATTAGAAACAGGAAACGCGCGTGTTACAAGGTTTTCAAAAATCTCCAATCTGTTCTGCTCTTCCTGTTTATAAGCCAGCCGCAAATTTCTCATATCCTGTCAAAAATAAGTTACGCTACTTTACTGTATGATAAATTAAAAAAAAAAAAAAAAAGCAGTTATAAGAAATTTGATTGAATGAAGGCATATATGTAGCGCTAAGTCACTGACATCATCTAACCCACACCAGAACAGAGTTCTGTAAGCGTTCGTATCAGATGACTAGGATTGTCATTAGAGTTGCTAGATATCATAAAAATACCCATTTTTCCTTTGAATTCACTCTTCAGAGAAAAGGCAGAAGTGTTTAAGACTGCAAGTATCAGAAGAGGAATTGAAATATATTATCTAAATGAAGCAGGGTTCAAATATAGGGAACTGATCAGACAGAAAAACAGCACGTGTGCATGCAGATTCCTCTTACAGAAAAATGAAATGAAAATACTTTAATATGAATAAATCTCTACCATGTCATACCTTGCAAACTATTTCTATACCACATGAGTTGTCTCCGTGGCTCTGTACTCCAATTTTTTCAACTCTACTTATGACTCCAAGGGGAACATCAACAACAAAAGGTGGATCCTGAAATTTGTATATAAAACAAATTAATTTTGTTACATCAGGAGGAATACAGACTAATGTTATTCACGTATGTTTCATTAGAGTCAACTATAATTCCTGTTTAATGGACTGCTATGGAACATCATACTTCACTTACATCAAATTTGTCACTTTCTGAAATCTCCTTCAGCAACATCCCTATCCGAAACAATATGCAGATAGATAGCGAAGTCTTACCCTTTCAACACTTTTGATATACATTCTGAAGTCCGTCACTGTTAGTGTACCACTGACTGCTCCCATAAATGGACAGATATACATAACATCTTTAGCTGGAAAACAGACCAATTAAAGCTTGGTTTTACTATTATAGACATTTGTTCCATAAAAATCTATTTCCATTTTAAAATAGTAAGATTTTTGCAGTTCCATAAGATTTTGATGCTTGACCTCTATAGGAAAGCCTACTCTTCAGGTGCTGTCAGGACTGAAAGAGCTGTCTTTATCTTAACGACGGAAACAATCAAATTCCTCAGTCCCACTGCTGCTCAGCAACTACTGAGCAACTGGGGCTGGGCTCAGCTAGCGTGGGCTGCAGTAAGGGCAGGCAGGTAACAAAGCACCCTGCTGGTATTCTTAGCTGCAGGCGGCTCTGGTCCCTGCCCTGAGGTGTAAAGCACCCACACTCACCTCAGAGAGAGCAAGCGTCCAAATGGGCAATTACTGGTGTGTACGCAACTGGCCTCCAAGTAATTCAGTTACACGCCCATATCTTCATTTTCACTTTTATTTGAAAGAGCTAGCATTCCTTTCTAGCCAAGTACTGTACTGCTAACACAGAGCTTGCCATCACAGGCCAAAGTGAAATAATCTCATTAAGAGCTGGAAACTAAGTTTTCCATAACTTCATCTTCTTTGCTATCACAATTTTGAAGCATTTGAACCTATGAAGTATCCTTGGCATCCCCAAGCAGAAATACAACCCATACACCTATATGGAACAAACTAACCCTTGAAAAAAAATGATTTATCTATATGGAGCAAGTCACCCACTGGAACTGATTTCTCCTTCCCACATTTGGATTTAAAAGACAAAGAAAAGAAATCCACATCAAATCAGCTAATCTAAAGTGGCATTAAATTAAAATAACAAAAGACAAAAGGAAATAATATTCTGTTTTTAAATAAATAAAACAGTGATTTAATAGTATTCAGTGTAGTACTCAATAGTATGCTTACCAATAACTTTGATTGATTCTCCAGGAAAAAGTGGAGCCTCTTCCATCTGTGCTAGTTTGTTTCCATCCCGCAGTGCCTGGCAGAAATCCAAAACCACGAGTAAATCTCGCTTTCCATCTGTACTACATTGATACATTTTGATGCAAAGTGCTTTTACTACCAGATTACTGGAACACGAGAAGTCTATCTTTTTTTACAAGGCACAACTGTATTAAACAGTACCATAGTTAAAAAAAAAAAAAAAAAAAAAAACAACCCAAAACACCAACAAACACAAAACTCGGTATTATAAATATTACACAGACATACATGTTAGTAACATATTAGTAATAAAGCATTTATGCAACAATTAGTTTCACATGCTAGCTACATAGAGCATACAAAAATATGAACAATAAGATCAGCCCAAATTTATAATTAATAATTTGTTAGTCTTTTGCTAAATGCAGCTATTGTTTTAGGTATTTTACCTACTTGAGAACATTTTAAAGCTCATATTAATCTTTTTCTGTTCTTAATGTTGCTTATTTAATATTTGAGTATTTTCATCTGAGAGAATTATATGGCAGAAGCTTTATTTATTTAACATTTTCACTTTGTATTTTTGATAGCAAGAAGTCAGAAGCACTCCACGATGCTCTAGTTCAATTATTACCCTACTGAGAGTGCCACAGGTTATGGAAGAGGTCCATGACAGGAATTTTGGATCTAGAAGGTCAGATTAAGAATTAAGTAATAATGAAATATAGAAGAACAAATAGCAATTTTAAAATAAGGTCCAGTTCCATAAATTTTCATTTAGGTAAATGGCTTCATTCCTGAATGATACAAGATCGATCCTTTGGGACCTTCGCTGGCGGCTAAGATTTACAATGCACTAGAGATTTTAATTAAAAGGGTTTGCAGGACTTTTAAGGACCATGTGAGAAAGTGACCTCCCTCAGGTCAACATGATGAGATATTAACGTTTCAATTTTTTACATCCTGAAGTGACAATAAATATAATGGGCTATGTTACAGTAAACAAATAACTCTGATCCACATACAAATAACTGGTAGGGTCTGTCTGCCTCCAAACAAACTACCCCAAGCCCTCATTAATAAATAATTTCTAAAGATATTTACATTGATCTCTGGCTTTAGATTTTCTTGGAAACTAACAGAATTTTGTGTTCAGCACCCCATTACAAAAGATGAGGTGTAGAGAATTAGCCAATACATACAAACCTAGAAGGACGGATGTGCTCTGTCAGACAGGGGCTTACGTGCAGTATTACATTTTAGACTACACGACATTACAGGAAAACCCTACCTAGCGCATAACCAGTTAAGACGCTAAATGCTTTCTATGGATTCTCTTGCATGAGAAGTATAAGATTTGTACATACTGTACAAGTACTAATATATAGTACCTTGCTACACAGTTAAAGAATGAAAGATGAGTAAAACTTGCCACCTGATCAGGTTCTGCTTCAGAATGATAGCCATTGTGTCCATCCTGAATCTCCTGCTTTGCATGAGGCAGCAGTAGGGCAAGAGAGAAGTAACAGGAAAAAACATGCAGACAAATGAAAGGACAGAATCTTTTCTTTTTTTGTTTCCCTTTTTTTTCTTTCCTTAAAAAGACAGCATATACTTTAACTCCACTTCAGCTATTCAAAATCTTCCACTTCTGGCACAAACTACTTTCCACAGAAAGGAATCCAAGCTATTAGCACGATGCTTTTAATGGTATTTGGCACAACACAAAATGAAAAATGTAATCCCTTTTTCACAAAAGAGTCAGTGCTGGTAGATAAGAACATAAAAGTATGTACTGTCTCTTTAAGACAAACAACCTTATAGTGAAGAAAATGAATTCAAAGTATGCCACATGCTTATCAATAGAAGAAACTGAGTACAGCTTGCAATGGTAGCATTAGGGGAAAACTCATGCAGTCTTTCAAGGAAAAAATAGGTGAACATCAAATAGAAGTATTTAGACAATTTAAAAAAATGCTTTACTGTGTAAAACATGCTTTAATTGAACCTTCAGTTTTATGGTTTCACATATTTTCCCAGCAACTTCTGTGTTGTTGCTGGAAACCTAGTCAATAACTTTACAGACCCTAAAATCACTCCTCATAGCAAAACAGGCAAACAAGTCACATTTTTATGTTAATTTATTTCTGCATCATATTGGCAGCAAATCCTGAATATTAATTAAATCTCTTTAATAAATCTCAGGTCCCTATGCACTCCAGAGAGAAGCACAAATGTCATAGGGTCATATGAAGCAATTGTTTCAATATGTTCAGCCAAAATTGTTCTTCCGTCATCTTCCTTTACTAACTGGACAGAAGTTGTGTTCATGACAGCCTATTATTCCCAGTTCACACGCAAAGAACTTCTCACTTGATAGACTGTAAAACCAGACCCACTCTAAATTTGCAAATCTTTGCTAAAGTCAATTTTTCTTTTTACAGTATTTCAACAGAACCCTCAAAAAAAGAAAAACTTAGAAGGATTTTAGATATCTTCAGATAATTTGACCTCTACAAGAGTTTTAAAAGTTACAATTAATTAAAAAACCCTCTGAAATTATAAAGAACTCCTAACATTTATGTATTGGTGGACTTCCGTTAAATAGAAATTACTTAAATTTCAGACCATAAAAGTGTTGTTTCTGAAATTAAAGTAAAGTAGATATTGTGGTCTCTGGAAGAAAACCAGAAGGACAACCAGCAAATACACCAAAAGATTTTAAATAAATCAAAGAGAGAAGCACAGCAGATCATTCAAAGACCGGAGCCTTTACAAAGAACTATGAAAAACTGAAGGAAAACAAGGAAAACAATCAATTTTTGTTACTCAACCCAGACCAATGATTTCAAGAGCTATCTATTTAAAAAAAACAAAACAAAACAAAAAAAAAGCAACTTGTGGATTTGCATGGTTGGACTAAACACATCATTTTCAAATATGTAAACAACGGATGAGAAAAAGAAATCATTCAGACTTCACCTCTTGGTTTGAGACTGAACAAGAGGTCTTTGTTTGAATAAAAGTGTTAGACACATTTCATGAACAATGTCAGAACACTACCCAGATCATTTCTCACTCCATAAATGTTACTAAGACAGAGGGACAAGAAAACAATGCAGGCCCTTTTTATATCTCCAATGAACAATGGGCAAGACCTAGTTGCAAAACTATCATTAAAAAGATGCAGGTCATTGCACTAGCGTCTAACTTCAAACCTAACTTTCAATCCTACTACAGGGTGGTAACAACTAAGGTAAAACATGTACAAAGGCAGGCATGAATTGGTATCTTATTTAAATAGGATAGACAAAGACATAACGCTTTTACCGCTCATATTCTTTAGCATAACACGTTAGAGCTGCTAATACAGTACTCTGTAGTCCGACGCATGTAAGCCTCAGTTGCAAGCATCCATTTTGTCAAAATTAATGTAATAAAACTGAAGTTAGTATTGCACATTCATAACATAATTTAAAAATACTGCTCTCTTACACATTGAGTTTTATTGCTCATGAAAACACTGTAATGTATATAAAGCATTTCTATGGCAAAGAAGCTGTTGCACTGCATAGCAAAATGGTCTGACTGGTTCATAAAAACCACTAATGAAGTAAAGAAGAACGCTTGACACGCCAAGACCTCACACAGCACAGAAGACAAACAGGTAGGAGGCCGTTTTACTGCTAGCCAAAGGTAATCTTACCCGTACAACAGGCCTCCTGCACACCTGTTAGTTAAAATATAAAATGTTATCCAACAAAACACACAGATTTGATTTGTTAAAGATACTGTATCTTATTTCATCAGATTTTCAGAAGAACTCTACTTCCAAACACTTTAGTTATAGCCAGGTTTTGAAAGAACAAAACAAAATTATGCAGATCTAGTAGCTCTCATTTGCAGAATTGTTTTGGTCTAAAAACCATCTAGCCACTTCATTTTAGTGATGTAACAAATGCCAAGCTCTTTTGAAACATTCATTCCTAAGCACCCTTTTATCCCGTTACAATGTGCTATTGTGAAAAGAGAAGAAAGAGCCTGGTAATCCTTCTAGGTGGAAGACAATAAGCCTCCAATAACAGCCATGAAGTATAACCACCATATCTTTTAGATTCAAATGGCAAAACAACGATAGCGACAACTCTTCTTAACTTATTTCTGAAGGTGTCTATATTCAGCTACTATAACCTAGGCAATTTTCATTTATATGAACCCCTCATTCAAGAGTACTCTCCAGGCAGAGAGTATGTCAGAGAAGACATACATAGCAGAGTTCAAACTCAGAGTGAGATCATGTTGCTGTAGGGTTTAGCAAGCAAGAGCTCACTCAGTGCTCTCAAGTTTTGACGACTTCGTTTGCAGCCCCTTTGCTTCCATTTGATTCCCCCTTCCCCTAAATTACATTCTGGTAAGGTAAGTTACACAGAGTAACATGAGTAACACCATTAGATATAAGAATTGATATATTTACCTGTTTTTGCAAACATATTGATTGAAACATTGAAAAAAGGACAAAAGAAAGAATAAAGCAGTGAGCTCCTGGTAAATCCAGCAGAAAGCAACAGAACTGCCTGACCAGTTCCAGAGGCAAACACACACATCTGCCCCCACCTGAAGTTTCTGAGTTGTTGTAAGATAGTCTCTAAACGCAAGCAATTCGAGGTAATCAAAGGTAACAAAGACCCAGAAAATTGATCAGCGTGCATCAAAAGCGAAAGATGTCTCAAAGGAAAACTGAGTTATAAATGGGCATTATCTTTTTACATGTGAATTCCATAGTAATAATGAACAAACCCAGCCTGTTAGTGCCACTGACTAAGCCACTAATCGTACCACTGAACTTCTGCAGAAGCTAAGTGCAAAGGAAACCCTCTCCTAAGGCATAGACACCACTTCACAAGATACTGGTCCTGAAAGTAACTAAAGATATTCTAGGATAAAAAAATTCCATTGTGTTATACACAATTATGGGATTTCAAATCACAGCAATGCGATGATGCCAAATACAATTTACACACAAATATTCTGAATACCACCAGGATTAAATTTTTTTCTTTCATTGCTAAGAAACAGAGAACGAAGTAGAATTTTCATTAGGCCTTAAAAGGCCTATTCCTGTTAAATAATATCCAAGACAAATTTGGTATAGAGAAGGAGGTTATTTAGCATTAAAAAGTGCTCTTTATTCCAGAGGAATGCGTTCTAACTCAGAGATAAACTGAACACCACACTTACATACTTGGAGTCTACTACAATGAAGTCCTTGATCTACAGGGCAAATACAACACGGACAGCTGTAATGCAAGGTTTCCCACAATGTTTTATCAAAGATGTTAGCCTTGACCTGAAGTAAGCATTTGCAATTCAGCTGCCACAGCATGGAAGAGCTGCACTTTTTTATGAGTAAAAGCTGCTGACTGTGCCAACACTGTGAAACTCTGTGAGGTGAATTTTTAAGTAGACTATGGTCAAAAACATTTTGTGGATTCATCATCGGGCTTGGGCTGAATCTGACCTGCTGTCACAAAATCTAAAATACGCTGTTTCTGGACAACAAACTTTTTAATCACAGATCATATTAGAAAATAATTTAAAATCTAGTTAAAAAAAAAAAAAAAAGATAAAATCTTCATTTAGCCATTTTGCATGAAGACCATGAAACTAGGAACCTAGGAAGAAAAAAGGATCTAGATAGCAGCAGCCTGGGTTTCTTAAAGGGACTTGAAACACAGGTGACTTTTGTCAATTTGTAACAGAAGGAAAACTGCCTACGCTCCACTCTTGATAGCTCAGTTGGCTGGCTGCATATAGGAAACGGCAAATGACATGAAAGAATAGGGGTAAAAAAGCATAATGGGACCTATCAGGTAAACCATACCATGCCATCATTACCTTAGTGACAAAAATGTTGCTGGGAGGGAATGAAAAAGGTGATTTTGTTTGTTTGTTTGTTTGATGTTAAATTCTCTGTCTCTGGTGAAACCCCATGAAAAATGATAGTCGTTTATGTTCTTTGCATGGTAACAAAGACACGGGTTTTTTTTGTGAAATCTGGAGAGCTCAATTCTGTACTCTGAATGACACACACTAGAAACAATTTCAACCAGTAACTATTAACCTACTTTGCCAAAATTTTTTAATGTAGTGATCAAAAGAAAAGACAACTGACTTTTGGCATTTTATTCAAAACACTGACTTTTAACTTTCCCTTCACCTCTCTCTTAATTTCTACTCTGTAGACTTCAATGCCACTGTTCTAAATATGGAGGAAAACACAAAGCAGATTCAAAAGACTCCTACGCACAATGAGATGCTTCTAGTTCCGAAACATTCAGCTATCACTTAAGTACTTACCACCTGATAATCAAGGTAGCAAGGACTTTCCTGATCATTCACTCTTCTATCTTAAACAAATCAATGCATTCCTCAAGTCACTTACCCTGTAGTCTCTGGACACACCTTCTGACGGGACAGACCCTGAAATTTGACTGGAAATGGTTGCAGCTATCAGCTGTTTACACCATTCCACATGGGATCCAGTCGGGCTACAAAAACAGAATATTTCAAATTATTTAGCAGTAATTCAAAATGTATGTTGAGAACAGCATAGCAACTGAGCACATCCAGAAAACAAGACCATAAATGATCACTAACATCATAAAAATTAGCTTGCTTTGTGGGCAGAATGCTACTATTCCGCTGATCGAATTAGGGAGAAGAATGTTACTAGATCTTATCAGAGATGTAGAGCTTTCAGTAGGTTAAAAGTGAGGGTAGGTCCCAGGAACTTAAAAAAATATTGGTTTCCCTATCCAGTGTGACTTTTTTCATCATTCACACATTTTTTTCTTAAAGCCATCCATGGAATGAATTTGGTCAAGTAACAGGAAACTCCTTACACTTTCCTTATTCTTATTTCCCGATTATTCAGTAAATCCTCAAAATTAAATTACTCTATGCTAGTATTTAAAAATTTAAACTACGCTAGCGCTGTATCCTATATTAATATTAAATGTAGAAAACACATGTTTTCTAAAGGGTAACTTCTAGTTAGCCATATTTTTTTTCCTATTCATAAAATAATCTCTGAGTAATCTTCAGGATGGGCCTTCCCATGCCACAGCAAGGAATTCTGCAGTGCAGGCTGTTTATAAGAACCCTAAAGACAAAGCATCTGAACAGCAGAATCGCACTAAATCCCAGATGATGCATTTTGAGAACAGTCACCCGAACTAGTGCTGCGTACAAATAATGTAGCATTGAGAGGGAGAAGCAATTACACAGTTTGTTGCCAGCCACTTTGAAATGCGCTAGGTCTGCTTCAAAACATGCCAGTATCCGACGAAAAACTGGGAATGCCAGAGGGAACTGTTCCCCGAGTGCCACAGCGGCCTCAGCTGATGCCTTAGATAACTGCCATTTCTTCAAACAGTTTAGTTGGGCTCTTCTACAGATTTAATGCTTATTTGGAAGTCAAATACAGAAAGAAAACTTTAATTCATTTTTAGAATTCATTCATAAACTAGCTTTGGATTCTGTGAGTATCCCATGACACTGAAGTGAATAACTACATATGCATACTCAGCACCCAGCTGGTGAACCACAACTTGGAGATTAAAAGGGTGGGATAATGGCATAAGATGACTAATTACTACTTAACTAGAGGTCTTTTCATACATTAACTGTGCTATGATAGGTAGATATAAGGTGAAGATGCATGCAACAACTTCATACCTGAAATGAAAGCTCTTTTAGCACTTTTCTGATAAATTTTAGTAGCTTTCTCCCCACCTGCAGAATTCCACACAGTACTAGATCACAAAATGTTGTTTTGCAACTAAAACATGCCTATGACATTCCTGCTTGAACAACGAAGATAATTCTCAGGTTAGTGCTGAACTCCAGTCCAGATTCACTTAGAGAAACTTTTCACTTAAGTTTTGCAAAAGAATGCATGAGCTAAACCCTGCAGTAACCCTTTTCCGATCTCATTTATGCCTCCTTCCCTCACATCTCTTAATTGCTAGTGCATCTCTTTAGGGTTTGCCTAAGTTTGTTTCCAAATAAGCATTTACTTGTTAATGAAGAAGAAGATTTATTTTTCTACGGCTTATCTTCACTGGGAATCACTAGACCAACAAAGTCAACAGCAGCAGCAGGAAAACGAATGTGAATGCAGGTCCATCTCCTACGATCAGTGTCTCGGGATGTGTCAGTGTACCACAGGATGCTGATCATAGCGATGTGACTTCTCACCACCTGTCAGGTGGGACACGTACCAGTACACGTCTCTTCATTCTGTCTCATCTGAGGTCAGGCACATTAACGTAGCCTGGTGCAACCGTACCGGCAAATAAATACATTATATGACAAATGGATGTTATAACTGTTCCAGGGTAGAACAAGATCAGGAGAAGAAAGATAGGTGAAAATTAAGGTAAGAAAGTGCACGAATAAGGAATGCAAAGATGTAAGTTTTGGTGACAGAAAATGGACGTTTGATTTCCACCTTCACTAGAACGACGTAAAACTCCAGGTTTCTCCTAACAGAAAAGAGAGAGAATACGGGGACTGGAACCTGGCACTGATTTTTAAGTACAGTCTTTTTTCTTTATTTTTCATCTGGGTGAAATTTCCATCAGTTTCTACTCCTCGTTTAAGGATTCTTAAACTCAGCTCTGAAGTCTACCTCCAGCTGGAAACTTCTCAAGGAAGGCATTACTCCGCCAGCGACTGCTGAACTAGATGCGGTAACACCTGGCTCCGGCGCACCCGGCCCTGGTGAAGCGCCGCCGGTGACCCGCAGCCAGCCGGGCACCGGCCACCGGCTGCCACCCCGGCACGGAGCCATCACACACCTCTACAGATAAACGGACACGCCGGGACACACAGACNACTTAAAATCCGGGAACGGTCTCACTTGGGCGTGCAAAGATGAGACGCTGCGCGCTGCCCAGAAGAGCCCCGGGCCACGATCCCGCAGGCAGCCGAAGCCTTCGCAAAACGATGACGTTAACGACGAAAAACACGCAACCGCAACCAGGAAACTTTGGCAACAGCCAGTTCCCTCGCCGGGGAACATCTGCCGCCAGCCTGCGCGGTTACACAAAAATA
>WAAD01030643.1:20195-34850 GCA_013389945.1 Fregata magnificens
CGGCCCAGGGGCTGAGGGGAGGGCCTGCGGGCACCCCCGCCTCCGGCCCCCTCGGCCCAGGGGGAGGTGGACCGAGAGCAGCGGGCACGGAAAGGCGCCGACGCTTTCAGCGCTCCATTAAAACGTCTGTCGGAGGCAAAGGGTTTAAAACTGACGTCTTTATTTTTTGTGCCTTCACACGGATACATGGCAGACGGATGTCGAGCTCTGCCCCCCGCCCCAAAGCCGCCCGACAACCAAGGGCCAGCTCCAGCGCGGTCCTGCGGTGTCCAAGGAGGGCGGCCCACGCTGCGACGGAAGGAGCAGCAAGGAGTACACGAGGAGATGGCCGGCCAGTTACAAAAACCTCTTTTCTCAAGCATGACAAGAGACTGAACTCAAGGCAGAGTTTAAAAATACATCAAAAGGAGGTAGTATGCAAATCATGGCTAGGGTATGCCCATAACACTGACGCTGGGGTGGATAAGGCATAAGCAAATAAAGAAGGCATTCAACAAATAAACTTTCTAAATAAGTAACTGAAGCCCAGCACAAAAACTAGGTTATCTTCTCAGGTCCATGGAAGTAAGAACACGGAAAGGAAAAAACTAAAATAGCATTACAAGGTAGATATTTCGCATTGGATACCGGGCACGTAGAGCTGTTGATGTTCGCATGCCAGCCATGCTTTTTTACCCCTCCTGGAAAAGGCACTCAACACCCAGAACCCTCTCATTCACCACCTCAAAAGCTTCCCCAGGTTTGCTCTTGGCTGTGACAGCTACAACAGGGAACCGACTGCAGGTAACGGGTGAGCTGCTGCTCCCGCTGCTGCGCACGGGGGCCTGCCGGTGCCGTACAGGTACAGTGTATGTGCATGCAGTGCGCTGCAGAATGACAGCGCAGGTCACCCATTTAAGTGGAAAGGAGGAGAGTTTTCTGTTAACGTCGATCAGTTTGTGTGCCTACATTCACAACTTTAAAGTAGTATTTTCCAAGAAAGTATTAGATTAAAAACACCCGTTTGCCTAATATTGCCGTGTAAAAATAGAATTAAAACAAGTAACTTACGTGTTGACTTGAAAAAAATGCAAGGCCGCACAGAGCTATGTTAGAGGGCTTCAAAGACTGAAATTTGACTGAACCAGTAATATGAAGAATGGTGTATATGTAATGAAGTAAGTGCAAAAAGATCCTTTCCATTATATTACACTTTCCCAAATGCAATCGGTTATCATGTAGTGTTTACGCAGTAAATATTAGATTTTCTGAACTTCTCCACACTGCTCAGAGATGTCACCAATACGTTCAACTCAAATACAGAAACTTTAAATATTCTAATAAAAATAGCTTTTTTATAAACCACAAGTAAGTAGAAGGCAAATATACCAGAGTATGCATAGCTTTCAAAATGTAAAGTATATCATGAACAAGTGAGTATCCTTCTTCATTTATCTGACATAATCCATCTTATTTACCTTAACAAGTCAGGATTCTGGGACAATGTTGTTATTTTGGAAACACATACTGAAAAACATTGACAGGAGAATGAAATTTAGAGGACAACAAAAAGTCTTATAAATCACGTGTATTTAGAACACACATGCTGTATGCTCTGAGCTTCCCTGAAAAACAAATAGTGCAATTCAGTGTATATACTGAATTAAATCAACAGGCGGTATACTTTTATTCCTTTGAAAAAATACTGTTCTAAAAATATTCAGATGTCCTCTAAACTTTGACTTATTTTATGGAACTATAGCTTTAAATTTAGTTTTCATATGCAAAATATTTACACTTTATAAACTTGCAGAATTTCTAATAAACTATATTATATATACTTACAGAAAACTTAATTTATATATAATCCTATTATATCTTGCAGCTCAAAACTCACCACATGTACAATAATTTACAATGACAGAAGCCTCAAGCATCAAAATACCTCCTTTAAAATAACAATATTAGAGTCCTCTACAGATTCTGAATTGCAATATTTCCTGGATTGCCTGAATATCATTAAACTTCTGTGAATATGCAAAATTTTAATTAAATATCAAGTAGCAAGGTTTGTGCTGTCATAAGAAATGCTTGCAACTATTTTAAAAAAATACCTGAAAGGAACAAATTAAAGGTTTACAAGAAGCCTCTGAAATGAAGGCTTGAAACTAGAATTCACTGGAAGGTTCAATATAAGTGCGCTCACTATATGCAAATCTTGTATACTGAAGTCTCTTAAGAATAGATTCATTGAACAAAAGTTAAATTACACAGGAAGGTATATGTACAAATTTTCAACAGTACTTATAGCTGAAAATTTTTGCCTACTTTGGTATAAAAGCTCCTTTAAACAGGCACATTTACTTTTAGAAGAAAAACGCAAGCTTTCATACTATGGCTATTGCTGGATATTTAAGCAATGTCTCTGTGGGTCTGTTTTTAATTATATAAACCTTCTTTAGAGCCATTTTATTCTGTATTAATCCAAAGAACCAATATTGCCAAATGATAATTTGTAATATACTTTAGTGCTGAAACAGCCAAAAAAGGACTTCTCAGAATCTAGTACAATTGTCATTTGTTTAAAAAAAAAAAATCAATTTACAATAAAAAATAGATTTTTTTCTTTTGATATCTACTGAGCTCTTTGAACTTTTTAATTAGAAGCATATCAGTGAAATCCCTTCCATATTTTTGTTTATTTCAAAAAAGGAAAATTTGGAATTCTCAGGTAACCAGAAAATTTCAACACCTGTCTCTGAAATATTACAATAGAATTTATTTTTATCTCATGAACTTCACAAACTTATTCCTAACAGGAACACACACCTACCTAATTTTACACAACGTGAATATTCCTATTGCCATTAATGTGTTTATTCACGACATGTAAGACTGAGCATGAACTTCCTTACAGGAACGTGACCTACAATGTAATAAATTAAAGCATTCTCATGAAAACAAGAAATCAATTTAATTTCAATTGTACCAGACTTTCCAAAATAACTCTTAAACCCCTCCATAACTAGAAGTTGATTAATCATGTTCCCAGTCCAAAGGTTCTGAAAGGCACGTAACTGAAGAGTTGGTTTTGTTTGTTTTGAAGTCCTCCTCAAATAAAGACAGTCTAGAATAATTTGTGTTAGGACAGTCTAATGTAAGGCATTAAAATATTCCTCTTTATGCTATAGATCTATGTTAAGCACCACTTGCTATTACAGTATAGAATGAAGCCAACATTTTCTTCAAAAATGTGTTTGTACTTGGGACATCATTTGTGAGGGAGATGCTGATGAGGCTGATGAATTGGATATCTTAGAATTATTTGTGATCTGTAGTTCTTCAAGTCTCCTTATATAATCATCACGTAATGCAAGGAGCTCCATGTAACGCTGCTCGACTGGATTTGGCTGCTAGAAAGAGATCTATGTTAGTCTTATCACTTCAGTCCAACTACTGCTACACAGGTAGGCTGCTGTAGTATTTGTGTTTTCCTGGCATTACTCAGTATTTGTAGTTTCCAACATATGGTAACACGTTGTAGCTAAACAGAAATATTTATTTTTATAATGCAAGAGCCCTCTGCCTTCCAGTTGTTCTCATCCAAAAAAAAAAAAATCTTTACACAAAACAGTTCTTCCTACCTTAATAAAATCAGCCAGCACTTCCTGGAGCATATGAATTTTATTTTCTTATTATCTAATATTGTGTGGAAGATAGGTGTGAATACCTTGTCCGAAGCTTTTCTCTTCTTGACTTATTAAAAGGTTTTAGATTCCAGGTCAGATGTCTCATCATCTTCCCTAAAAACAGTGTCTAGCCAGACTGACTATTTTAGCTACACTGATCAGATGAAGATGAAATCCATGTCTTCAGATTAAATAACTTCCCTTACCGATGAAGTTTACTTCAGCTTTTAATAGTAAATTTGCAACTTTGTGTAAATGAGCAAGTGAAATAAATGCAAAACTTTATTAGGGAATTCTTTAAGTAAACTTGCATGCATTTAAAATTAACTGCCCTAGCTTTCAAGAAATTACTCGCAGAAACGGCATCTTAACTGTTTCCATTTTAAGCTAAGCTTCCTTTTTTCAGATAGAGTAACAAAACAAAGGCAGAAGAAGTATTACAAATGTCCAAGGCAGATACAGAGCATAAAGTTACATTCAGCTGTATATACCTGTCAAGAAGGTGGTGTTGTTTCACAGTTAACTGCCTGTAATTAAAAGCTATTAGCAGTACAGTTTCAGGAGCAAACGTAAATGCCTCACCAGTTCAAAACCAGCTCAACCAGCACTCTTGTGCACCACTCACTATGCACCCCAGATGAGGACAGTGA
This sequence comes from Fregata magnificens, assembly GCA_013389945.1. Taxonomy (NCBI): domain Eukaryota; kingdom Metazoa; phylum Chordata; class Aves; order Suliformes; family Fregatidae; genus Fregata; species Fregata magnificens. The sequence goes on from WAAD01030643.1 coordinate 24,514, forward strand.
TGAATGTTGAAGCAACCATGGAAGTTGGATCAATGACTGAATGTAGTTACTAAGATGATTAGAGATGTAGGGTTAATGATGTTGCTAGTGACAGACCAGACTCTTCATTAGACTGAAGTCTGATGCAGAACATGCTTCTAAGTAATGGCACTAAGAAAGGTCATTGAAAAACTGGTTCAGGCCACATGTCCACTATTCAGTTGCTTAAGTGAAGATGAAGTGTAAATTTCTTGTGCAGTGAAAAAAATTGTTGCATTTTGTATATAAAAATGGTGAAAATGAGGGAGCAGCAGTAGCAGCATAGAAGATTATCACATGGGTTTGCATTTCTAATAAGAAACTCCTGCCAAAAGGCTCTCCTGAATAATGGCAAAGTGCATTTTTAAGTAGATTTACAGCTAATTTGCATGGCCTATAATCCTTCACTTTCTATAATAAATCCTTGGATTCACCTTTTGCAAAATGCCCCCATCTTTCACAGAAAGCAACAAAGGTTTAAAACTAGAACTTCAAATTAAAACTGGCAACATACTTGTAAGAAAATATAGCAAACTGTCTGGCTTTCTTGCAGCCTCTAAAGTGTTGTAAATAATAAAGGAGATCAGCTGCAGAAAAGGAAGTGCATTGCTTGAAAACTCCTGATTCATTCCGGGGGCTGGATTGTGAAGACTGCTCTGTCAAAGAAATTGCTCCTCCATCTTCACCTACTCAAAACTCCACAACTTGTTAAGAAGGACAAATAAGTCTCTATACAGTATCTTTACATGCCACATTGCTGAGATTTCTAGCAAGATTGTAACAAACATTGAGTGTCCATATATTAAACATTAAAAGCACAGAACTGAAATATGTATAGTTTGATAAAAGCTTTTCTGGGCTTCCAGTGTGATCCACTTGTATAATTTTCAATAGCTTTCAATATAACTTCAATAATAGCTTTCATCTAACAGTTAGACGGTGTAAACAATATTGGGTCATCAAAGTTACATTAAAAAAAAATCTTACCATAAGCCATCAATACAGATAGCAGTTTTGAAAGAGAAAGGACCCAACAGGTCATCTTAATTTGTAAAAGACTTCATATACTCTCTCAGAAAAAAGGAGAAAGACTAAGCAAATGCAACTAAGTGTGTTTGTGATTGCTAATGCCCTAATTCTTCAGGGACCAGTAAGCCCTATTTCTAACCACTGTCATTCACCCTTTAGTAGCATCAAATGCCCTTAAAAAAATTCTCCCCCAGTCCTATCCCCAAGAAAAACGTCTAGAAAGAGCTTGAGGATGACTTGATACCAAGCAGTGAAACAAGCTCAGTGTTCTGAGAAGAGCTGAGTCAAAAAAAAAAAAAAAAGAACACTGAAAAATCATTTTCACCTTTCTTTCCTCCATCTTTACAAATATAATATTAAAAACCTGAACTGATTACAGGTACTATTCTACAAGTCAGTTATGACACAAAATCCTATTTCTGAAGTCTAAAAGCATTTTGTACCTTATAGAGAATTTACTTACTTGTTGCCGAATTCTTGGGTTCCATCTGATGTAGTAATTGACCCAGAGCTCTAAATGACGCATACTGGCTACCGGATAGAGTGCTCGATTTAGCTCTTTAGTGTAAAAAGGATTGGTGTATTTAGATTTTTCACTGTTTATCAAAGACCATAACGATAATGTTTTCTCAGTCACTTTCTAAAAATGAAATTGAAATAAGAACAGTAAATATTTCCACAAAATCACGAAATCCATCATAGAAGCCATGGTTACATTCTAAAAATCAATGCACTTCTGATTTACTTAGAAGCATAATAAGTTACTGTATTAGAAATATTCCAAAACCAGTGCTTGACAAGTATTTTAGTGACTGCATAGTCTTTAAGCTACCAAAACCAAGGAATTTACCATGCAACTATTCTATAACAAGAATAAAGCCAGTTCAAAACCACTGTCATACAAGGAATATAACCAAATACAATACAACCAAAACTTCTTGTACTCATCTAGAGTCAAGACAGCAATACAATTAAACAGTGAGTGGTTTGACTAACCTCTTTTTCTCTAAGAGACTCACTGTTATACAAGAAAGTACCAAACCGGCAGCTGTACAAGTGATCCAGGATTGTAATCAAGAACTGTTCGTTGAATTCAAAGGCCGTAGGAAACTAAAAACACAAAAGACAAATTTGTTCTTTATGTCGTAAAAGCAGGCAGAGATGCACATGCCCTGGTTAAGAGGCTAAAGGCGGCATTTAGAAGCCTGAATACATCTACAAATAATTTTTAAGATAATACTTTCCTATACTTTATAGCAGAGTTAAGTGTTCAGATGACATGAGGTGTTCAACTTTCTCAAACTAGTCACTGAAAAGAACTCTTCTCAAAGTGTTCTAACTGCCTTTAATTTCTAAAAAGAAGAATAAAATACAGAATGGTTACAGTTACATTTTTACTAGCAAGACAGAATAAGATATCCATAGTGCACTCTTTATAGTGCAGCACCATACAGGAAAATAAGGGTTTAGCTCCTAATCCTTGGCCCTAACTGGAATAAGTTTGCTGCTTTGTTTCATTACTTATTGAAAGTACGTTTAAATCACAGCACTCAACAGCTCCCAAGCTTCCTTTTCAAGCTTTGACAAAACAACATTTCTCCCATAGTTCAAGGGACAGCTTCACAAAAATGGTGAAATGAAACAACAGACCCTATTAAGATAGTTGGATGCAATTCCTGTAAAAGCATTCTGCTGGGTCACACCTCTCAATGTGTTTCTGAGAAGCCCACATCCAAGACACACCAGCCTTGCATGCATAGCCAATGCCATATTAAGCAACGTAACTACAGCTTCTACACCACTTTTAGAAACAGGGTAGACAGATGGTATGGTTTAAAAGTAAATACACTCTTTTTGACTACAGTGTCAGAGCAGAGGGGTATGCTGTCCTCTTCAAATACTTTTTCTTTTTTTAAATAAAGATCTAGGGGTTTAATTCAGTAATCTCTTAACGATGTTACCTTCTGAAGAACAATAACAACATACCTGTTTAGACATCTGCCACACACAATCAATAAACTGGAGAAAGATGGGCGATCTGTCTGCATCAGCATGGTTTTTATCACCGTGGCCTATTCTCTGAAATGAAGTAATATAGCCTCCTGTTAACTGAAACAGTCTATTTTATGGCCAATAGACATTGTTTCTTATTTTGCACTAGAATATTAATGCTTCTGTAATAGAGCAACCTGTTCTCATGATTTCAAAATTAGTCATTGCACTAAGGAGGAGAGATTCAGATATATAGAAATACTGCAAAGCTGTTCCAAAGATGTCTGAGAAAAATTCCAAAGTGATAATTGGTCCTGTTATAAAAACCTGCTAGTTATTGGACAAGCAGAACTGATAAAGCATCCATTACTTTGCAAATAAACAAGACATATTTTGAACTATATTTACGTAATAAGTTTGTCCATAGCCAAGTTATATACTTTGTCTTCTTTTGTAATTTAAGCCACTGGAGAACCTAGATCATCAAACTATCCACACAGATTCTCCTCTTCCCCCTCCACCTTGAACCCAAAGATTCACCGTGAGGTAGACTGCGAACATGTTCTTGACAGAAAATTAACGCACATTTGTAAAGTTTGGGTGAGCCAATTATTCTGAGGAGTCCAAAGTAACAATCAAAGGAATTCTCCCCACAGACAGAAAGTAGGTTTGGTAAAAGCTGTTTCCTTCCTTTTTACATTTGGTAGCTGAGAACAGATAAGAGATTCAGGGAAAAGAGATTCTATTAACTCCATAACTCTGCTTGAATATACTTGCCTGGAGGAGACAAAAGAGCAGCATGTATACTGAACTAAGATGTTGTCTATCTGCCTGTAAGATAGCAGGCTTAATGTCTTAAGGACGTGAAAAATGATAAAACCAGTACACCACTCTGTACAATGATTTGCAAGATAGTTTAAAATAATAGAATTGAATAGCAGGAAATAGAAGGAGATGAGGGATTATAGCTGAACTCAGTCAACAGTAGCAAATGACTAGGAAAGCACTATAGGGAAGACAAACAAATCGGCCTCCTTGCTCTCCAGTTTTCATGGTTTAAAATACATGGTATCTGTTTAGAGTCACACGTATGCAATAAGGAGTGAAAGTCCTTCCACTTTTACTGCGGTTAGCAGTTTTATGATGTCTGTCTATAATTATGTCTCATATTTCTTATATTAGAATGCATTATTAGAACGACATTCCACATAGCAAGCAATTTTATCATCTGGATAGTGCACTAAGTTCACTATATGTAGAAAAGCTGGGGTAGGGAATTCCTTTTCGACAAGGAAACTTATTGTGCGTTTCATTAGATAGAAAATACAGAGAGGAACTATTAAGTAGTCTACTATTTAGTTATTTGTTATTAAAACATCCAAATTGCAACCCTGGTAACATGAAAACATGAGACTTGCTCTAACTCAGACAATGTAAGAAACACCCAACTCTTCAACTCCCCACTTGAGGGGAGGCATAACAACAACAGTTTCAGAGATGAGGTTCAGGAAATGCTAAATGCACTGAAGTGCCTAGTCCTCAGTATTAAAACTCACAGTTCTATCAACTAATTACCAAACTAAAACACAGCATGTATGCTCAAAAATATATTCTGCTTGCATTATCAGTTTTTATTCTACAGAACACGCCAGAAAAGGACTACCTTCACTTTAAGCTAAACAACCCATCAAATCAAAATATACGGTACTCTCAGAAAACAGCAGATGGCTAAAGGAGAGTGGCTTCAACCATTCCCAAAGATTACTACTTGAGTGAGCAAGTTGGGAAAATAAAATAGTAGTTTAAACAAAAGCAAGCTATTTAAGTCACCCTTATTGCTGCTACATTGTCAGAGATGAACCAGTGGACTGAGCTAGTCATCTGGAAGGGGTGTAAAAGTCCTACCTCACTAACAGGAGGAAAACATTACCTGTTGAGAGAGAACAAACCCCTCTGATTACTCAAACTAAAATTAATGGTTTAATAAAAAGAATCACAGATTATTCAAATTTATTCATAATGGTGAAGGACACACAGATCTCTCTTTTTAAGCTTTGTGTTAAACCATAACATATGCGCTAGGCTACAGGTTTCCTAGTTATACAATCCAATTTTATCTGCATCATGACTATAAAGTTTTTTAAAAATACAAAATAAAATACAAGAATAAAAAGGCAAGCCAGTGTTTTCCTGTGGCTGTACCAAAACAGAATACTTCAAAGGTTTATATAACACATCACTACTAGAACCCTACAGGTAAGTACACCAAAAACTGGACTACAGCAAGTATCACTCCCAACAATCAAAATGCACATCTCCTAAGCCTCAAAGCACCTTTAGTATGTCAGATCAAAGACTGCTGCAGCCTACAAGCACGCTTAAATGTTGAAGTGATTCATGCCACATAGCTATACATGAATTTCCAAATGACTGAGACACTCTTGCAAATGTAAAATGGGCATGAAAGACACACATAGGTGTATTTTTTCATTTCTTGATTTTTCCAGATTGCCTGTTTTCCCCAATTTTAGCAATATTAAGTAGTATCTTTAGAATATTCCACTGGGGACAAATTATCTGTGCAAATAACTTCCACTGAAGGTGTGGAAACTTTTTACCGTGAATTACACAGTTCAGCATCAACAAGTAACACTGTTGTGAAGCTCCCAACTTCTGTTTTATGTTTACATATCCCAGCACACTCTCCCTGGCAACCTATGCTGCTTCTCCAGGTTCCTCATATAGATTTCCTAGTTAAATTTTTAGCTGCCAAATTTAAGAGAAGTTCCACTAAGACTCTGAAAAATTCCTTAACACAAACACTCTTGACTTTGCATTATACCTGGGTAGAGTGTCCAGGTGGCCAAGAAGGCCAACGGCATCCTGGCTTGCATCAGGAATAGCGTGACCAGCAGGAGCAGGGAAGTGATTGTGCCCCCGTACTCGGCACTCGTGAGGCCGCACCTCGAATACTGTGTACAGTTTTGGGCCCCTCAGTACAAGAAAGACACTGAGGTGCTGGAGCGTGTCCAGACAACAGCAACAAAGCTGGTGAAGGGTCTAGAGAACAAGTCTTATGAGGAGCGGCTGAGGGAACTTGGATTGTTTAGTCTGGAGAAGAGGAGGCTGAGGGGAGACCTTCTCGCTCTCCACAACTACCTGAAAGGAGGTTGTAGTGAAGCGGGTGTTGGACTCTTCTCCCAAGTAACAAGTGATAGGACAAGAGGAAATGGCCTCAAGTTGCATTAGGGGAGGTTTAGATTGGATATCAGGAAGAATTTCTTTACCGAAAGAGTGGTTAGGCATTGGAACAGGCTGCCCAGAGAGGTGGTGGAGTCACCATCCCTGGAGGCATTCAAAAAACGTGTAGACGTGGCACTCCAGGGCCTGGTTTAGGAAGCATGGTCGTGTTGGGTTGGACTTGATGATCTGAGAGGTCTTTTCCAACCTTAATGATTCTAGGATTCTAGGACTTGCTATAGACAATTTCTACTTAACCTTCTACGCGTCCAGAAGACAACTGAACAGAACTACAGCCGGCATGACCAGTGACAGCCTCGAGAGCTATTATGACAAGTTTAGAAGACTTGGGAAGCAGCATTCAAAACATCACTCAAAAGACATTGGCCAGACTTATTCATCTGCCTCTCATGAGATTCAAAATAGTCCAAAGGGAGGGTGAGGGAGAAGCCTCATGTCCCAACCTTATTTGATCTTCTTCTGAAAAATTTGGGAGGACACAATTTTTCCACCTTCTCATTTTCTTTGCTCAAACACCACAGTAACCCAAGCAATCCTGTGTTTTTAAAAGAGTATAAAGGACAAAATATGAGTTCTTAGAGAAAGAATAGCAAAAAAATATTAACCAAACAGGTCCAAAACCAAAAGCTCTGCTCAGATTTACCTGAAAATGTTTTAAATCAGAATTCCAAAATAATGAAAAGAATTCTCAAACCTTGACACAATGAGTAGTTTAACATTAAAAGCTTTTTAGAATGTTAATGTTGCATGGTCCTTACAATTATCTTCTAATTCTTACCGATGCAAATTTGTGTCCAAAGCTTATCCACTCTTTCTGCACCAGAACTTCAAAGCCTTCAATTGTTCTGTAGTAGCTGTCTAGCATCAACATGGCCAGCGATGTTAGCTGTGCTGTCCGGTCCCAGCCATCACTGCAGTGAACCAACACAGAGCTCCTTCCTGAGGATACCTTGTCTGCCACTTGAATAGCTCCTGTCAAGACAAGCTAGCAAAGAGGAACAGACACCGAACACAGATTAGTTTATCATTCTAACAAAAATAAATTGATTTCTTTGTATCTACACCGTATCTAAATTGATACTGTTTCCATTAAAAGACCTAAAGAGCAGAGTGTAGTTAATTGGAAAAGAATTTTCCAGGAGATCAAGTAAATTTCTTGTATGAAAATAGAGGAACAGATTGGTTCCCTAATCTCTTAGTAAGATCTAATTCATCTCTCGGCAAATTCTTAAAAAATGGGGCAGAAAACAGTAACCTTGATAAAAAAGCAGCTTATGTTCTTCGGTTTAAAGAAAAAGAGGATTTACCATAAGATATACTCTCTAAAAGTTCTGTATTTCATTTGGCTCCTTCCTTTGAACTAAATTACTGAAATATCTCAGTTGTTGGAAAAAGGAACTTGTACCCTTCTAACATGCTTATTTTCCAAATATTAACTTAAAATGAAAATTTATTAGATAGGATTCATTACATAATATTTTTCCACAGCTGTACTTGAGGCAAAAGGTTCAAGGGTCAACTAGTAAGAATACTGGTGAATTACCAGTTTAAGTATTTTATTTGTGCTACAAGCTGAAAATTACAAAATTTACAAATAAATTTACAAGATTTATTTACAAAACCATAATTCACAACAGTCACATAATGACAACTAAAGTGACTACTAATCCTTCGCAATGACAGTTATCTGTAGTCCTGTATTGCTAGAAACAAAAATAAATCAGTTCTTACACACCTAAAGACAATCAGACTAACAATGCATTCCTCTCAGACTGACATTTGACTTGAGGCAGACAAACATTGGATTTCACCTACTGTTGCTTAGTAACGATATCTTGTAACATACTCAAAGACTAGTTGGCGAAAAGCCAACAGTCAGTGATGCTGGTTTTGTAGTCCAACTAGCTCTATGCATTCCATATCAGGACTATCTCAAAGTCTAGCAAAGAAAGCAAGTGTGATATGACAGATTTGGACAAACATTATTTCAGACAAACAGCAAAAAGTTACCTTTATATGTTCTAACCAATGGGTTGATTCCAGACTCGACAACCAGTGTGATTCTTCCACATTAGGATAAACAATGTCCTTCAACTTCTTCAAAGATTCCCGCATGACATGAATATTATGAATGTCCAAGAAGAAAAGTTCTGCATTGGGATACGCATCTTCACTTTCATATCCTCCCCCAGTTGCCTACAAACAAGAGATCTAAAATTAACTTTAGTCATATATACACTCTTGTAGCAGCTTTTCAACAGAGCAAGAAGGGTCTGAATTTCATTTATACTTTCTTTTGTAGCTGGGCAATGTATAATTTCAATTGCTTGTTTAAAACATCAGTCTCAGATACAAGCTTTGGAGGGTCAAATGCTGGAGAAGAATACTTGGGGGCTTTCCTTTGTCCAAAAGGACAAAGTATATTAGTGTATAGCACATGCCCAGAAAGACGTTCAAGTTGCTCCAGCTAGCCTAGTTCCTTTCAAAACCTCAAGGGAGTAACCCTAAAAGGGAAAACTAATTATTTTAGATTAACACTAAAAGGTTGTTTGTACTGTTGGGCCTGAAGACCTTCAAATAGGATTGAACTAGCCAGGTAAGGGACAGTGGGCCAGCATCACATCAGTCAGGACTCAGACTGCTTTGAGAATAAAGAGACATTTGTACCTTCCTTGTTACTTTTGACATTCATGGTAGAAACAGCTTTTCCTTGACCAACTGACATTACAATGTCAATATTTTTTTCTTCATTTATGTTCACTTTTCCCACCAAGGATTAAACAAACTCATGATTCTGAATACAAAAGAAATCAACTTACTTGCCAGACAGATTATCAAAGTTAAATTAAAATGTAAAGTACATCACACAAAACAGCAATTACTCATAACATACTAGATCACCACCTCCAGAGAATAAAATTGCTTGTTTCTTTGTTTCTGTACCAATTACAAAAAAATTCAGTCAAAAAGATTTGTCTATTTCTTTATGTCACTAATTCAAAAAGAGAACAAATCTTAGGTTTACCAGTGCAAACTTGCTACCAAAAAAAAAACCCAAACCAAAAAAACAAAAAACCCCCAACCACACCACACTTTCTTTCCTGTGTTTAAACTGCCTTGTTATTTACTACTAAAATTGAACTGATATTGAAATAGATAAAAATTAGAAAATGTTTGGCCAAGTAAATTTAAATTTAAGAGTTCAGTTAAGAATAAGCTACGTTTCATTTAAGAATTAAGCTCAAGAATCTTAGATTCTGCCTCTAAGAAGTAAATCGGTAATAACATTAAAGTTTAAAGTAACTTTTCTAACATTAAATTTTATTGCTGAAGAATAAACATGTATTTACGATTGTTAAGGAGTGAAAGAGCCACATAAGTGGAAAGTCTATTCTACTGCTGTTCTCTCAAAACATTTAATCACCACCACAGCAGATGATGTGCCTGGTCACAAAAGGAAGCGGAAAAACCACACATATTTTAGGACACAGTACCACTGATGAGGTTTTCCGAAGACAGCTGCAAAATCACAGCATTTCCTGCAGACAGCAAAAACATGCCATGAACTGCGATAAATAAATTTTGCCTTTATAAGCCATTACAGCCACCAACTACACATCAGACAACAACCTAAAGTATGGTATAGCCTTTTCCCATTAGTACCACCTACATTTCTATATAGTAGCACAGTATCTCTATTCTATGTTCTCTATCTCCTTCCTGAGATTGGGGGTGTTCTCAGAGCTGCCAGGCTCTGCACTAAAAGAAGTAATGACTGTATTTTTCTCTTTCCTTTGAATATTATGGAGTCCTGGTGAGGAATGATTGTAATTTTAGCATCAGGGCTGCAGCAACTCCTACTGACTGTGTGGTCTTGACCTATGTACAAAGAACACAGGAATGCACGAGTAGCATAGCCCAAGATTTTGCTTATACTAATCTTCACAGCTGTTCAAGAAACCTTTTTGCAGTGCTGACCAACACTGGCTTGCACTCTCTATGTCATTGTCCCTCAGACCCAGAAATGCACCCTACTG
>WAAD01030646.1:8677-84470 GCA_013389945.1 Fregata magnificens
GGGGGAGGGGACACGACACCAATTCCCCACTGCTATGCCAAGTTTAAGCACCTAAATAAACGATCCAAAAAGTGCCATTTGCAGGCAGCTCTTTGCGATCGTTACAGAAAAGTTCCAATAACTGGGAAAATAGGGCCAATTATTCAGAAACCTCATTTCAGCCTCTACTTCTTCCACATACAGACGGCTCGGCAGGGATTTCCACATGCCTTCCTGCGAGCTGGCTGGGTCTGTGCCTCTATTTAAAGCTGTGAGGGAGCTGTACGTGGCTTGAAGCGAGCATCAGCCCTCTCAAATGGGGACCGGGGCTCAGCGCCCTGCATGTGTGGGTCCACGCGCATCTGCAAGACGATGCAAAAATACAATCTGGAGAATAGAATAATTTTTTAAAATTTTTTTGCAGTTCCACCTTGCAAGCATTGCTATATTGGGGTGCAAAGGTACATTTGCTATTAGGAATCGCCTCCCAAATGCAACAACTCCGATGGCAAAAAGCTGCCACAGCACATTTTCCCCCAGCGTTTTTGCCCCTTTTTATTTTTTCCTCCTCTTTTTAACCTTTTTTTTTTTTTTTTTTGGGGTGGGGTGTTGTCTGTGCACTGTAATTCCTGACCAGCCAGGGGGGGAAGGAGGCATTGCCCCACGCAGACGAGCCCCATCGCACACTGGCTCATTCCAGCCCCTTCCAAATCCACCGCAAGTGGGCAGCAATGAAATTAATGCAGTTTAAACATTTCCTGGACTAATTGACAAAAAACTACCATTCACGCTGAAATAATTGGCTGTTAATTATGTTTCAGTTGATAGCATTAAACTTCCACGACACTGTCGGATTCTGCATCCTTTATACTTTAAGCACTGATTAGCGTTAACAGACAACATAAGTAAGATTTTTTGGGTTTTTTTTTAATTGCGGTGAACACCTCCAGACAGCGTTTGGGGCTGAAGTTTCCACTCTGGCTCCTGCAAACCCCATCTTGGACTCCTCTTGGCAGCGGATCCAGCGGCCAGGCAGCAGCAAAGCCTTTTACTGGCCTTGGAGCAGGCATCACTTTAAAAACATCCATTTAAAACCCTTTTTTCCCCCCCACCCCCCCATGTAACTCAGTTGACACGATTGCTGGACACGTGTTTCTGTCTTTGGAGGATACATATTAAAAATGAATGCAGTATAAACGACAAGGTTTACGTTGGTGAAATTAGTATCTTAGGTGAAAGCTGCATTTTACGCCGCTTTTGCAAGTTTACCGGCAAGATGGTTTTTGCTTTGCTGGGCACAAGTCAAGGGGGTTTTTTTCATCCAGGACATCAGCAGGAAAACAGCCAGAAGGGGCAAGTGTGCCCTGGGTTGCAGCAGCAGTGTATCAACAACGGTGGCCAACAGTGGGCAGAGAGAAAAGCCTCGCTTGTGGACCAAGAGCTTAAAATTAGCAGCGGATCGCCCCGAAGGGCGATTTCACAGGCCCTGCACAGAGATGCAGATGGGGAAAAAAAGGGGCAAGAGAGGTAAGCGCAAAATCTCTGTGTTAACGGCATCACCTAACAGACCCTCACCCGTCGAGGGCATGGTGCAACCCTTCGTCCCTCCTCCCTCCTGCAGAAGTTTGGCCCAGGAAAAAAAAAACCCCACAGCAAAACAAAACAAAAAAAATCCCCCCACAAATATACATATACGTACATCTCCATCCTGGGATGGGAAACATAAGGGTCATAGGATAAAGAACATTATTAGAAGAAAACAATGATTCAAGCCCTAGGGATGAGTCAAGCTAGTATTTTAAAAAGCATCTCATCACCTTTGATCATTAAGTAGCTCCCCAGCTCAGGACCAGAGTCTCTTGCAGAAAGGTTCAACCAAACACTGCTCCTAAGTAGCCTGCATGATGTACGGATTTCCTCTCTCAGGCCATCTCTGCAAAGAGGAATTTAGAGGAAAAGCACAAATTGCCAGGCACAGGGCTGGGTGACAGCAGGGGCAGGGCAGGGAGACCAACCCCATGCGTGCAAACAGCCAGCCTCTCCGCGAAGCTCGGGTCGCGCTCAACAAAGCATTTGGTTAGCCCAAAATACGCTCGGATTTGCAAAGAGACCCAGTTACCGCCGCTGCCCGAGACCTGCCGGTGCGAAGCCAACACATCCAACCTCTCCCTTCGACACCCGGACACCACGATGGACTTGCAGTGGCTCAAAACCAAAGCTCAAGCAGCATCGTCTCCTCGTGAGGATAAACACGAGGGCCCATAATTTGTCTGTCTGCACCTTCAGCCGAGTCCCGCTGCCATGCATCCCAGCTACATCCCTGGGTACGGCGTCTCCCGCAGCACCGCAGCGCTCCATGATCTCCGAGGAGCTGTTGGCCACCACCGCTCCCTCCTGGGTGGGCACCGGGGCGCTCAGCCATGTGCTGCAGAGCCTCTCGGGCTAATAAAGTGAATTTTGGCTCCATACATCCATCTTTTACTATCAAAGAAGGAAGCTTCACATTCCATCCCTTGCTACTGCCGCGATGCTGCAAGCGAGCGAGCTGTCATGCCTGGGCACGGGTACAGACGCTCCTTAGCAAGTTCGGGTTAAAGTTTTCACCCAACGAGCATAAATCCCTGCAAACACCATTTTTCAGCATTTCCTGAGTTAGGCACCGGCTCGGCCTCAGCGCTTCCATACGGTTGCAGCCCCGGGATGGGACCCCCAGTTGCACACCCTGACCACGCACCATCAACCAGCGCTTGCACCCGTCTCGCTCGCAGCCATCGGGCAGGACACGCAGAGACTGCCTGCCTGCAAAGTTATCCCTTGTGTCCTGGCACCTCCCAACACCCTAAAAAAAGGATTATTCCCAGCAAGCCGAAGCCCGCTCGCTCGGCTGCCCCGTCCGCATGCTGGCGAGTATCTCACAGCGGATGTAAAGAAATAAAACCTGATATAAACCTCTCGTGCAAGCCGGCGGGTGGGGGGGGCAGGCACAGGGGTTCAGAAGGCAGGCTGGAGGTTGCAAAGGCTTTTAAAATGACACACGGTTTAAAAGCAGCTGGCTGGTGGGCTGCGACCTCCGCAGCGGCCCCCGGAGCCGGCCGCCGAGCCCTCTGCGAGCTCCCGGCGCGTTCCAACTTCTCCATGAGACAAAATGGACTACGGGGCACGGGGAGCCGCCCACCTGCCCTCCCCGCTGCCGCCGGGGAGCCGAAGCCCCTCGCCCCAAGCTTCGCCCTCGGAGCGGGGGGACGGCACAGCAACCCGCAGGCACCCTCCTGCGTGGCCCCGGCAAGCTTTGAGGCGCGCTCGCCAGCCGCCCGGCGTTGTTTTGTTTCTCCCAGGAGGAAGCGAGCTACAACGGCACAAAGCAAGCAAGGGAAAGAAATGCACGCCAGGTTACATTCCCCCCCCGCACCGCCATGCAAGACAGCAGGACCCCCGGGGACCCCCCCTTACCTGCATGGGCTAAGCAGGGGCACAGCACCCTGCCCCGAGCATCATCCACGGCCGCCCCTCGCTGTCCCCGGGGACCCGAACAATAGGCCGGGCGCGGAGCAAAACCATGCTCGCAGCGGCACGTCCCCGGCTTGCTCTCCTCCTGCTCCGACTTCATGGCGGGGGACGGCGGGATTGGGGGTCCCCAGGGTTGGGGGTCCCCGGGTGGGCAGGCTCCTCCCCAGCACTGCACGGAAGTACGGCGGGCGCTACCTGTGCTGGGAATTTGACCCCTCGCAGGTCGCCCAGTTTCCCCGGCCTGATGTCACGCCGGCAGAGGAGTGGCTTTGCCCGCCGCCGCTGAGCCAAGGTGCACGGGACGGGGGCCCGGAGCAGGCGAATGCTCTCCCCGCCGCCCCGGAGCAAAGGGCCGCGCAGGAACCCGGAGCCCGGCCGGCGGCGGAAATGATTCCCGGCTCACGGCCATCGTCGCTCCTGCCGCCACCCACCGAGCAGGCGGCAGCGGATAACATTCGCGACGTCCCAGCTGCACCAGCGTGGCCACCGCTGTGTTTGCAATACTCAGCCATCACCGGCAGCACAGTGGGGAAACTGAGGCACGAGGAAGGTAACACACTGCAAAGCAGCCCCATCTCCGGCATACAGCTACAGCTCGTGCTAGCTGTTCCTTGCAAGGGAAATAGATGCCTTTTTTTTTTTTTTGCAATGCAATTATTATTCATTTTGTCCAGGCAAATCGCAATTGCACGACACTCACGGCTGCGGGAGCACCATCGCAGACCGGCCTCCCCCTGCAAACAGCCACAACTGGCCCTGCAGCGAGGAAGGGCAGAGAGGGGGAGCTGGAGGATGGCATGAGCAGGGACACGGCAAAACCCAGTGAGAAAGTAGGGGCCACTTGCTTTTCTATAACAACAGCAGCATAAACGTACACCAGAAAAACCAAACTCTCTTAAACCCAGCTTTTTTGGGTTGCTTGGGTTGTTTGGGTGTTACTTTTTTGCTCCATATGGTACACGCTGCACCGTTACCTGCCTTCATCCAGCCGCCTGGGCCACATGTTTCCAAGCCCTCCATGGAAGACCCACTTTTTAAATTTATTCACCCCACTAAAGAGATGAAGAACCGTGTAGAGGCACTTTGCGCTTATGGATTTGCGCCAGTCTCTTTGCTGCTACCTGGGCTAGCGAGGATGAATGCTGCCCAGCCACATGCTGCTCAGGGCTGGGTGGCCGCTGCCCCAGAGCGGGGACACTTTGCAAACAGCTCCCAGCACGCTGCCTGCACGCACCTCTTGCTCTGCCCAGGAGGGCAAGACTTGCACCAAGTTCAGAAAACACAGTCTGAGACAGAAAAAAACCAAACAAACACCATATTCTGATTTCCAGCAGCGCGTGGCACACGAAGCCTCTGCCAGCCACTGCAAACCCAGTTCCCCCACCCTACAGCAGCAGCATCTTAGGCATGGGGAAACTGAGGCACACCCTGCATGCTTTTACATTTTTGGAAAGTGGGTGACAGAGTGTAACCGCAGGAGGAGCGAGCCGCCCCCGGCTAGGAAGAGATGCAGCCATGGCCATTGCATACACCAAATGAGCTTGGGTCAATCAACCAGGTCCTTACCGGCCCCACGCCCCGCTGCCGGGCATTGCCCCGCTCCCTACCCTGCCGTTTCCTCGCCAGCAGCTTGGGAACGGGAAGGGAGTTGGTTTCGTTTTGCAACAAGCCATGGTTCTTACTGCAACAAGCCCTGGTGCAAGCAACGGACCGGCACTGCCACCGCTCAACATTGCTGGCAGCTTGGTGCATGCCACGGCACTGCCTGCAGCATCACCGCCGGGGCGTGCAATGCACCCATTGCCCCAACCCCTGCCACCACCAGCCTCAGCTCCTCGAAGCCCACAAAACCTCCGCTCTTGGCTGCTGCGTCACCTCCCATCGCTCCTGGTTTGCACAACTCCCCTCCTCAAGGATCAAGTCGGAGCGCGCCCGCCCGTGCTGACTCAGCTCCCAACGCGGCGGGGACACCGTGGCAGCCAGGGCAACCCCACGCGAGCAAGGAAACACCGCTGGGTTTGGGAGAACCTGCTGATTTAAATCTGTGTTACAAACAAGCACGGTGCAAAGGTAACTGTGCACCTCTTGGTGTCATCTGCCATGGCAGAGGAAGGTGCAGAGTGGCGATGCCCCTGAACCAAAGCAAAGGGAGGAGATTTTCTGCATCACGGGCATTGCACAAGCCCCAGGCTCCCCAAGAGCAGCTCCTCGGAGCCTCCTCCGACTCGTCACACTCCTCCCTGGCCGGGCTCACATCCTTGCTCCTGCTGACTAATGACGGACCAAGCAGCATTACTCACACCCGCAGCACCAGCAGCACCCGTCCCCCAACACGCGCATGCGGCGGAAGGTACTGAGACGGTGCAGTACTGCTGCTCTTTAATCCAGCGATGCCGCCTGCAGGGATTCCCCTGCCCCTTCCTACTCAATGAAAAACCCCTTTGGAAGATGCACAGAAGAAGGGTGCCGGTTAATTAAAAGGTGGCAGACGCCTTGGCTGGGTTTGCGTGGCGCAGCCGGGCTCCGAGTGCTGAGCGTGCCCCTGTGTCGGGCAGCAGTCATGCTTTTGGCTGCAGTTAAACTGGGGTTGGGGTCTGGGTTTCATCTCCTGGCTTTGGAGGAGCCCATTACAGCATGCCGGAGGTGGCCAAAGTTGGGAGAGAGGTGACATGACAGGAAGCTTTGCGTCCCCTCCGGAGACAACACATGGAGAAGGCATTAGCCCTAATGAGAGCCAGCTTTCCTGGTGTCACTGCACACCTAACTGGGACGCTGGGAGGGAAGAGAGGTCGATAACAGAGACAGTATACGAGATTGGGATTTCCACGTGATCCCAGACACCCATATTTCTGCATGAGGCAGTTTCACTAATTAGCAAATAAGTGGCTTCTGCAAAAGATTTATCCTTGTCCATGCACATGGGCACGGGGTGCTGCCGCTCGCTGCATGCAGGATGCTTTGGCCAGGGCTGAGTACGGGTGGGAGCGGGGCAGGGAGGGGACGCCGGCCCCGTACCGGGAGGAAGCTGAGGCCAGGCAGGTATTTTTGTCCATTGAGTCACTTCCCACAGATCCTGACTGCCACCTGCACGGGGAAGGGGACAGGCGCCGGGTGTCAGGGCAGATGGGTCTGGTCCTTCATCCCAAATCCCGGCGGGGACCTGCCGGCCTCCTTTAGCCCTCCCTAGCCAAGACCTTTCTGCAGGGACGGGGCAGGAGGGACCGTTGCCACCCAAGGCCGGCTCAGAAGGTCTCTGCAGATGAGGCAAGAGGTGGCTGATCCAAACTGGACAGCCTCCACCACAGGACAAACCTGCATCTCCGGCGTCCTGGGCTTGGAGGTCCCACCAGGGTTGCGGCTCTGGAGCAAGCCAGCTACGGGTGGTCACCACCAAAATCTCCCAACTCCTTCAAGGTTGGGCTGAAAATCCCCACCATCACCTACAAGGGCAGGGGCCACCAAAGACTTGCAATAGAGAGTCAAGTTGGGGTCAAGAAGCACTTCAACTTCAGCATCATCACTCAAAAAGTTACTATTCCCACCAAAACACTTCATGGCAGTTGGTGGTTGATTAAATACAGCTTGACCATATGGATGTCAATGTATATTATTGCCCTGAAGGCACAGGCACCTGCAGTGACTGCCGAGTAACCTAAGCCCTGTGAGAAGTATCTCTGCAGAAGGTCAGCGATGCATTTATGTACCTCTGGACAGGAGCTGGTCCTTGCAGAGCTACATTTGACCCGGAGAACAGAGCTGTCCATAAAAACCACATACCCATCGGCTGGAACAGAAAAATCAGGAGACCTCGTACAAGGTCTCCTGCATTAAAATGCCATCTACTTCCAGGAAAACTTGCATTTCCCCCACGCCCGTGGAAACGCCCTTCTCCATCCCCATCTCTCACAAAAAAAAAAACCCAATGAAGTGAGGAGAGGTTTCGAAACAGAGCTGATTGCTTTTTCCCCCTGGTTTTTTCTTTCAAGGAAAACTTTTCTCTAAAATGACACATTTTTGTCAAACATTTCACTCGTGACAAATTGGTGTTGTCACCGAGGAGAGCGCTCGGCTGGGAATTTCGGAGGCGCTTCGGGAAGCCTCCGTCTGCTTTTACCGAGTTAAAAATCGACGGCGGCAAGGCTGCAAAATGTAACGTGTGAGGCAAAGGATTAATTAACATAGATCTGGCTCCAGAAGCAGAGGCGGTAAGAGTAATTTTCATTCAGGAACTTGGCACCGCTTGGCACCTCCTCCTCCTCCAGCACTGCCGGAGTATTTTAAGCTCCCAAAAATTGCACGTGCATCACCAAGCGTTTTTGCATTGATTAATTAAAGCCTCAACGGAGAGAAAAATCCCAAGGTTGGTTTTTTTTTTTATGTCTCTACCCAGGCCATACACAGTGACTTTCCCCTTCTTAAAAATAGCATTGCAAATGCTGTTTGCAACGTAAAGAGGCAAAAAAGTAATGAGTAAAGGGCAAACATCATCGTGCCGGTTCCCATGCTTCTGGTTGCAGCCTCATTTGGTACAGTTTCCTGCACTCATCACAGTTATTTCTGTTGTGTTTTTTATTTTATCATGAGAATTATGGTTATCATCACAGACGTTTTATGCCTAACAACTTCTGGCTTCCTTATGATATTATAATTCAAATGCTAAAAGGCTGTAATGAGACTAAGATAATGGCCCGCAAAAAAAACCCGCTACAGATCAGAACAGGGGGAATAGAAATAGAAATTATCCATCCTGATTAGCATTCAAAGACANACACAGCCCGCCCTGCTCCATCCCAGGCAACGAGCACCTCTGCATCGCAGAGTGGTTAGAAGGGAACAAAACCCAAAAATCCTCATTTCTGGGCTTGTTGCCAGTTTATGTTCGTGTTGCTTATGGGCCACGCACCCAAAACCTCAGCTGCAACCTTTGCAAGCAGCCTGCTGCTCACTGCCTGGGGTGGCACTAGCTCTGTGCATCTGCAACATCTGGATCCAGAGGCAAACATCACCGACTCCTTCCCGCCCTCCCCAGCTTCATCAGCGCCAACGAGCACATGGGGAAGCGAGGGACGGCACTGACAGCCTGACATTTGCAGCCGTGGAAGGGACAGGACATGGCTGGCCACCCAGCTTGGGTATCGATCAGCAAAACGTGGGCTCTCCGAGAGCTTTGAACTGCTGAACCCCACCAGAATCAATATTTTCCTTTTTAAAATAATGCTGTGGGGAAAAGCACATCTAATATAGATTCAGTGTTATTCTGGGTTTTACATTATTCATTGAACCTCATCCTATGTCATGCTGCAGCAAATATATTACCATATATGATGACAAAGAAATTACACAACTCCTGCAAATATATGATAAAGCAGCAGCCCGGGCTGCTAAAACAGCCCACTTGATTGGCGATCTCTCATTAGCAACATGTAATTAAGCTGCTACACACTGAGGTTGTGCCTGTGCCACCAGCCACTTTATGGTGAAAGAAGAGAATAATAAATCCAAATAATAATAAATCAAGCAGCAACAAAACCCAGAACTGCATGGCAGGTCTCAAACTTTCGGAAACATTTTCTCGTAGAGGTTTGCGAAGCCTTATCTTACCTGCTGCACAACCAGGAACGTCACCGCAAGGCCACCAAGGGCCATCACATCCCCAGAGCCACCCTGCTCAGCCCACCTGAGCAGGGAGGCACCGGCAGGGAACGGGCTGCACGCTCAGAAGTAACAGGAAAAAAAAAAAAACAGGGAAGCCTACCAGGAAAGGTTAATAATTTATCTGTATTTAAAATTGCGCTCCCATTTCTAAAAATGATTTTGCATCCTCAATGACATGCACGATTTTAATGGGGTTGAAGGTAGGCAACTCAACTCCAAATCTGGACACTATCTTTACTAACAAGATGTTACTGCCTTTTTTAATTATTTTTTGAAGCTGCACTTTAGCTTCCAGAGAGTTTCAAATAAGGAAGTCTAATGATCCCTCTTCATTAACCACTCCAGCAATGTATATGCATATTGGGGAATCCAGTATAGAAAACATCTTTCTACGACACCTGCTGCCAGCCAAGCTGCTGCCCACGCAAACCTGCTGCATTTATCAATATGAAAAGCATTTACCCAAACTGCATTTCTTTTCACCCCAAACCTGCCGCTCACTGGGCACAGGACCAGTTTTTGCACAGAGGAAAGGTTGAGCAGAGACCGCTCACGTCCCCATCTGCACCTCCAGCAGCCCCAAAGCTGCAAGGAACAAACATTTCACCCGCTAACATTTTTGGGGCCACGGGCAGTGGTCAGATACAGATTTGGCAGTGGATGCGACGCACCAATGGAGTCAGAAATGAGCTGGAACCTTCCTTGCTACTGGTGAAGCTGGCAAAGCACAAACCCCACCCTAGCGTGCCCTTGATTGTGCCCAACGTCCCAATGGCTATTCAACTGGGACCACAAAAAGCAACAAGGTTTGTACATGTGCGTCAGTAAAGACTCAAAACGATGCTACAAGACAATTTTTGGTTGCTTGCAGGAATTGCAAAAAAAAAAAAAAAAAAAAAGGGGGGGGGGGGGGAATAAAGCCTGGCTGAAATCACGCGGCTTTGCAAGGCAGGTTAGGAAAGCCTGGAGGGGGGGCTGCACGGATCAATGACCCCCTGTGCCTGGACGTACCCCATTTCCCTCCCGTCCGCTGCGTGTATCAACAGAATATTTATAAATCAATTGAAAGCGATTAATCAGCTCGAGGAAGATAAGGGATAACGAAGAAAAGAGATTAGCTGGTGATGCACAAACAGAGCTCCTCCGGGGGGGAACTGCTGTGGTTGGAAGCCTCCTCTGCAAAGCCTATGAGCTCCACTTAAAAAACAAATTTAAAAGAGGTAACCCGAATAATTAAAAGGAAGAGTTAATGGTTCATGCTAACAGCTTCTAAAAACCCCCAGCAGCCCTGTTTGTTAACCAACACGGCCCACCAACAAAAGGACCTGCAGAAAAACCATCGCCCTGCGCCACGGAGGGATGCTCGGCCGGGGCCGGATCCCCGCATCACCCCCAGCCGCCCGACACGATGGACCGAGGGCACTGGAGCCGTGGCTGGAGCCAGGGAGGCTCACGCAGACGCTGTGAGCTGCACGGGGCCGACGTTGCCGTCCTGCCGGGTTCATTTAAGCGACCAACCCCTTCTAGCTGAGTTATAAATAATAACGGAGAAACGACTCCAGGACTTGAGAGGAAGCCTCCAGGGATATACAGCCTAATATTACCCATCTGATGTATCCCACGGTAGCCTTCCAATCACCAACCTGCTCCTTGTCAGCAAAGCCAGTACTAAATATACCGTCGTCTCACTTGCTAACTGAAAAATTAATCTCTGGGCAGAGCGGCCAACGGTCACATTTTCTGTACGTTTTCCTACTGATTTTTCCATCCTAATCCTTCCAAACTTTGGGGAGCGTCAGGACAAGATCAGCAGCACTTTCCTTGGCCATATTGCTGCCACTAGTTATCTATTTCACACCCACAGAAGATGCCAACACCAATGCTGGGCTTAACCCAGCCTGCAGGACCAGCATCGTCACAACGGTGCTAGCAAGAACCGGGGACTTTTCACCAAAATTACACCCCTGCGCTGCTCCGAGGGGGCTTACAAGCTGCCACTTCGTTTTTGAGGAGGACCCAAAAATGCCACATTCCCCCAGCTGTGACCCGCATCCTACAGGAACGCTCCTGGAGATGCCTACAAGAAACTCTCCCAAATTTGTGCTGCAGGATGCCACCCGAGAGCTGACACCCAGGTGGGCCGCTTAATAAGAAAGGGCTCAGGAAGAGCCACCAGTTCAGAGGACTAAATGCAGCGTTTCAGTACAATACTCGCCTTTTTCAAGTAACACTCGACAAAATTGCCAGGTCAGGGCTGAAGCCCACGTGTTTTGCAGAGGGGAAGGAGAGAAAGCATCTCCCCACCTTACTCGCCAACTTGCAAGGCAGCAATTTAACCTTCAAGGAAGAGCTCAAATTCATTTAGTAACAGGCCTTATCTACAGGCTGGGGGCAGAATAATTCTACCAAGAACAATATATAATAGATAAAAATAACTGCACTGCAGCAAGGAGACGGATAGCACGGTGCAGGGCAGTACCGAGCAGCTTTCTCCCCGGCTAAAGCAGCCCATCAATTTAATGGGAAGTTACGGGCCAACAGCGGGGAAACTGCCCCCAATTCTGATGTTTAAGGGGCTAATGTCGACGTAAAAGCCTTGCGCTTGTCTTGGCAGGTGTGAATTCGCAGGCTGAACCCACGTCACGCATAACCGGGATGCTCCCCAGCAGCCCCACTGCATCTCTGCGCCTCCGTCTGCAACCCATTGCTATTGAGTGACTCGGAGTCCCATTTCCAAAACCTTTCTTCCTTTTTTTTAAAGAAAAAAAAAACCCAAACCTGAAAGTCTTTCCAAGTTCCTAAGCAGCAAGGGAGATCTCTTTTATTTATGTGCCACTTACTGAACTTCCAAACGATGTTTATTAAAACTTCCTTCGCAGCAAAGTTAGTCTTTCCCTGTCAGGAGGTATAGGACAAAAATAAAACGCCTGAAGATTTTCAACCATTTTTTTGCCAAAACTTTACCACCACACTAAATATCACGGCGCACCTGACTGCAATGAAATGAATATACCCTTGCACCATAAAAAGACCAAACAGACCCCAAATCAGTATCGGCAGGCTGAAAATGGGGAGCCAAACCCCAACCGCTACCAAAAACGTGCTTTTTTTTCTGAAATACCCGCAGTATTATGCGATGGGAGCATTGCGGCGGGCAGCGTAACACCGCCCGCCGCACATCTGGTTTATGTGCACGCACAAAGGCAGAAAAAGCCATTTAAAGCTTGGAGGGCTGCACTTGGTGCCTGCCCGGAATTAAATAATGCACTAGGTTGCAAAGTTAATAAAAGTGACAGCCTTTTATTAATCTTAGCTCACGCTGCAGCGCTTGGAGCCAGCAGGCAGCCGCTCTCACAAAGTTATCAGCACTTTGCACCAGGCAAACCCAGGGCTAGGAAAATAAAATATAAAAAAATTCAAAACAAAACCCAAAAAGGAGGAGCAGAAGCCACAGAAGATGCGTGCCAAAGCCAGTAGCAACAGCCCAGCCTCTGGCAGTATCAGGTTGGAGTCCGAGGCTGGATCCCCACGGAATGAGCTCAACATCAATACTGCTGGGGAGACCACTCTTGCTAGGGTGGAAAATTGCATCCCGGAGAAGGCGGGCTTGCGAGGAAGCACAGCAACACAGCTAAGCAGAGAAAAACAGCCTCATGTTTTTTATTTCCAACCAGATGAAGCAAATAGCGATGCCTTCTGGAGGAAGCCATGCTCTGAAATATTTTATCTGGACATGCAAAAAGCCCAGGGAAGTTGAGCATTGCAATTCCTCTGGCAACAAAGCGCCAGGTGAGCACGGAGCAGCCAAGAATGTCAAGCTCCAGCAAAACACGGTGTTTGCACCCGCTCCTGATGGACATAGACACCGCGTCAAGGATGGAAAAAGGCAGCTGAAGGATTGGTTTGATTTTTAAATTGCATTAAATGCCTTTCAAAGCTCCCCAGGAGGCATCCAGTGCTTAAAGTTACAGGTGGACATGCAAAAACCCTCGATGCCCTTTCTATTTTAACGGGTCCTGCTGCCCTTGCACAGGATGGTGGCCAGGGGTCGGTGACCATGGGGAGGGATCCTGGCTCCGACAGGACATCCTTGATATTCCCAGCATCGGCACCAGGGAAGAACGAAGGGCACCAGGGAAGAGAGGTGGAATAGAGTTTATGCAGGGGGTAAAGAGGAAAAGAGGAGAGAGATTACTGGAGGAAGATGTGCAACAACGGGAACCGCCAATTTTCATTACTTCATCACAGGTCTCTCAGTAATTATTGGGTTTGGGTTGGGTTTTGGGTTTTTTATTTGGTTTTTTTTTTTTTTTTTGGCGTGTCATCCCCCCCCAACTTCAGTTTCTTAACTCAAACGGACTCATTAAAATCTCAACTTTCAGCTTATAAATAAAAGTTCACCCCCCTTTTTCTATAAAAGACTTCTGCATTTCCCCCCCTGCCCATGTACTGCACAGGCTCAGAAAGCAAAGAAATAAAAGGAACCCTTATCTCTTCCAAATATACTTTATAACCTGAACCATGGTTTTCGAACAGCTAGAGTTAGAAAATGAAAATAGTAATAAACGATCCTAGGAGACAGGTACCCGAAAAGCAATCGTATTAACTCAAAACTAAATGTGATCAAGAAGAATAATTCAAGTATGGGTTTTCAATGCATTACTTGAGGAAGATAAAAAAAGATGTTGTTTCCTGCTATTTATTCGCAGAAAGGCTTCAATGCTGTGCACCTTTTCTACACTGCCCTCACAAGACCTCTCCTGAGCTGTGCCCAGCACTGGGAACTGCCCCAGAAAAAATATTGTTGTACTGAAAAGATCGGGCCAATAATAACAAAAACCTAACCAGAGCAACATGGAGATTTGGAGGGGGGAAACCAAGCCACGAAGGAGAAAATGCAATGCATCTAACTTGATGCAAGCAACAGCGTGTGGGAAAAGGATGCCCAGCTCCGTCTGCAAGATGCATCAGGCACCGGGTGTTTGCAAGGGGGGCGTGAAATACAGAGGCGTTTCAGGGAAAGCCAGGCTGTGTGCAGGGACAGGCACCAAAGTCCAGAGCAACCTGCACGATAGCATCAACGAGCAGGGATTCAGCCAGGTTAGACCCATGGATTAGGTTGCTGTGCCCTAAACCCTCAGCACGGTAAATAAGAGTTTCTATGGACGACTCGGAGCCCGGAGCAGTCCCCTGGAGCAAGAGACGTGCTTGCCACCCAATGATGACTCCAGGATTAGGTTTAAAACTGGAAAAATTAAAGAAATAACTGGTCGTTCACGCACCGGACACCCACCGCCCCACACACACACACCACACAGCGCGCCCAGAAGATTTCAAAGACTCAAAATTGTTTAAAGCTATTTTTGTCCTTAGTAAGACAGGGAGGTTTTTCATATTTCAGCTGTTTTGTGCCTTATGTGTGCTGGGACAAGATGCTGGCCAAGTCCCCTCTCCCAGCCTGTGAGACTAGAAGAAAAAAAAAATATCTAAAAATCAGGCTGGGTGAAAGGGTCTCCATCCGACAGCTCAATATTTCTAAATATAAAAGTCTCAGGCGATGCTTCAAATACCCAATTGAGAGGCATTAGGAAAGGCACCGCGGAGCACGGCCCCAACCTTCGCCAAGTTCAGCCGTGTTTGGTAACTGCTCTTTTCACCAATTCCCCCCGGCTACGCTGCAGAAATGAGGAGACAAAAAACCCCTTTATTTTTTTGAGCGAGATTCACCCTCGCACCACAATCCCCGCAGGATTACAAATATTTGATGCAATCGGAAAGAAAACAAAACCATCCCGAAATGACAACTGAGAGGGAAACAATCTGGGAAGTTTTAACCTTCAAAATCTGTCTCTTAATTCTGGTTGCGATTTCTGCAGGCGAGGGAGGAGAAAAAACACAACCCAAGCGGTGGCTGCTTCTGCGTTACAAAGGCAACTTTAGATGGGATTTTAAAATAACACGACTACGCTATAGTTAATGCTATTAAAATTCAAAGTGCAAAGACAACCGATAATCCCAGCCGGTTCCTGGGACAAGAATCAAATTGTGCAACACACAGCTATGCGGTGCTGGTCGCTGCTATCGATTTCCTTTTATTGGAGGGGAGAAAAAAAAAAGTGAACGGTCAACAAGGAAACCAAAACCTCTTTTGTAACCCAGCCTGCCCACTCGCGTTCAATACCAGCCGCTCAGCAAGCGAAAAGAAAACCGCTGGCAAAGTCTGCACTGAGTTTCCAAAGTTAAAAAACAAACAAAAAAAGATTAGGAAACAAAGTCATTCCCCTGGGCTGCTGAACCTGCCTAGGCACAAATACATCTGTCCCTGGAGAGCTGCAGACCAGGGGCACAGCACATCCTGGAGCAAAGCACGGACCAGGCTCACCCCGGGGACCAGGGAGCGCTGGGGCAGATGGAACAGCCGCAGAGCATCCATGCCAAGACACGGCCTATAAACGCGACAATATTTCCATCTAAAAATCCTGAACCTGCAGCACTGCCCCAAGAGCAAAGGCTTTTGACACCTGAAGTTCCAAAGTTGCACGCTGTTACGTACCTCCAAGTTGCTGCACCCATAAATCAGGCTCTGCATGTGCAGGAGCCACCGAGGGATCATTTAAGAAGAAACAAGCAGAAATATGGTCACTTGTATTTACACAGTTGTTTTGGTTGTTTTTTTTTTTTTTTTTTAAACACATGGTCAAATACAAGCTTGATTTTATACCGATTAATCCTATAGCCAGAGATTTTACTCTGTTCTTCAGCCACTTGCAAAAGCCTCCTGAAAGATTGCTGGGGGTTATACAGGGATTATATTGTTTAGTGAGCCAGTTATAATCCCTCCGATAAGAGGAGCTGATCCGGGCGGCGAGGCATCGGCTTGATGCTATTTGCAAATAAAAACTATCTCCGGAGCGTGGCAGAGAGATATTATTTGATCCAACTCCAGCCGGGGAAGGAAAGCAGGGCTCCAAGGGGAATACAGCAAAGGCAGCTTTTCCAGGCATTGGCAGCCCTAAGCACTGCAGAGAGAGTCGAAATGCACCCCCAGAAATGCACGGTGGGACCTGCACGCTGGGAGTTTTGGGCACAGACACCTGGAAATTGGGTATCCTGTGACCACAGTTAATTATATGGGGAAAAGCACCTATAAGCCATACCAGACCAGCCCACCTGCAAAGTTAAAATCATGTAAAATCCCTTCCTTATTGGAAATAACTGAGCCAGCTGGCTAGAAAGCAGCCGGTCCCTGCTGGCAGCTCCCCGGGGTGGAGGCTGTGGACCCAGCCACCCGCCTTGGGCTTGGGGAGGACTGGAAACGCAGGCTGCCCTCTGGAGAGATTCCCCGGAGAGCCGAGTTCAGCTTTACGGCATCACAAGCAGCATCTCCAAAGATAACGAGTCCAAAAGAAACTCTCCCCGGCCTCCACAGCTATAAATAGGGTAGGACTGGACATTATCTGCGATGCTTGATGTAGTTACTTCAGTTAAGTCTCCCTTGGGAATTGCAACTGCAACTATTCTGCTGCTGGAAAATTATCTGCAATTAATAGAAGATTTATTTTTTTTTTTTTTTAATATTTTTTTCTTTTTAGATCTAGGGTCACAAATAAAGCTACCTGGAGCAATTTGTTTCCTTAAGCCTGGTTGAAGAAGAGCCAGCACCACACAAAGCACTAGACTTTCGAAGAGACTACGACCGGGTACAGGAGAACAGGGTTCATCCCAAAGCCAGCTTTTCCCTGGAAATTGTATCTGTTTGGGAGCAGGTTCCTTTCTGCCCTCCTTAGTGGCCGTGATTACTTGGGCTCAATCAATACCACCAGGTCCCAGTTACACCTTCAATGGCATTTGTAAGCCTTAAATCCCCCGTAACAGTAACACGAGCAGATTTACACGCAGGAGTCTCTCTCCAAATGCCTGGAGGAATTGTATTTTGAGGAGGAAAAGGGGAGCCCTTAGGGGGATATCCGTATCTTAAGGACTGCCATGACTTGAGGACCAGACAACCAGCATCTGCTTCAGCCACTTCTCAGGTCTCTGCTCCACCATCACAGCATTGGAAGGGAGGAAAAACAGATCAAAAGAGCCGTGCGGGGAAAAGAATGAGTTTTGATTGTGCTGGCGGTACAAGTACAGAGCGAAGGAGGGCCAGAGACATCCATAGGAAATAGAAGGGGGATATAACGCACACCATACAATTGCACGGGTACCCAAGACGATGCTGCGCACAGACCGCGCTGCTGCCGTGCAGCCCCCGTTTACCCCTGCAACGCTCCAAAGGACAGGTCGGGGCACCACCCCTCGCCCAGCCGGACACCGAACTGCACCCCCAGCGCCACCTCAGCCCCCCTCTAGCCAAGGGAGGGGTTTTCCTTACACTTACACCGGCTTCACCTCTGCTCAGCTCCTGTCGGCAAGGTGCTCGCTGGTTTATACCCATGCACATGAAAGGGGCACCCACTAACGAAGCGCTCGGAGGAGATCCTGCTACACCCCCCTAGAAGAAAAGCATCGTGGCCTGGGCTGCAACCCTACCGAGTTACCAGCTCTGGGCTTGTCGCCTCCTATTTATCCTACATCCCCACTCGCTTGCCGCAGGATCGCATTCTGGGGCTGCCACCTGCAGAAGAGCGCTCCACTGTACAAGCGTTAAATGTACGATCAGCAAACAACCCTAACCCAGCCCCTGCCCTGCAAGACCATGAAACCAGCTTAAAATAAATCAGAAGAGTAAAAATGCACATACTGAGTTTCTTTTACCTGCTACCGGGCTTTTGAGTACACCTGATTTTTGAGGAAAGATACAGGGAAAACACAGAGGAACTGGCAGACCTGTTGCAAACAGCAAAGCACCACGTTCCCAGGGGCACGAACACACGACGCGCTTTCAGAGAGAAAACAGCTTTTGAGCAGGGACTGCAACCGCGTTTTTCAAGAATATTATCCTAACACAAACACAACCCTTCTATTTTTTTGGTAAAGGTAACTGTGTAATGATGCCATGGCCCTGAATATTCCCAATAGCCTCAGTGAATCGCAGGGTATGTTGGCATACAAATGTGAATTAAAAGCCTAATTTTTAGATCTCCAACATTTTTGGGGGAAACAAATAACAGTGCCTGCTCTGACGAAGCAATAGCGGGGCACAAAGATGACCCAAAGGCTGGGCCCTCGGCGCCCGGCAGCATCCCCTTCAGCACAGGTATCGTTCACAGTCAGCACACGAGGCAGGATTAGGGGTGACGGAGGAAGCCAGCAGCAAACCCCGCGAGGGGAAGCAGACCGGCCGAGACAGACAGCTCTGCGATTCCTGCCAAAATATTTTATGAAGCAGCTGTGTGTTAACAAAAACGCCAAGAACCACCCCGGCTTCCAGCCTGAATCCCAACCATTCACGGACAGCATTTCCCTGGCTATGTAACTGCCACAAAGCCTATTATCTTCCATACCGGTTTGTTGAAATGTCATTAGGACAACTCAAATGAGAGGCTAAATTCTCCTATATGCACCGTTTTAATAATTGCAGCCCTTTTACATTCAGCAATACACAGCAAGGGAGGGACAGGGGAGCCTGCCAGGTTGACAAAGGGGATGCTCAGGCCCTCCAAGAGCTGCAAATTGATTGTTTCCCCTCCTCACCTTCTGCAGAACAATTACTTCTTGCTCCTTTAATAGCTCCTGGAGCACAGCTTTACTCCATTTGGGGAGAAATGCAGACCACCGGTATGATGGAGATACGCACCTCTGCCACGCTCGGGGGAATTTCATAAGCCGGCATAAACCACATGTAATATTGACTCAGTTGCGTAGGATTTTACAGCTTGCTTCAGGATGCACATCATTCCCCCCAGCTTGCACGTGCACATTTCCACCAGCCCCCACGGGTCCTGCGACGCAAGTGATGCACCACGGAGGCTGTGCTTCCGGACCCTCTGTCTTCTGGAGGGGTTCCCAAGGATAATTTAATGCAGTCTAATGTACTCTTTTATACGTGGAGGCCTTTTGAATTTAAATTGTTTGATTTGAAATCAAAAGCATGTTTTAAATTAACACCCAAAACAAAGGGGGGGGGGGAAGCAAGCATACTCCAAAAATATAATATTTGCAAGAGATAATTCAACACATGAATATTCCCAATCATCTCCCCGTTCCCCAGTTCTCCTCTTATCTATCCCCAAAGCTGCAAACAGTAATTTCAAAGCCAAACCGTTTCCAACTGGAAACCCGCGGACTGGTCCTCAGGGAGCTGCAGGAGGTGGTTCAGCTGCAGGGCAGCCGGGATACTCAGCCCCAGCCGACACATCCCCGGGCCTGGGCGAGCCCCGGCTCCGCTCAGGGATCACCAACCCCAAAACAACCACTACGCCTTACTGCATGTATAAATGTGTATATTGCCTTGACTGCACCTGCCCACAGAAAACGCTGAGGACCAAAACCTGCCCTTTGCAAGGCAGCATTGCTCCTGCTCGGCAGGAACTATGCAAGGACAGGAAACTTTGTGATCCTCAGCATACGATGACATTCAACATCCCAGAAATAACAAGCCCAAGGAGGATGCAGGGACCTGAGGAACATGCCGTCTAACCAGATTAAGCTCCAAAATCATCTTTCCCAATGCAGCAAAGCAGCAGCTCTCCCCAGCATGGCCGGGGCACTAACGACGCAAGCACAGACCGAATTTCTATCCATGCAACAGACCCCTGGCATTTATCTTTGCTGCCTTAAGACCTGCTGAAGTCCAGAGGATCTCACCATGAATCAACGTCAGCAAGGGCTTGGCTGACTCAGGCCCTCCTTCAGCAGAGCAGCGCTAACTCCTCCCAAAAAGAATTGCACCAAAATTCAGACCACGAAGTGCCATTTCAGAAAAGCCGCGATCCTGGGCTTTTCAGCTCAAACATCTCACGTGAAATAGAGGAATTTCCCTCCAAGTGAATAGCGGTTTATACATTCTTTGGCAACTGCATTACCATTAGCAAACACAATCTGTATTTCTGCCTCGCTTATTTGTTTGCCAAGCCCATTTAAAAGGAATATTTTATCCACCACGAGATAAACCCCAGAGGCTTCGCCTCCTGACGTAAGCAACCATGCACAAAGTTTCGCTGCAGGTGAGAGGCTTGTTCCTGCAGAAGGCCACCTCGAGAAACCCCACCTGAATAAATCCCATCCGCAAAGGGCGTCTGAACAGCTTAACACGAAGACGGAGGGTCGAGGAGGCGTCGCTCCAGCCACCGCCTCTGCCGACAGCATCCCAGCCCCTCTTCCGACCCAGAATAAAACGCCGTGGGAATAAGAAGGGGGAAATTGAGCTGCACCAGAGCATCGTTATAAAGCACGTGTTGGATCATGGACAGAGAAGATAAAAAGCCTCCAGCCCCAAACCCAGGATTGCCACCTGCACCGCTGCTTCAGCAAGCACCCGGCCCCCGCCAGCTCCCAAAACTTCACTAATTTCTGCCTTTCTACAGGTTTGGCCTAAGCTCAACTCTGCTTCCTGGAAGCAATAATACTTGGTTTAACAAGCCATTTTCAGCTTATGGCCCAGTTCATTTTCCTAGGATATCATTTAAATGACAAAACACCCTTCAAACACCGAAAATGGACGTTTGTAGTTCCAAAGTATTTTTTCCCCCCACTTGATGATCTGCATATCAAATACACTTCATTTACGAAAAAGGAGATGGAGGAGAGGGCTTGTTTGACTTATTTTCTTTCTCCTCTGACCCAGCAAGCTCCTGCAGGCCAGCCAAGCCTTTCCAGCATCGCCAGCGCAGTAGGAGCGATGCTCCCAGCCCTCGGGCAGAGCAGTTCCCCGCCGCAGCCCGCTTGGGAATCGCCAAATTGCTGCAGCACCTGCGTAAGAACCCAGCTCTCTCCTCTGAGCTGGGTCTACAGGAGCCAAAATCAAGACGTATCCCTGACCTGCAAGCAGAGGTTGCTCTGGATACACATGGGAAGAGATCTGCCAGGAAAGGAGCAGCCAACATGCAAAGCACCATCACCTGGCCCCAGCATGCTTAAAAGGCCTCTTTTTTTTTTTTTTCCTAGATATTTTATTTAATGGGGTTTTTTTCCTGCTTCCTGGCTGTGCTCTGCTCCAACAGCCAGGCCAGCACACACTCCCATGCAAAACTCCTCCAAACCCACACCAGGGGCTATTGCTATGAGAAAGAGCAGCTCAAGCGGCTGCCTGGAGTCCCAGCAAGGGGAAAACCACCCCCAGGCAATGCACACACCCAACACGAGCTCTCCAATCCCCCTT
Organism: Fregata magnificens; assembly: GCA_013389945.1. Classification (NCBI taxonomy): domain Eukaryota; kingdom Metazoa; phylum Chordata; class Aves; order Suliformes; family Fregatidae; genus Fregata; species Fregata magnificens. The sequence continues at coordinate 30,084 of WAAD01030646.1, forward strand.
TTTTTTTTTTTTGAGAGAGAAACCCCCATACCCAGGTTGGGGGGCCAGGCAAGAACCGCCGACCGGCAGCTGGGAAGCTCCCCAATCCCACCGGCAATTCCCACAGCCGTCCCGTCCCACCTTTCATTTCCAGCTCAACCTTTACCCTCTTTACTTAGCTTCCAAGTTCAGTTGAAGACATTACCCTAATTACAATTATCTCTGGCACCGCTCTGACGACCCCGAGCACTTCACTCACGGGCAATCCTGCTTTTGCAGCTTGTCCCAAGAGTTCCTGCTCACTTGGGTTTTCTTTTCTTTTTTTTTTGAAACAGCTCCACTCCAGCCAAAAGGCATGAGAAAGGGAGATGCTACAGGGAACTGAGAATAAATGGAAAAAACACTGTGCCAAGGAAGGTAAGAGAGGAAAAAACCCCATCATTTTAAATTAAGAGTACGTCTGCCTGCCTGCCTCCCCCCCACCCCCCGATGCTGTTTGAGCTAAGGAAGGGGTGATTTAGGAAAATGCTCGCAGGCATTGAGCAGACAGCTCAGTTTTATTCCTTCTTGGCAGCCTAGGGCTAATTTGGGGTGCAAGGAGAATTTTCCCCGTTTGCACCCCTGCAAGCCACGCGCCTGGGGATGCGTGGAGGGATGGGATCGCTCACTTAGCGTACGTTTTCAGAGAGCTTAGGGGGATTTTCAGAAGCACCTAAGCTGGCTAGGTGCCTAAATCCCACTGAAAGTCCCTCTGAATACTGCTACCTTCCTAAATCCCAGCTGGTGCTTATTAGTGGTCATTAGACACTTAAATACCTCCATCCACACGTCCTAATCCCATGGCTGGGAAGCTGCTGACCACAGGAGCCACAGCTGCCAGCTCTGCAATCTGGGGGCAGTGGACCTCCATTTTGGGGCACACCAGGCAGGCACCCACTCGTGCCTCTTCCCACCCCTCCCCTGCCGACCCAGGAACCCCGTCTGGCCAAGGCTCTTTGGGTTTCTCCCCCCGCCCCTTGCTCTATCACTGTGAGCATCACGATGAAGGGAAGATGACTATCTACAAAGTCTCTTTGAAACGGGTATACAACAAAAACTCGATTTCCTCCTACTTCGCACAGGCCCCCACCCCAGTCCCAGCGTGGGATAAACCTTTAAAGCAAGGGGCAATACGAGAGGGAGATGCATTAAAGCCGGCCGTTCGGCACGCCAGCAGCACTCTGGACACACAGATGCAGCTGCAGCATTTGGAGACACCTGGTGCTCCAGCTGCAGGTGCTGCAAATCCGACCCTGGCTACTGCATATCCCTCCTGGCAAATACACCATCACTCCAAATCAGGTTGATTTTTACCTTTCTGAGGTTGCAAGGACAGGGGAGGCAGCTGCAAGGGGCACTTTCGGGGGTGCAGACCCTCCCAGCTCTTTCCCCCACCCCTGAGCCAATTTAATTCTCCTACGAACCTCTCCGATAACACAGGGAAAGAACATGCCCGAGCACGTTTGGCTTGTATCATGTCAAATGCACTTTAATTGGTAATAATTTCTGCATGCCTGCTATATCCAAGCGAAAACAAAAGGTATGCGCTCCTCTCTGCTCTGCAGCTTAACCTCTTCAGCAAGTCGGTATTAAAAACACGGGGCTGCAGCAACGGGAATAAAAAGATCAACTTTTAAAGGGCAGCTCTTCCAAAAGCATCACAAGATGTTTAAAGTTAGCTACAACCTAAGAACAGGCAAACTCCAATTTTAATAACTGTGAGGGATTTGGAGAGATTCTCCCCTTCCTCCGCTGAATGGAGGAGGGATGTATGGCATTAACGCAGCACCTGGGGGGGCACATTCCCCTTTCATCGTACGTACAGGTGCGGCAGACCAGCCCCCCCAGACGCTTGATGTTCAGAGGAGGATGCACCAGCTCTCCATCACCACTGCCCGGCCATAATATTTTGATCAATAGCCTTATTCACATCCACAGGCAGATGACGGCGCCCGCTGTTTGCTTCTCCATCCCTTTGACCGGGGGATGGAGACACAATAAACCCAGGAGGGACAGAGCCCTCATGGCAAATAAACACCAACACAGCCAGTTTGTGAATTATCTGCTGGGCGAGGAATTATCGACCTGGGCTACAAACGGATGAGCAGCAGCGCAGACACCTGCATGGGGTCACGATTAATTCACACACACACAAAAGAGAGCTAAATTCATGGGATAATTTTATTTCCCGTGATTAATTTGGCCAGCTCTAATTGCACCATAAGACAGATTGATGCTCCATGTCTTTCTGAGCTCTCTGCCTTCTCCCCCCAAGCTGGCTCTCACCAGCATTAGGGCTTCTGCAAGGGGCAACATTAGGGGGTTTCTGGTTTTGGGGGCTCTGCAGCAGGACAAGCCACAGAACCATTTAGAAAGCAAAAAGCAGGTGATGAAACCATGAAGCCACGGCAGCTCCTCCCGCACCAAGCAAGCGGGGGCAAATTTTAAGCAGCGTTTTGCACAGGTAGTCACTACCCTGGGGAAAATAAGATGTTGCAGGTCCCCGAGGTTTCCAGCCCCCCCCTCCAATTTTTCTCCAGCGTGCGCAGCACTGGGGCCACCTTTGCAGGACCCCACCTTGCAGCCATAATGGAGCTGGCAGGTGGGAACAGCAGCCAGGGTGTAATAATTCGAATATTCCTTGGGGAGTGCCAGCAAGAAAAGCACAAATCTTTCCTTTGAGCCGCATGTGAAAGGCGGTCTTTGTGCTGGGGAGCGTCGTGTGCGTTTTGAATCCAGGCTGGAAATCTGAATCCAATCTGATCAGTGCTTTCATTTCATTTTGTTTTTAAAAACAAGCCCAACAACTCTATATAAACAAAATCTGCTGAAGCTCTTGTTTTCCCTCACCTGCCTGATTGTTTCTTTCCCCCTTGCTTTTGCTGTATCAAAATAAACAAACACCATCTATTGATTCCAGCTATTCTCAGAAGATTTGTGGCAGAAATCTGATGTTCACCGAGTTATTGCGGATTTCCACCGGTTGGAAATGCTTCCTTGGAACAAAGAAAAAGATAAAAAAGTAGCTATATCATAGCAAAGGAGGACTGGAAGGAAATGCAAAGTATGACTTTATTAATAATTTCTTTTGACAAATCTCCATCCTTCCTGCTTTTTTTTTTTTTTAAATCCAGGATACACTAGCAAAATCAATGCAAGAAATACAGAGGTTTGCTTTTATTTTAGCTTCCAGAAAGCAGTGAAGCCCACAGACCCTGCATCTCCTTGGATCCAGCACACCCAACCATTCCTGCAAAAATACATTTTTCTGTTGCATCTACATGACGGCACCAAATTAAAGGCTTTGCTCTCCCTGGTACCTTCTGCAACCCCCAAAACTTCAAGTTAACCTTTTGCTTTTGGAGTAATTAACGCTGCAACAACGCTAACAACCTGGTTCAACCCCAATACACTGGCGAACTGCCACAGCCCAGATTGGGATGCCCTTGCAGAAAGGCTGTCCGTACTGGAGGCAGAATTATAATCTTCTTAAAGAATCCTGTTTAGCTCTGTAATTGCCTTACATTGTAAAATCCCGCAGAAAGAAACTCACTCTGCGGCACGTTTGATACGTTCTGGTCCTCGGCTGAGCTCTGCACAAGTCCAGTGGACCCGCTTGGCTTTATTCTCCCTTAAATTTTACTTTTTTGGAGTTTTCTGCATGGTTATCACAGCAGGATTTGGTGTGTTCCACAAACAGGGACCGAAAGCGCCAGTGAAACGACAAGAGACCGCAATTCAGAAGTCCTCTAGAGCAAAATTCACATTAAATTGCACAAAAGAAATCTGGATTAAATCAATTACCGCAGTTTAAATTGAGCTACCTTGACCCTACAACCAGAATCCAGCCCAAACGAACACCAGTCTCAGATTTCTGAGGTTTACTCAGAACCACATACCTCATCCCCATAACCAGACTGATGGTTACGCTCCACAGGGTCACCACCCCTGTTTCCTTTCCCTTCACTGGCAACTCTACTAAAATCTCACATGCCTCACTTATAAAATGACCAGATTTTGTCACAAACTTACTTTGAGTTGACCTCTCACCACCAATAACAGAGCACTTCTGCACCGTGGCCAGCCCAGGGAGGTAAGGAGCACTCAACTGGCTCTGCTCGCCCCGCTGCCTCGATAGCTGTGGGTAGCATCCTCTGCCACACAAGTCTTCCAAGACCCACCCTTCCCTTCAGATGTTCCCACTTTCCCCATTATCTGCTAACGGCCAAAGAGGAAAGACCCAAGGGAAGGCATTCAAGGCAGGTGCTAGAAATCAGGAGCTTCATCCAAGCCCAACCAGGGTAGATATCACCACACCAGCTATACAAAAACAGCCCACAGTTGGTTTATAAAGAAATTCTCTTTATTCACAAAGCCCTGAAGTCCACCTTTGCAAAACTGCTGCTCAAAAAAAATTGGGATTTGCCCAAAAGACCTAGGACTGTTGGTGGGGCACGACCACCCCAGGTGGTTCTCCTCTAGGAGAACTTCATGCCTGCAGCCGCATTGCCTGAGGCTGGAAACAAGCTCCCTGCTGCCTATCAGGCTGCTTTCTTTTTTCTATTTTAAGACTCATGATCACTGCTTTAAAGAAGGAATTAAACTGATGGATTGTGGATGATGCAAAACCTTGATGTCCTACAAAGCCACGCAAATAAATGCTATCAGAGTAACTAGAAGGGGAAACGAGCTAATTTTGACACTAAGTGGTACTGAGACCATCTGAATTTTCTCCATCTTCCCTAAATCACAGATATTGCTGCTGCACAGTCCTGGTATCGCCCAGGTACAAAACCATCTGCAAATCAGTCACCCTGCAGGAAAGGTATCGATCAGAGCAACTTTGGCACGAAGAATTCGCCTTGCATTTCCATCAAGGACAGCTTCAGCGGACCAAGCAAAAGCCACCCACCTCCTGCTACTGCTGTCAGCCTCTGACCAGGAGGAACGAGACCAGAAGCGACCTCAGACTGCGAAAGGGAGGAAATTTTTTTTGCAGAAATGCAAAATTAGCACTAATCACATTGTCAGGGTATCAGCTCACACTTGCTGCCAACAAATTAGGCCAGTTGTGCATCTGCAGTTGCTCATTTGGCCACTAACCTGCTTTAGCAATTATGGATAATTAAAACATCGCCCTGCAGTCATTACGATTCAAATCAGTCCCCTGAAGAAGAGCACTGTCAGGTCTGATTTCTGGTGTGCCCGTCTCCCACTGCTGCTCTGGACCTCAGCTGGGAGCTGAAGGAAGGGGGGAAATCTTCAGCGGGTGTAAATCAACACATTTACATTTACTCTCTGCAGCAGTGCAACAATTTACACCCACAGGAGAGGTGACCAGTGTTGGAAGGCAAGAATAGAATTTAAAAAAAATAGAGTAGAATAGACTATTGCAGTTGGAAGGGACCTACAACGATCATCTAGTCCAACCGCCTAGGAGTTGGAGCAAGAGGAGTTGGAGCAAGGAGGACCAAGATAAGCCCCTCTGCTCTGTGCAGCGGTGCTATTTTCAATTTGCAGCCCAAAAATATCATACTAGATAATCCCAGTCAGACGCAAGAATGGACTCCAAACTTAAGCTGCTGGGGGAACACAGTGCCAAAGCCACCACATACCATGAGCCATGGAGAAGAGCTGGACCTTTGCTAACCACCACCGCAGACCTGGTCTGAAACTGAAACTTCATAAAGACCTGAAACTGCCCCAGTTTCACTGCATGCCGGGGAGACCATTTCTGTGCCCAGATGCCTGCAAGGGCTGTCTGAGCTTTGTTCCACTCACACAAATACACCAAAGCCAGCTAATTTTCCTCTTTCAAATGGCATTTCTTTCATTCCTATGATTTACAGGCTCGACACCTCTATTGACTCCGTAGTTCATGGTGGCTTCAGCAGGGCTGACTGCAGAGCACGCTGCTCCGCGATTTTACGCTAAACGGCCCCAAAAGAGAAGGGGGAGCCAGTCAAAAGCGAGGGGAGGGCGGCTGGTGGTGCTGAGGGAGCTATGTCTGCAGAGAGCATCTTCAGAGAAGACACCAGAACCTCCAACTCCTCTTCAACCTCGCAAATACAGGTCTGGGGAAGGTCTCAATAGCCCCTTAAATACAGGGGCTTTGCTGAGCCCCCAGCTGACCTGGTGCCACCCTGGCAGTATAGGGATGGGCAGGGGACACACACATTTCTATCAAGTATTATTGAATACCCAGTGTATTCGCCCCCACCCCAAATTCATGCCGAGGATGCACATGCAAGTGAACCGTGCATGCTGACTTCCAGCGCCAGATGCTGCTACACGAAACTTTTTTGAGGGGAAAAAAAAAAAGATAAAAATAAAAAACTATCAAGCTTTTGCTCCTAGGTGCGTTTTGGAGATGTGACCTCGAGGTTTACCGGCAGATTGGGCCACGCCACCCAAAACTCTTGCTCTCCTTTCTGAAGAGCTGAACAGAGGCAGAGCCACTGCAACCAGCACACATGCACCATCCTCCTGTTTCAGCAACAAAAGGAGGGGAATAATTTCATGACTATGTGGCATGGGGGGAACTGCACGGGCAACAAGTGAAATATAAATAACCGTAACTTGTGAGTGTTTGATAAATGCCAGAAATTGCACAGTACCACACACGATGCACAGAAAAAATATGGAGAGAGATTTTTGAGGCTTTCTCAAAACCTTTAGGCACATTCCTCCCACTTATTTCAATCACGTTCCCTGGACACAACTTGTGTATGAGGCCTTTTTGCCTCCAAACCTGCATGCTCTTCCCTGGATAGAGCATTCCTTGAATGACAGGAGGAAAATACCCGCTTGCAGTCCAGATGCCCTCAGACCGCTGCCTGTCCGTCCCGACCAGACTGTTGTCACAGCAGTGCCACGCCAGAGAGCAATTCACCTACGTGCAGGTGCTAAATAGCTTTGCCGCTACGAGAAGACCTCACGCAAGGTAGTAATTGCAAAAACGTCATCAAATACCACACGCATGGACGTCAGCAGAGGACCTTTGGGGACGGCTGTGAGCCGACTCCATCCAACACATTATTGTTGTCTTAGTGTCCCTTTGTGTTTGAAATAAAAAAATAAAGTCCCTTTACATGCTCTGCTCCTGCAGGAACAGCAGCTGCAAAGCCTTGCAGCTCAAAATTACAGAAATAATTAAATACCTGTAATTACTTAGTCAAAAGAGGGCTCTCACAGTGAAAACAGGAGAATGAACGTCCTCAGGATAGTAAAGGTTATCAAAATACCAGGGTTCGGAGGAAGGGGGCTGTTACAGCATTGCTCCCTAATAACAAACAGCAAAGCAATCTCTTCCAGGAGATGGAGATAAAGAATTTCTCCCTCCACCAGCAATAAATCAAAGGGCACTGTTCAGCTGATGGGAATTGATTTTTCTCCCTTCCTTTGCACTTAGAGCAAAGCGGGACCGTGGCGAGAGCCTCCCGATGTGACAGAGCTGAATCGATGGTGGGGAGGGGATGTGGTGGGGACGCTGGGCACCGGCACAAGGCACCACCTTCCCTCCCGCATCATCGCTCGGGGTGCGCCCGGCTCCCACCCAGCAAGCCCCGACGGTGAGATTCAGCCTAGCCCTTCCCAAAAGCAGAGGGCATGAGTGAACCTGGAGTTGGCAGTGAATGAGATTTGATCAGGGGGAATACATTCCCGTTAGCACAAGCGGAGCAAATGCTGTAGGGGTGAGTCTGGTCCCGGAAAGGGACAGGATGGGGGACAAACCCCTCTGCACCCCCTTGCCCTCACAAACAATAATTAACAGCCCGCCTGGCTGCCCAGCAAAACAAGGCACAGTCTTCTGCTGTTCCAGCTAAAGTGCAGCTCCAGCGCTAATCCACTGTTAGTTAAAAAGATTTTCACTATAGGCTCCCTCAAACCCAAACCTCTTTTGCTTTTTATGTGCACAGAAAGAAAGGATGAAAAAAAAAAAGCTGTCTGTAATGCAGATCATCCAGAGATCGATCCTTCTCCCACTCGCCAAATTCTTTAGTAAGAGTCACTGAAATGCAATGATTTTTTTCCCCCTTTTGTATTGAGCATCGTGCAGTCGTAGGATGTAGGGGAACGCTGGATTGATTTAGTTTCACTCTGAACCCCAACGACAGCCTAAGGCGGCCGTACGTATAAGCAGAGGCCTGATTTAACAGGTTACAAAGCTCCACTGTTTTCTCACTATTGACTTTTATTGCAGCGCATAAAATTTTTAATGAGAAATAAATTGATAAGAGATACATTACCACGGAGGAACCATGATCTGCTCATTTGTGAGCTATAACGTCAAAGACCACATTTTTGAAATCCAGAGAGAAAAATGCACTCACGGTGTATTCATGTTGGTATTCAGCTGGAATTGGCACTTAAAGTGCCACCTGGATGGTGACGGTCCCCTGCAATGGGACTGTGTGACATTGGGCAAGATGCTGGTGATGGGATCAACGCGGGCACCACCCAAAGGTGATGCCCAGCAAGTGGCTTTGCATTTGCAGACCTACAGCACACGCTGCCATAGAAAGCAGAGCCTGGAAAAGCTGGAAGGAGGAGCTCAGCTACCCCAAACCATGGGGCTTATCTCTTTCACCCCGTTCCACCCACCCTTCGGTTTCCACCGTGTCTCTGTGCCTTGGCAGCAGCCGAGGTGCACCCCGTGGCGGAGACATCTCGGTGCTGTCAAGATTTAGATCAGCCAAACCCAGCAGGGAGTCCTTTACGTATCACCTGCTGCGCTCCAAGTAAGACAAGGGGGGTAAAAAACAGAAAATACATGTATTCCAAGAAAGAGAACAAAAAAAGAAAGAAAAATTGGCATGGTGGGGAAGTGCTGCCCTATCCCCACCTGAGCAGTGTATCTTCAACCCTGTGCCACCTTCTGCAAACCTCCTGTCCCCTTCAGCCACCGCTTCGGCATGGGCTCTCCCACCTTTCCCTAGGATCCGCTGTGCCCAAGGCAGCTCTTCGGTGGCTGTCCAAAACACCAGGACACGTGTGCCAGGGTGACAGCCTCGGGAGGAGGATGACGGCAGAGCCCACGCGACCACAAAGGGCACCCTGCGGCCAGCCAGCACGGGGGGACCAGAGATGACCTCCGTGCTCTGCAGTAACCCCTGCCCCCAGATGTGCTGCCAGGGGAGACAGCAGCTGCACACCTGGGTAAAACCCTTCCTTTTTTGCTCCCCCTATCAGGAGCGGTTGGCCAAAGCATGTGCATTTCAAAAATGATGTTCAGGGGCACCCTTTCCACAGTCCTGCCGTAGACAAAGCACTGGACTTACTTCTCTTTCTCCCTCCCATGCTCCTATCTGTACACGCCAAGTGCTGCCATTCCCACATCCACGCACCGTTGCTCTCCTATGCCAGTGATACATCTGTGCAGATTTACCTAGAAGTTATTATTGTTAACAGGGAAAACAACTCCTGTCCAGATTTACATGGATGTTGTTATTTTTAGTATGGAAAACAACTCCTTGCTTTTTGCCAGCTGCCACTTACCATTTTGCAGCCAGACCTGGCTCAATGACTTTGTCATTTGTCCATCATTTTCCATGAGAAATTTCCCCCTGCTCCAAGAGGAGCACACAAATTGCATGTCAAGAGCATACCAATGGCACGATGCGCCTGCACACGACAGCTTAAACCCAGCACAGCGAAGGCAAACCCTTTGTGTTTTCCCACGTGTGACAGCACCTCCCGATAAGGCAGATGGGTACAGGTTCCTTCTGCGACCCCGACAGCACGGTCCCCCACCGCAGACCTCTGCCCCAAGCTGTCGGGGTGTGATGATGGGCTGTCTTCTCCCAGAGAGCAAAGCAGAGGGTTCCTTCAGTGCAACATTAATTAACAAGTGCCGGAGCAAATAAATCCAAATCTCTTCTTCTGCCCCTTCTTCGGCTTTTGCATTGACAATTAGAGGGAGAAGAAAAGTGGTTTAAACAGTTCTTCAAAGGTGATGCTTTGATATTCAGTGTGCTGGGAGAAATCCTGGTTTCTGCAGACAACATTCAAGCAACTGAGGACAAGCGTGAATATCCAAAGGAGGAGCACAGCACTTAAGCTATAGGAAAACATCTCTAGGTGGCAATTATTGTGCTTGTAAAATAATAAAAAGATCTTTATCAGCTTCCAAGTTGCCACCGATAGTTAATAATACATTTCCCAGCGCTGCTGGATAACTATTTGGAGAGTGGTGCCTTGTACTGCAGTGGTGCTCTGTGGCTTAGGGCTGGAGGAGGCAGCATGGTGGGCCAAGGGATGCAGCCGTATCCCCATCCAAAGGGCTTTAAAAAAACCCAAACAAAACAAAAACCAGCAACAAACCTGACTTTGCAAGGTGTTTATTTTTAATCAGAGAAAAGGAAGGTAAAAAAAAGGGTATTTTACAATAAAAAAGCATCCAGGCTTCCCTCCACTCCAGGGTGGAGGGGTTATGTGAGTATCTGCCTTTACTTTGAATATAGCCCAGAGCTGCCAAGTGCTCCCAAAACCAAAGTTAATGAGTTCACAAATAATGGCTGGCACATTCCTCTTTTTTTTTTTTTTTAAATTCTTGCTTTATTTTCCAAGCAAGCAAGAACCATCTCCCTCCCCCTCAGCAGTCCTAGCACTCCACACGACAATTCCTCACGCTAGGATTTCCAAGAAACACGCACAGCCCTTGACCTGAGACACACAGGTGGCTACAAGACGCTTCCAACGTTTTTATTCAAACAACGTCATTTTGCCGGGTGCTAATGCGGAGCAGAGCACACGCGTGGCCAAGGGAACACCTTTCCCATCGCCCACGCTGAGCTTTCAGCGCAGCCCCAAGCTCCGATAGCGCACGACTGTTTCTTACCTAATACCCCGGGGTTTTTCCTGGAGAGGACCGTGGGGCAAGCTGGTATCTCAGGGAACAGAGTACAACAGCTCGTCTTGTCTGGAAAAGGCATGCAATATTCAGAAAGTGGCATTTTTTTAGCCTTTAAAAATGTTAACTTCTGAAACTGCATCTTACGAACGGAGAATAACCGAGAGAAACGGCTTAGCCGTGGCAGGAGGGAGAGCCAGCAGCAGGGGAGGGAAGGGAAAAAAAAAAAAGAGACAGACCCAAAACCTCACTCTCCCTCCCCGAAGTACCCTGCCTTAGTCTTTAATAACTCATTATCGTATTACAAAGTGAAGGCTCACAGGATTATGGTGTTTAGTAATATTACAATGGATGTGAGCCAGCTTTCCAGAAAGCTTTTTGTATTCCTGCTTTGTACTGGCCTGGCCTCAGACCTGGGCTTTGCGTCCCAGTGAGCTATCGAAGACAAATACCCCTTGCTCCACATCAGTACACACACACGCATTTACTAAAATGTATGCTTAGTTAATTCTATGTATATCAAAAATATATAAATATATATATCTAACACAGGTAGGAGGGAATTTCAGACCATGATATTCTCTGGCTGCTTCCACTGGGCCAAATAGATTACAAAATCCTTCAGCAGCAAAATAAACAGCTTGGAGCAAACAAGAGGCTTAGCGTGCCGACACTTCATATTTTCTGGCTGGGGCTGGCCTTCGCCGAGGTCACCGAGCCCTTCCCCACGGTCCCCTCCTGCTCCTTCTGCACAGCCCAGAGACCTGCCCTGGTTTTAGTCCTTCGGATCAACCAGCACCAAGCGCAGACCGTACGTTGCTTTCTTTTCCTTCGGTGCTGCTCTGCCAGCTCTACGGACTTGGGCAGAGTTTCTTCTGGCATGGATCAAAGCAGAAAGGGGAAAGCTTCAGAGAATAAATTAGATGCTCCTGTGCTCTATCTACTACACTACAGAGACATCCTCAGTTCCTAAGATGACTTATAAGCACTTCCAGGTGTTACCCCTGTCTCCTGGTCCCTTACTAAAAGGAAACTAAATCCTCAGCGGAAAAATCAGAGTACATACCCAAAGCTGTCCAAAGCACAAGGCGGCAAAACAAAAGAAAACATGTTTTCCTCCACCTTTTCTCAATTATAGCAGCAACCGAGTTTTCATGCCAGCAGAATTAGAACCAAGAGCAAAGGCATCGTTTTAATGTGAAAATGAGATCCAGTTTGGGTGGTTTGTTTTGTTTTGCTTCAAGTAAGTAGATGCATTTTTGCAATTCCTCTTCAATTTCAAAATTTCCTTTCTCCGGTGGAGCGGAGAGTCGCATGCTACCTGCCTGACCCAGCATGGCACCAGGGCTGTGTTTCCTCTTCCAAAGCCAGGAGGGGTGACTGCCGCCTCATTAACACCCTCCTCCAGCTCTTCCCACCCCACTGCCAGCAGCTCTCACTGATTTCATGGGACTGTAATCCTGCCCAAGCCCCCAAGGCTACAGCCTACCTCCCGTAACATGGCATTGCTGGGGAACACCTGCGGCTTTGCTGCCTCTTCCAAGAGTTTGTCAGCATCACAGGAGCAGTCTACCCACTTTATTACTAAGTAAAACATAAATTTTGAAATTCCAGCAAGGAATCCTGCTTAAGAGAGGAGGAAATGTTGCAGCATGAGTGGGAGTAGGTCGCATTTTTCTCTTTTCTCCAGCATTTTCACACTAGCCTTCTCCCAGCCACGTTACTGAATTAGAAACATCCAGCTTCATCAAGGCTTACTTTGTCTAAACAGGATTTGGGGTCTCTAAGGGCCGCTGCAGACTATCATGTTTAAAGAGCAATGTTAAAGACATCAGGACAGTAAGGGATGTGTTAATGCACTGAGAACCAAGCTCCTTTGCGGCTACTCTCTTCTTTTGAGGCAAAATTATGCAGATTTAAAAGACACACGAGAACTAGATTACCCCACTTCTCTTGCCAAGTGATCAAATTAACTTCCTACAAACCCATCCCAAATTCTTACATTTCACACTCGTGAACTCTTGCCAGGAAACACAGGAAACTATTTCCCAACTGGGAACGAAGCAAAGTCTCGGCGGCCAAGGACTGAGCCCATGGCCAACGCCAACACCTAACCCAGAGCGCGGGATGGAGGAAAAGGAAGCAACACCATACGCATCTCCATGTGGAGAGTTTATATGCTACGGGACTCCTCTCTTCTGTGCAAATGATCCTTTCACAGCTTCAGCTTTCTCACAGACAGAAATAATTTTCCCTCACAAAAACAGACTTGCATGGGATATGGGCAGATTTAAGAAGAACAAGTCCAGGAAGAAGGAACTTTTGAGAAATTTGCATTGCAGGAAAACCCCTACGATGAAGCCAGTGAGGAGGGGTCTGGCCCCACTTCCACATCTCATCACCCCTTGCAAGAGGGGAGGGCACCTTCCCCAGACATGCGCTGCAAAGCCAACAAGACACATTGCTAAGACATGTGGGCTTCTTGTTGGCCCCCTTGCCAGTCAGCAAGAAATATTTCAGGCTTCAACGAGGCTGCGAGACGCCTCTAGACCCCATCCGCTCGCCTGCGTGGTGTTTATACACTGTAATGGTCCTCCCCTCTGCTTCAAGCCTCCTTATGCAGAAAAACCTCCAGTGAAAGCAGTGGGAGTCTCTTAATTGCCTCCGCTCCAATCAATACAAACAGCGCTCGGCAACACCAACTGCCACAGCAAACGCTGACTCCCCAACGGCAAGATTTCCATGTTTTTCTACCATTTCCACTGCAAAAGAAAGCTTAAGGAAAAGCGGGCTCTGTGCAGGTAGAGGCAGGAGGTACTGGAGGCATTGCTGCCGGGATGCGTCCACCAAACCCTGTAGACCTCCGCCAACGACTTAGCTCCAACCCTGAGCAAAGGTTTACACCAGCCACAACATCGGCCACCAGCAGTTGCTCTTCTAAAGGCTGCAGAGAGCTGACACGGATCTCTGTACATGCCCAGCTCTCCTCCGCAGCTGCCTTCAAAATAAGAAAGCCTTCAGAGCTCCGTTGTCAAGCGGGACGCAGAGGACAAGTCAGCCCTGCCCTTAAATGAACCCCTGCCACTAACAAACAAAACCCAAAAGGACCGACCGCAAATATTTTGATTTAATGCCATCTGCAAAGTATCTACCCTTATACTTGGCAGGAGGCACGGCAGCTGGGATTTCCGAAGACACCAGGGGAATTTGAGCTCCCAGATCTTCTGGGGTCTTGGGATATTTCAGAGTCGGACTTAAGCCTGCTTAACGCAAACAAAGCACAAGAGAAGCCTTCTCTCATGTTACAAAATTCAACTTCAAACCCTGAGAAAACACAGCAACACCAGAAATGTATCTGAAAAGGCCAGGGTTAGCCAGTTCTTGAAGATGCAACCACTTTTTATATGAAGGGAGCACTAAATTGTCTTTAAAAATGTGTCAATTAACAGGGTTTCACCAAGTTTATTAAACAGCTGTCCCAGCCTCTTTCGTAGACAAGTCCTTAGCCCTGCAAGTTTCTAAAGGCCTTCCATTCAGTAAATTACAGCCTCGCCTATGCTATTAGATAGCCCGTTATACTCATTCGACTCTCCAGTTATAATCACTGAGGTCATTTTAACAGGTAATTTGGCATAGTGTCATCGCTTCCAAGTTTAATACACCTTCATTCACAAGTGCCACACACGTGCATTTCTCATCTAGTCCAAAGAGCAGCCCAGAGGACCACAGGTAGGATTTTCAAAAGCACCACAGGACCACGTGCAAGGTATCAGCATTACACACCTGAGCAGGGCACTAAGCATGACACACGGATGGCTTCTCTCCAAATGACTCGCAGTCTTTGGGGTAAGAGGCAAGATCCTCACTTAACACGGAGAGATGGGAGAGGAGCAAGAATAGAAAAGGCAATTCTGGCCAGCACAGCAGTGGCAGCATATTAGACTTACAACAGACCAATGCATGTATATATTAAAAAAAAAAAACATATATAGAGTGGGAGGCCAACCTTCATGATCCTGCTCGCTTCATGCCAAAACCTTCCCATCAGTGAAAGCCACAAAACAAACCATAAGCCTCGGAGAGCCCGGGGGAGGGAGCAGCTCACCGGCAGTTAAGGAGAGCAGGGACCCACTGCACCACAAGCAGAACGAGTCCCTGGATGACCCCACATGTCCTTCCAAGCAAGTGTCTGACTCTGGGTGGTGCTGCTGCAGGATAACCGTGAACCTTGGCAAGCCAGAACTCTGTCTGGGACCTCATTCCCCACCACTCCTCCTACCTGTGGCCTCAGCAAGTGCTTTGTGGTTTTCCTTCCAAACCAGGACTCTCTGCGAGCACTGGAGGAGGACATGGACTTTAGGCAGGCTGCAAAGAGCACCAGACTCCTTAATTACTTCATGGCACTTCTTTTCCTTAGTTATGTCCATTTGTGCACAGCTGTATCATGAAGTTTGTCAGTGTTAACAAAGCAGTCCTCCTCCAGAGACCCATTTACTCAACAGGGCTACAAATGGGATGGGTAAGAAATTAATTTAGGGTGCAGCAATACATCAAAAAGGAGATGGAAAGAAAACAACAGCCCTGCCCCGCCGTAACGGGGACACTGGCTTGCTGAGGCATGAGCAGCAAGACCAAGGTAATGACAAAAAACAGGGGACCTGTACCACGGTCATCTCCACAAACCAAATTCCAGAACAGAAAAAAAAAACCACTCTGGAATGGTAATCGCTGGGTTAAACTGGGATCCAAAGTTTAA
Organism: Fregata magnificens; assembly: GCA_013389945.1. NCBI lineage: Eukaryota > Metazoa > Chordata > Aves > Suliformes > Fregatidae > Fregata > Fregata magnificens. Next base: position 45,710 of record WAAD01030646.1, read on the forward strand.
AATGCTTGCTTATGATACATTTCTACAGTCTTTCTTCAGGTTATAAATGTATTCATTCTCTCTTTCCCATAAATCTAGGCTTTCTTTTTAATCGCCTTATGATATTGTGGGGAAAGGACTCTAATTTCATAGACCGCGCACTTAAGACAATAACCGATAAAACCCATTAGATTCCTGTACAAAGGACTTTAGAAGAGCGGACGAGGAGGAGATGCCACGGGCTGAGAGGAGGCGGAGGACTGCAGAACAGGCTTTCCAATGCAGAGGAGATTACACAGCCCACTAAGCCCCAACTTGCTTGAAAAGCAGTTTTCAGACGGGTATCAGAAAAATAACATGTTCACAGTTAGCTTGGAAATTGCCTCTCTTTATAAGCTTGAGAAAGGGGAGAAGAAAGGGAAAAAGGGCTGAGATCCAAAACAGCAGACCACGGGTCCTCCTGAAGGTACCCCCAAACGTCCATCGCTCAAGGGGTCCTGCCCGTTTTGGCAGGGAGGGAGCACAAATCCCCCAGCCTTGCAGAGAAGCCGTGGCGGGCCCTGAGACACCAACTCAAGTCGTCCCTTTTTTTGCAAGAAACTAGACTTTGCCACTGCTTAAAATCCAGCCCAACTGTGGGTGCTGCCGAAAGCCACCCGCATCAGCGCCAGCTCCCAGCAGCTACATAAACCAGCATGGATCGTGCACCACTTGCTCGTGCCTTCAGTCCTGGCGTTTGCGAAGGAAAAACCATAAACCTGTCCCAATGACATACATCCCTGCTCTTCCTTCCCTACCTGGTGCACAGGGAACATCTGGAGGATGTAGATTACTCCAGCCAAGGAGAGTGGAGGTTGGGGAGGGGCACAAATAAAACCATCTTCGTGTTTTACAAACGACGGCGAGTTCTTCTTTCCGAAGAGAAACTGAAAGCCATTCATGGCCGGCTGTGACTCTAAATGCTCGTGAGAGGGCTGCCATATGGGTTCAGATTTATCACTTGTGTTTCCTAACTTGCACATCTGTTTTCTGTAAGTAGCTGTCCAAGTCAATGCATCTCCCCTCTCACTCACAAACCGCCCACAGAGCTTTTCAAGGACAAATCATCATTGCTTTTGGTGTTTATCTGCTTAGTGGTCTCCACTATGTCATCTTAACAATCTCAAGTACTATTCGTAAAAAACCCAGTGTGGGCATTTTTAGGCAGAGTCTCCCTCCCTGTGCTCTTGCTGTAAATTTGCTGTTGGAGAACCATGCCAGCGTGCCTACAAAAGCAAGGTAACGTGTGGTGATTACTGGGTGGGGGTTTAATCAACGTGCTGAACGAGAAGACGGCAGTCTGTTCCCATCAGCAACCCGGGAAACTCCCTGTCAGCTCCTCTAATTCCATTACAGTCATCAAAATTATTTCCATTGCCCTCTGCCAGGGCATCTTCTCCTAAACTGAAAGCTCAACACAGGAATTGGAGAGAAAAGGGGAATTCCTCTAAAGACGGACACACTGGGAAAATGGCAAAAAGCCAGCAGGGTCACAAGGAACTAATGAGACTTCCCAGATCCCAGCTCATCCGGACACGAGGAATGTGCGGCATGCAAAGGGCAAAAAGGGCCAACACAGCTCCAGGAGGGTTTGGGTCCCGTGGATGGCCACCGGAGCAACAAAACCTTACTGCTTTGAAATTCTAGTGAAGAGCCAATAATTTCTTTCTTCCTGAAGAAAAAAAAAAGGTGGCCTCAACCATTTCTCTACCAAAAATGTTGAGTACTATCCGTTATGCCTTCTTTCTTTGGTGTTTTTAAGAAACCTATCCACTTGGTACTGAAGTACTGGGATAAATGGAATAAAATAGAGAGGAAACACCAAGAAAGAAAACAGAAAGCATTTACTAGGAAATTTGTGGTCTGAAAGTCAAAGACGCAGCTCTGCATGGCCTACCACCTTTCAGGGCAGTGGTGCCGCTGGGTTTGCAGCACTGTTGGGACAGCTAGCATAAAACACCCGTGCACGTGCAGCACAGTCCCGCTACAGTCACTCAGTCATTCCGATTTGGAAACGGGTCGAAAGGCAACAGCTGATTTCATGTCACTGCAGTAGCTCCAAGGGACCTGGAGATGGGTAAAAGCAAGATGCTACATCAACGGGAAGCAGTATGAGAAGAGGGTGCGCGATGCCATCTCGCCTCTTCAGACACCCTTGGACAGTACGCATTCTGCTTCAAGACAAGTGCAATTATGCAGTAAAACCATTTTAAAATAATTTAAATATGCTCAACTGTTAATGGTGGCCATCAGCAGAAGTATGCAGCATGGGCCATTGCCACGCACGAGAGGAACCACGAGCAGCCCCTCAAGGGTTAAAGAGCAGGGAAGCACTTGAGGAAACATGTAGATGCAAACTGGGGAGATTATAGGTGAGTGTGTAAAAAGCAATAAGAGAATAAGCGGCAGCTGAAACAAAGATTGCAGAGGATATTAAAGAAGAAATGCTCCATCCACAGAAGAAATAAAAGGTCAGTGAAGGGAGACGGTGACTTCTCCAAGAAATTGCACAAGTGCTTCCCTGACACAAATATTGACAGGAGAGACAGATATGTACAATTAATTCAGCTCCCTGCCCTGATAGCACAGAGAGACATGGACCACCTGAACAGGGAGAAGGGAGAAATGAAAAAGCAGGATATCTGAACAGGTAACCGCAGCAAAGGGTCACTCGGGGCAGGCAGGAGTCACCCGAGCAGGGCACCTCTCATTATTTAATATATACGCTAAAATCCTGCCTCTTGCTCTCCACCCTTTCCCTTTCCTCACCCTTTCTTCGGTGGGGGAGCGAGTGCACCCGGACCTCAAAAGTGCCTCTAAATTCACAAAACTGTACCGTAACAGATTGAACCGTAACAACACAGCCCAGAGAAGACAGACAAAATATTAGGCAGAATTAAGCCTTAAAGAATGTTACAGTCCTTGCAGAAAAATAAGCTTGATTTCTTTTATCCTTATGTTTTACAGCAACTTTTAAAAGCCTCCTCTTCAGACGAGGCTCCACAGTGCCTTTTACATCTGGCTTTCAGCAGCCACCCCTCTCTCTTCTCTAACATATAATCTAAATCACAGCGATTGCAAACGATATTGCCATTGCAAGAGCTTTATTTTGGAACACTGGCTGCTGCAATAGTCATAGAAGAAATTAAAGTCTGCTTTTACACCTGAAATTTAGATTTACAGGAACAGCCATTTATTTTAATTCCAGACTAACGATTCTCTCTTCCCTTCAACGCATTTTTCTTCCCTGAAAAGCCCCGTTTCCAGAGTTATTTCACAGATCTTCCTCCTACTTCTCCGTTCATTATTGCTGACAACACAGCAAAACTTGAAGCACTCCTCTCACTTCTGAGATGCTGGGGAAGATGCCTCACTGCTGCCAGGGCAGGTGAAGACAGGGATTTGGAGGCATCTACAGCCACCGGCCAGTTCTTCCTGCAACACAATGCGCTTCCCCCAGCATCGTCAGCCGGGCTGCAGAATAGGGCAAAACCCCAAGTTTTTCATCGAAAAAGGAAAAATTAATAAAGCAGCTTGTTTTCTCCTGCTGGACCTCATGCACAGAGGGAAAGCAGCCTCTCCGCTTTCTCCTATGTCTAGACATTTTTTTTGTAACATCCCAGCCTGACTCGCCCGTTAATCGTCTTTAAATATTGAGGACTCCCGCTGAGATTGCTGCCGCTTCTCTTGACCCACGCGCCGCTGCTGGGGATGGCCAAGGCCATCAGGCAGAGGAGGTGGCATCTGCCAGCTTGGGCGCAGTTGCTTAAGTGCATGGCGGCAGCCCCCAGGAAGCATATCTGCACCCAGCTTGAGCCCTTAATTATTAATATCATTTAGATAGCACCATCAGGGAGCAAAGCGCTTTGCAGAAGCACAAGAGAAAGACTTCGCCCACCGCTGCGCACCACGTCCGGACCGAGTTTCCAGCAGCTCCCGCACCGTAACATGCTTCCTGGCTGTTTGCATGGTGTTTGTGTCCAACCTACGCCAGGCTGGCACCGAGGGATTAACTTCTTAGCATCAAAAGGCTGTTAGAAGCATCTCTTGCTTTGCTGCTTTAGCTTGCAGGAAGTCAAACGGCTTGCAGGAAGACCTCGGGTGGCACGAACAACACCGCTGGGGGAATTCGGCGTTGGTTTCGATTGCAGCATTCCACTGCGAGCTGAGCTGCAGAACTAAGAGCCGCAAAGGGGCTGTGAGCAAAGCCCTGCCGGACGGCCTGGCATCAGGCAACGTGATTACAGATCAGCAAATGGGGGCGTGCCGAGTGGAAATCAGGGTCTATGCCCTGTTTCTTTCCTTACGGCCACGCAGGACAGTCTCGAAGGAATCGAGCTACATTCACCCGAAATTGCAGCCAAGCCTGGATGCGGCTCTTCCTTGGCCTTTAGATGCTGCAGCACATGGCTGGGTGCTGTTTGGAGCATCGCCGGTCAGATCCAGCCATCACCTGAGGTTTTATCTACCACGTCAGGACATTTCTCCACCCCTTGAGTCCTGGCGGCTTTGCCCGGGGAATACCATCCCCTTCCCACTGCTACACTCTTCCTTCCCCCCAGTTTCAGACCCTTATTTTTCCTTTGTTCATGGAGAACAGCTTTGTTCTCAGCGTAATAACAGGTGATTTAGCAGCTGTCATGTTCAGGGGCTGGAGGATTTGAAGGCAACCTCTGTTGAATAAAATGTGCTCCTGGAGTTCCTCTGGCTGCCACATCCACCAGAGCCAGAAGATGACAGGGAAGGGCAAAATTCACTTTAATGGCAGAAGGACTCCACTAGTCCGCAGACTCAGTTTGCAACGTCGTGCTGCAGCCCTGAACTTGCAGTCCCAGCCCTCCACAGCAAGAGGCTCAGACCAAACGATGCTTAAGACCACCCGAGCGCATGGTGCAGACTGACACACGGGTCTCACCCGAGGCCGCCCAGCGCTCGCTAACAGCCCATTATTCAGGCTGCTATAATCTCAATTCCTTGCAGAAATGAGATGCTGCAGCCAATATTGCCCCTGCCGCTGGCCTGCATGCCTGGATGGACACGCTCCTTGCAGCTCACTGATGGATCAGCATCCTTGGATTTACTAGAACCTGCCTCCAGACCAGAACCAGCCAAGTTTGGCATCGCTTTGATTTTTGCAATAAAAGTAGAAATATAGAGAAACAGCCCACAACTAAGTAATAAACCAGCAAGTTATCCCAGCCACCGTGCTCCACCCCAGCCAACTCCAAAATCCCTCCCAATCCCAATTTATCCCTCATCCCTCCACATCCAGCCCGAACCCCGCCCCCCTTGCCCCAGGCACGAGCCCTGAAAATATAAAATATCCAAATATTTCAGTCTCTCCATAATTCATCACGACAAACAATAAAACACAGCAAATAAGCACCAGGGAGGGATGCGGGGAAGACACTGCTCCAAAATCAACACAATTCCTTTTCCTTTGGTGCCCAAGACACAGCAGCACGTGCACTGTGTTATACTGATTTAAGGGTGGCGGTCATAAGGCTGCGGGCTGGATCCCATCCAGCCAAATGAGGTATGAATTCCTAGCAATACCTAGCTACAACGATAAGATTATTCAGCCAGATTTTCCCCCCATCCCTCCCCAGACTCCCAGCTCAACCCCCCTTCTCCATCCCTCCGGCTCAGCCATCCCCACATCTCTGGGCGACTCTTCTTCCCTTTTACATCAAGCCAACAAACGCGCAGGCATTTAATGGCAATCCTTACCGAACGGACAATGAAATTAGAAGGGAACAAAAGAGCAAACCTCGCTGCGCCATGGCCTTGCGCTCGGCGGCTGAGGGGCAGCTGGGCAGACAATGGCCCCAGCTGTTCCCCGGGAAGCACCCAGCCACAATGAGACCCGGCTCCGGCACCGAAGAGGGTCCCGGCTCCCCGGGGGGCAGGAGGTTGTCGCTGGAATATGCATCTCATTGGTTACCTGTCAGCCTTCCTGGGCGGTTATGAAGTACAGCCGCTGCCAGAGGGTATAATGGGATGTAATAACGAGACTGCCGGCTCGTTTGACGCCGGCCCTTCGATAGAGGAGCTTTGATTAGGTGATAGGAACTGGCAGCATTCGCTGGCTTCTAAAAAAACCACAAGCTCAAAGCTGTAAAATAAAGGGATCCCAGGAATGTAGCCATTTTTTCAGGCTGGGAGGAATGGAAACTAGAAATAAACAACTTTAATTCCTTGCCCTAATCTCTCCTCCCTTAGGAGGTCCCATCCTTGCGGTTCCTCTAGGCTTACACATTATTTCCCAGCTCCTCAGGTACGCTAGAAAACAACATGTTATCATGGCAGGGAATTACAGCCTGCAGAGGGGAAAGGAAGAAAGCTCCCTGCCCCAAAAATCAGTGCAACCCTCTCCTGCACAGAGCGCGGTCGGCAGCTCAAGCTGCAGCCACGCAGCCACCCAGGGAAGCACCCACGAATTCACCGGGTGGGACCATGCCACGGGTGGGATTCACCTCTCCTCCTTTTACAAGTGCGGTATCTCAGTTGGCCCGTCTGCATCCAGCAAACTCGCTGCAATACGCTTAGACAAAAGTATTACTTGAAAATTGCTGCTGCTTGGTACCCTCAGACCCAGCGAGCGGGGACGCTGGCTCCTGGTTGAAAACTCTGTTTTTCCAGCTAAATGCAATTTTTATGGCTGGTGACATGACCGACCGTGCAGCACCCTCCACCTACCTCCAGTCCCAGCACCACCGTGCCCTGGTTTCCCCAGCACAGATGTCCAAGCTGACACTGGGACATGGCAGAGACAAGCAGAAAGGTATTTTTCCTCCCCGTGGGCTACGGAAAACACGTGCAAGCAAGATGGACGTGAGAAAACCCTGGGGTTTGGGAATGCCAATTGGAAGAAATAAAACCCCTGACTAATAAAGCACAGGCTGGGGAAGCTGCCACTGTGGCCAGTGCTGCTGGCAAGGATCTCTCCTGCTCCCCTCCCTCCGCAGAGCGCCCCAGAGGTCCCACTTTCACGCTCCCACGCTGAAGCTGTCCTCGAGAGCCAGGTGGTTTCGTGGAGCAGCTCCACCGGCCACGTCTTCGTCACTGCAGCAAGAGTGGGGACTGACCGGGGTTACCTCCAGCACATCGCACAGCCCGGGCCAGTCCCGTCTGATCAGCTCACGACCAGTGCATCCTAAGATCTGCACGGAATATGAAGGGCTGTCACGCTACGTTTCAGCCCACAGCATTAGGAGGCCAGCTCATAGCTCCTGCCAGCACGAGCTGCGCTCACACTGCCTTCCACCGCCTGGTGGACAGGCCTTCTGATTAGCCTTGGTTAACGAGCTACGTTACAATGAAAGCAAAGGGTTTAGCTCAGAAGAATGCATCAATTCAGGGACTACATTTGGCTGAGTTAAATATTTCTCTCCACGTTTGCCAACGCCCTTATGTCCTGCGATTTTAACCAGATGCAAGCGATGCAAGCACGGGGAGGAAAGCAGCACGCAGGTTCATGAACACGCTAACCCACGACCCTGCAAAAACCAAATTCTATCAATGCCTCTGCAAAGATGAGCAGGAAGACAATGGCCAGGAGAAAGGAGGCAGAGGGGAATGCGCTGGCTGTGTTACCCACTTCTCAGCCCAGAAAGGAAGGGGGAGCTGGGTTACCCACTGATAAATGGGTATTTCCCTCAAGCAAGCAGATGTGCGCAAAGTTGTGATTATTTCCAAGCAGCCAGCAACGCTCGACCATGCAAGGCTTTGCGAGGGGCAAGTGTTTGGCTGGGTCCGGGGCAGGATTTGGGGTGGGAGGAGGATTGCTGGAGGCGGCAGCAAGGACAAGCTGCCTGCTCTCGCAGGGGCATTGCAAAAGTAAAGCGGCATTTTGCAGACTCAGCACAGCTCTTTCAGCACGCAACCCATAAACAACAGCCCAACAGCTTAACAGGACTGAAATATGATGGTATTCAAAGGGGATGTCAGAAGGATTAATAGCCTGTCTCCTTCCAGCTCACTGCTGAAGCCGTGCTAGGGCCAGAGAGTTAACGCCGCGCTGAGCGTGCGAAGTTTTATGTCTTCTCCATTATGCACAAGCTATTGGCGGCTCGGCGGGAGGAGGCTCTCTCCTCTCTGCGGCCATGGTGGGGACACACGTTACAGCTCCCGCTCGGTGTTGCTGACACCAGGAGAGGTGACGTGCCACCAAGCAGGAGGCTGCAGTGACAGGCTTTGCTGCACGCCGGGCGGCTGGGAACGGCCGGCCACTGGTGCTCTCCCTTTGGCACACTGTCCCTGGAAAAGCATCACTATGGGTGGTTTTTTTTACCAGGACCAAGGGAACCAAACAGGTACGATGGTCATTAAGGACAGCGAGAGCTACTTAAAGAGGAACTCCTTATCAGGAGGTATTTGGACAGAGGGGAGTGATTACATGGTGTTTGACCAGATGCTAAATCAACATGAGGATCTAATAAGGAAGCCCGCTACGAGACACTGTAATATTAAAATACACAGAAAATAAAAGAAATATTAAAAGAGCAAACAAATGCAAAATGTCATTATGTTTCCTCTCTATTTGCCACGCAGAAGTGAAGGCTTCACGGCACCTCGGGAGACTCACCAGGACTCTTCACTTACGCACATAACCAGAGGTGTGCCCACTTCAAATACTGGTGAGCACCAGCCAGGAGACGTGCAAACTTCAGCAGCAAGCAGTCTGCAAGTCTGTTTCATAAACTGCAGGTTTGCAACTTTGCACTCTTTCAGTGCATTAATGCACTTTTTTTTAAAATAGAAACAAGCTCAGACCAATGTTCCTATTTTTATGGGCTGATCCACCTACACATCTGGTCAAAACTTGATATTTCAAGACAACTTTTTGAAATTGCAAAGAACTATCCCAGTGCTGCAGCACTGCTTTGTGCTAATTTACATGACATATTTATACAATTACTGTTACTATCCTTCAACAACAGAAGTTATCGCATTTCAAAGGATCTATATTTAAAGAACACAATACCCTGATGGCAATGCAGCTTTAAATTTTAAACAGCCGTGTTCCTCCTTACGCATTGCACAGACACACGCCGAGCTATCGGAGGTGCTCAAGAATCCCCATATTCTCTACAAAGCCGCAGCAGCTCCTCCCCGTCCCCCCACCGCCCCCGTTCAGCACCCCGCATCCCAAACTTGGCATCTGCCACCCCACGCATCTATAGGACGCAAGATCTGCCCACCATCTCCAGGGAGGGAAGGGCAGTAGCTGGATTGCTGTGCAAAACACTGATTTGTAACAGCATCAGATTTACCATCTTCTGGATGAAGCCAGAAGGAAAAACAGTTTACTTTTATTAAAATAAATTAAGAGCGCCACTATCCATGAGATTGGACACAGCGGTTTACGCTGATACTGACTGCTGCTCTTCCCGTCCCCTCGGATGGAGGGCTGCACGTTTCCCTCTGTGAGCCCGTTATTTCTAAGCACCTGGTGTTTCACTGGAAATTCAATATTAGCTCTTCATTCCTGCCTTCTGAATTCCCTTGCTCACCAAGTGACGATGCAAAATTAGAAAGAATAATAACAAATCAGGATTAGGAATTAATAAACTGGGATCAAAGCACCTTCATAAATCATTTCATGCTCCCTACGTGTGGGTGGGTCTAATTACTAGAGAAGAAAAAAAGATAAACCTCATTTAGGTCAGTGCAATCCCCTTTCTTAGCAGAAAAAAAAATTCTTGATGAATTATTAGCTATGGAAATAAGTCAAGAGGTTTTCAGGTTAAACGTGGAAGCACTGGCAGGGAGAAATTTACTTGCTGTCCTCCTAAAGCAGTACCCCACAGCTGCTTCATTCATAAATATTTTACCGATAAGAAATCAGCCTGCCAAATCTGAACAACTGCTTTGATGAAAAATATAAAAAGGCTTTTCCATTAGTGCTTTTGATGTTCTTTGCATACAGAATAATGAATGCAGGAGATTCATCTTCTTCCCCTCCTCTGTCCTCCCTCACTGGAGTCTTTTATCTTGCAGAGCCGTGCACACCCTCCCGAGCCTGAAGAAAAATCAGAGGAAGAAGGAGCAGAACCACTGGCCTGTTCGTGGTTCCCACAGCATCTTCCCGCAGCTCTGGCTTCTTCCACCTGAGGGGGCAGGACAGCAATCCAACTGGGGTACCCACAGGTTTTGCGGATGCTGTTGGCACTCCACACTCTGTTTCCCCCTGGCCGGACAATATTTAGCATCAGGACTCTACCAGGAGTTGCTCAGCAGAAGGTGACCATGAGTTTTAAAGCCCTTCAAAAGCATTTTACAGCAGACAGAAATGCTAATGCCAGACCCCAGGTGCTACCCACCCTCTGCCCGCACGGCACGACATGCTCCAGCCCAGCTTCCTGAGCTTTATTCCCCGCCACGGGCAGCGAGATGGGGTCCCCGCCACCCCACAACGGTGCCTGCCATCCCCAGCACTACTATTGCGGTCGCTGAGCATTTTGTCCCACAGCGATGGGGTGAAGCAACCCCCTGTGCCTTGAGCCGAGCTGTCCTGAGCGGCCCCCCCCCAGCATTTTTGGGGGGCTCATTTAGGGGAATCTCGGAGGAGAAAGGAGATCCTCCTTACAGCACCAGCGAGCAAGTGATGCAGCACAGAGGCAAATCCAAAATAGGGGAAGCAATAAGTGACCTTCTCCCTGCCTCTTATTGCTCTCAGGAACTTAATAGCTCAACTTCTATCTTAACTCAGCAGAGATGGGCTGGGGATAACATATCCATCTCCCAGCACACCAGCACCAGCGCTTCCAACCGGCCGCTGCTGAGCTTTAAATTGCATCTTTTATCGTCTTTTCGCACTTCTGCTGTAACAGGGCATCCAAAGCAATTAAATCCAACCTATTTTTTCCTACTTTTATTCCTTGAAGTGGAGGTTTCTCATGCGGGGCAGAGATTAGGGGGTTTGGACTGGATTTTGATTCACATTCATTTTCCATCAAGGACTCGACTACACTCATCTCTTCCTCAAATGAAGCTTGCTACGAGTTCAACAAACTCGACAAACAGAAATGTGAAAGTAGTGTAAAGGAAAACAAACAGAAACTGGTGCTTCGCAGAATTTTTGCAATAAGAGTCCTGGAAACACAGATAGCATTTTAAGGGACTTGAAAGGAAGCAATGTCTTATCAGAGCAAGTGGGATGCTAATGTTTGCAGGAGAGTTATCGCTGCTCATTATTCATCCTCCTTTTTTGTATTAGAAACGATTAGGAAACCCATCACCCACAGAGCTGCAGGGCTTCTCGGCAGCGCAGACACGGCAGAAAACTCCCCGCGCGCAAGGACCGAGGGCTCCTGCCCCTCTGGGGGCAGCGGGGTTTGTTTCGGGGTTGTTTACCCCATTTTCTGCTCCATGATCCCAAGGCGGGGAGGAGAAGTACCCCACTATATTTGGGGGATGCCCCATTTTCAGGTGGAAGACATGGGAGTCTTGGGCACCAGGTAGCCCCGTGGCCACAGATGGGGTCACCCCAAAAGGGTCTATGGGGACACAGGGGAGCTCGTGCCTTGCCTGGATTATTAAGGCAAGCCGTGCTCCTCCTTTTCGGATTGGAGGGTACTGACACCTCCCAAGCACCAAATATCAATGCATCATTTTGCTCCGGAACGCCCAGCAGACCAGATGAAAAAGTTGCCAAGGAAGCCCCGTGTACGGCACGCACCGCCGAGCCGGGGCCGATGCACAGCTCTTGCTGCTGGCTTTCCCCTGCTCTCTTGCAGGTGCAGTCTCTTCATCTTTTTAGCCAAAATTGCCTTCCAAACTGACACTTACACGTTAACATTTCTCTGAGCACAAACGCTTCTCCGCTAAGCCTTTCCACCTGAGCCCGCATGTCCTATTGACAGGGTTGTCCTCGGAGGGAGCATCGCTGCAGGAGGGTGACCACAGCACACTAAATGAACATTTATCCCAAAGGAGCGAAAACTGCTTCCAGGATAGCAACAGGCACAAGAAAAAGCAGAAGGGAGAGCGTGGAGCGGGCTGAATGTCTTTTTGCTTTACCCACCCTCCCGCCCCGAGGGTCTCAAGGAAATAAGGGCAGGAAATTAAACCTGCTTGCATGCTTTTTTATTACAGAGCAAAGGAGAGCAGCACCCAGAAACCAGGCTGCCTTCCCCACCCAGGAGCAAAGACAACCCCCACCTCCAGCAACTTTGCATGAAAAAACAAGGCACAAAGCAATGAAGTTACTTCTACAGCAAATGCCCGCCAGGAATTGGAGCAAAGCAGCCTTTTCCAGCACTTTTTTCCCCCCCCGTTTCTTGCCCATCACACCCTCCCAGCCAGCTGCATCCGACCCCCCCCAGCTGTAACAGAGCAATATACTGCATTTTCCCTGCTTGCTTCAAAAGCCTACGTGATGCCGCGCTCACAGAGCTGTCCAAGGGCACCATGTAACCACAGGAGAAATTAGCTGAAAACTAACCCAAGTATTGCACGTCCCAACTTCCATTTCCCAAAGGAATTTAAGCTTTTTGAATTATACCACCTTCTCCCGGAAAACAGGCCCTTCTGAAGGGCAAGGCTCAAGACACTGCAGGGATGCAGATTTTAAACCATTCATTATGCAAATGGCTTATTTACTGCTGCTGAGCTGAAAGCAAGAATCCCAGGCATGCAAATAAAAATAAGCGGGGAGCAACAGCGAGCAAGTGCGTGATGGCATCTGCTGACTTGGGTAATACACAGCACAGACCCGGCAGGCAGCAACTTATAGTGGAGTTTCAAACCACAGGTTGAAATCGGTCTCCAACCAACATCGGTGACTCCCCGGGCTCTGCTGGACCACGCAACTGGAGCATCTCTAGCAAGCAGCGAGCTGGAAGCCACACCAGTGTAGCAGGTCCTGCCATAACCCTATTTATCCCAAAACTTTACTCATCGCAAGATGCTCGAGCTGAGCACGGCTGAAATTCAACAATTCGGGGTCACCGGGCACTTGCAGACCAACACAACAGGGAGAGCCGAGGTGTAAAGGGGTTACAGGAAATTTCACTGGCAGGGTTGCAACAGTGCCAGGACTGCAAAGCTTTCTCAAAAACCTTAATAAACATCCCAGTGCTGGGTGGGAACGAATGCTAATTAGCATCTGATAAAGATTCAGAGAGAGAATCTGGCTGGGAAAGGAGACAAAACTCAAAATTAGCCATGCAGGCGGGAAATTTTAGGTAGGACTATCCTGGGAACAGCCTGCCTCCACATTTCTCTTCTTACAGTCCCTGGAAGCACAAGGAGAGTCGTGTGTATGATGCTCCACGGCCAAGGATGAGCCTTTGTCCTCCAGGAACTGAATCATGTACAAACATTCCTGAGGCTTGGCGCCTTCCAGCTACTGAATCTAATTCAGGTCCAAGTCCTAGAAATGACCTGGCACGGGGTATCACTGTGCATTACAGCCATGGGAAATAATAAGGAACTGAAAAAGCAAAACAGAAACATCGAGCTGGGTATTAAAGAACCTTTAAAGTTCAAAGATGGGGAAAAAGAATGCGATACCGAGCCAGTCCAATGTCAGCAACTCAAGGTCAGATGGAAAAAGAAATCTCTGCAGATTTGCCTTCAACAAGCTATTGTTAGTACCATTATGTTAATATCATTAACGCAGAATCATTATGTAAATTCTGTTTTTTAAGCTCGGTTGTAGCTATCGCAAGGTAGTTTTAATGTAGAAGCAAAGTAAAAGCAGCTCCTGCACCGACCTGGGCTTAGAGCCCGGGAGGACCCCGGCTGACTCTATGCATAGAGCCCGTCTGGAAAGCACACTTAGCATTCATATTCTCCCACTGCATACAGGATTTGCTTGTTTTTACGTGCTCCTATATTCTTAAACAGGATCAGTAAAGTTCTAGTTCAAAATGCAATAAAAGTCTCATTGCCATTTTTGCTGCTGAATGGCCAAAATGACAAGAAAGATCCCAGCAGGGCTGCAGGATCTGGTCAAGCGTTCATCAGCAAGCAGATTAATTGCCAAGACAGAAAGGTCCTGATATACAACCACCCGACAACAATCGGGTAATCAGTCATTATGTGTCTATTACTCAAAGTCCCGGAGCTGGCACGACACCCACGTCTGGAGCCACATCAACCCACGCAATGACAAATATTGCTAAATGTTTCCTGCCCCAAAACAGCCAAGCTCAGCAATTTCAAACCCAGGAATTGAAAAGCATAAATTTACCTGGACCCGTAATTTCACAGCAAGAGCTGTATTACATTTTAAAAAAAAAAAAGTTTCTATAATGGAGAGACTGTTCCTTGCTTCAAACAAGAACATAAGAAATAATGTACGTCCAACAATACGCCAATTGACTTCGCGTTTCAATAAGCATTCACACACGCGGTCCTGAACAGATGAAGGACAAGTGCTACGGGCTGAATGGGCTCCATTGAGTAAAGCTAATTAGCTGTATAAGCATATGCAAGATCGGGACCTAAATTTGTTCTCTGCCTCCTGGGACGCCGATAACTCCTTTTTCTTCTTGTTGTGCAATGTAGATAGATAGCACAAGTCTAAGGCAACGCTATAACCCCTGGCCGTCATGCAGCATTTTTCTTGCAAAGACGTTAGGGTCGGGAAACAGCAGCTCAGGCGATCTTATCACAGGTTATTGTCAGATCTGGAAGCAGGACTCATCTCTCCCCAGCTGCCATTAAACAATGCAAATACCCAGCTGCGCATAACACTACCGAAATATTTGCTGTGAAAAAACAGCACGACGTTCGGATGATGGATATGATTAGCAGAAGCTGCATCCAGCAAGACAAGGGTCTACTTTCTCTCATCTAAAACAGACATTGCCACACCAGAAGATGAAGTCTGTTATTACAGGCTCAATCCCGTGACTCTTATTTGCACCGTGGAGCTTTGGCACAATCTGCTTTCATCTGGCTGGCCCCTTCGCGGCAGCGATGGAGAATAGGAACGGCAGCTTAGGCTACGTGGGCTGTAGCACTAGAGGAAATTAAACATGCATAAAAATATGGGTAACCTCCACCGGATCGCTCCGAAATATGGCTTTTGCAGAGGACAGAGGTGGACATAGAGGTCTTCTGAAAAAGCTGCCCATGTCTTTTAAAAAACCAGCCCCAGCTGCGGCTGCTGGCTTCTCATCCGCAGCCAGAGCATAAAGCAAATATCCCAAGGGAATAAAACTAACCCGGCAACTGAATAACACCTCTGGCCCGCCTAACGAGAGTGCCTTAGATTAAGCGGTGTTTGCAAAGAGCTCTGGAGATCCTTGCGTGCACAAGGAAAGGAAACGACCATCAAGGTCTTGATCCCATCCCGGCTGGAATTACTGGCACAGTTCCCACTGGCTGCAGGAATGGGGCTCGAAGCCTTGCAGAGCACAGAGTCAGTGACAGCAAAGGCTAAAGGGGCTTAGCAGACACGAAGATGCGATGTATTCTCCATCACCTCGCAGAGAGTCAGGTAAAATAACCCAGCCCAGCCGCGTTAGTGCCATGGCACTTGGTGCCATCATCGCTGCTCCTCCCGCAAAGCCGTGCGCAACGCTGCAACTCAGATCCCAGCTCCTGCGCTAACCACAACTCTCCTTTCCACACCAGCACCCAAAAAGCCCAAATCTGAGATGTTTAAAAAGAAACTTATGTCCAGTTTGGGCCTTTTCTACAGGTTTTGTCCCACTCCTTATTGCCTATAAGTGCGCCCATAAGCACACTTATGCTATTATTTATTAAAGGACAAAGAAATACGACTGGAACACACAGTAACCAAACCGAGGTCTTGCTACATTTTATTCCTTCCTTAATCTAAACATACAGTCATAAGAGTAAGATATTTGCTATAAGGAAATGAGCTGTCAAGTGATTTACGGTCTTGCTCTGTCTCCGTCTCAACAGCTCCAAGTCTTCTCCAAGACCTATTTTTAGCAAGCTGTAAATTAGAGGTAATAAGGGACAGGTTGGGAGCCAGGAGTTGAGAAATATATAGAGCAAACTTATTTATTTCTCCATTATCCTAATGCACCTATAACTGCCACATCTAGGTACCGTTTGGACGATCACAGTCAGCGTTATATTGCCTTTACTGCTTAAAGTTGCCTTCTTCCATCAGATCAGCCTGTGCAGCCACAGCCCAAGAAGGAGCAGTGATGGGGGAAGTGTCACTGGGTTTGGGTTGGTTTATTGGGGCTTGGGGGTTGGTTTGTTTGGTTTGTGTGTTCTTTTTTTAATAATGGCCAAAATGGTTCACTGCCGATGTGCACAAGGAATCCACATGGTGTACAGATGCTAGACAAGACCAAAATCAGCTGGAGTAAGCAGAGGCTTTCTTTTTTTTCCCCAGGACAGCTCAAATGGAAACAGACACCTCCCACCCATTTCTCAATTCTTTCGATCATCTAGCTCTCCATCGACTACAAATTCAATAGAAGCAGTTGCCTTAGTCACATTTTATTGGTCATTCCAGCCAAAATTATTCTAGTAATTCCTTTCAACAAGAACTAAAGGCCTATATTGCAAAAACTTTTATTTCCAGCGCCTTTGCTTGCAAATGATTACAATAATTATTCTGACTCCCATATAGCACTTTCTGTACAAGAGCTTTAAAAGGTTTAACAATGGAAAGTTATTACCAGAGCTTTAACAATATAAAGTTATTACCAGCATCCTTATTTGTGAGAACGAGGCACAGAAAGATCAAATGAATTGCTGAAGATCATTCAGCAACTCACTGGCAACACCAGGAACAGAACTGTAACCTCCTGGCCCTCCATCCAGCGCCAATTCAGACAGGGAAAAGAAAAAGCATCCTTGAAGCACATATAAAGAGGGAGAAGTTTGTTTTTAAAAGCGCTGAAAATGAGCTTTTTCAAAAGGAGCAGTGGTGGCAAATGTCCTTATCGGGTTACATGAAGTCTGATAAAATTCTGAAAGAGATTAAATGATGCTATTGATTGCTGCATAGCGGGGAAACGGATAAAAGGAGAAGGGATGTGCCTTTTGGCTGCCTTCTTTTCTCCATGGGGCATCCCAAAGGGGATACCCCCACAGTCACACAGGACTCTACCCCATAGTACGAGGAATGTCACATTTAAGGATTAAACTCCTTCCTCTCCCTCATCTCTTCTTCCCTTTGTTTTGGCCCCTGAACTGTCAAAGTTGACATGTCCAAAAATCAACAGTGAATTTTGACCATCTTGGCCAATACAATTTGCTCAGAAGCACCAAACATATGCTAAGTCTCCGTGAGGCTCTCCTCTCTCAGACATATTTTGAGATAGTTTATTTAGGAGAAAGAACAGACCTTAAATCAGCAGAACCACCACAGAGAAACAGAATATTTACATGAAGCTACATCCTGATACCAAACATGATGAAATCCTCCGAGGCAGCTGTTAAGGAGATTGCCTAGCGGAAAGGAAATTCAGCAAACCAGATTATCTCTAACAGGCTTATCCACTGGAAAAAAATCATCAGAGCAGCGATGAGGTAGTTTTGAGAGACAATTAATGAAAGGTAGGGGAGATTGTAACAGGGTGACAAAAAGCGAGAATCCATAAAATAGATTGTCACAGCTGATCAGACATAAGGACATTATGTGACCCACTGTACAGCTAGAAGAGGAAAGGGGTGTCAAGAGGT
Source organism: Fregata magnificens (assembly GCA_013389945.1). NCBI lineage: Eukaryota > Metazoa > Chordata > Aves > Suliformes > Fregatidae > Fregata > Fregata magnificens. Next base: position 63,356 of record WAAD01030646.1, read on the forward strand.
TCACAGCGCCTTGTGTCTACGGCTTTGCCAGGGGCATAACTGAATTATCTTTTTTTAGACACAGCAAGAAGAAGAATTCCCCTGTTAGTTCAGTTGACAGCCATGAACTGGATCAAAAGTGGGTTTCCACCAGCAGCAGGGCACTCTTCCTTACAGCCCAGCCCCACTGCTCTTGTCCATAGCTACGTCCTGCAGCAGAAGGAGCCGTCTTCTCCAAAGCGTGATCTCGAACATATAAATCGATGGCAAACCACCAGCAAACTAAAAATGGGCGAAGGAGTAAAGCTCATGGGATGGTCTTGGACTGGAAACCAAGAGAGACCATTAAGCTCTTCCCACTGCTGCAGATTTCCTGGAGGAAACCACCGCTCATTGAGCTGGACCACGATGGCACACGAACAGCACAGAGCCATTGCTCTACATTGCATCGCTGCTGGGCTAACAGGGCTTTCTTTCTCTTACAGGATTATTCTATGTTATTTCCAGCCCAGACTCCTCTTAAATCTCTGACCTTAAGTCAGAGCTCAACAGCAGACAAGATAGGTAACCCTAATTTCTTATGTCTCCCTTCCCTTGCCTTGCATGTACCGCTACCCCCATGTACTCCTCAGCAGTGGAGCCAGGGAGAAAAATAAAGGAAAAAAAATCTCAATGGGGAAAGGATGAGGGCTCCTGGCACCGGAAGATGTCCTCACCATTAGCTCTGGCTGCAGACAGGACAGGCAGGGACAGACAGATTAAGGGATTTGCCTGAGCTAATGACATGGACATCTTTCCACTGACTTCACTAGGCTTTGGACCAAAATCCTGTACAAAGAGCTGCACTCAAGAGCTATCAAGGAGCTTAATTCATTAGCATTTTTTACGTACTTTGAGATCCTTGAATGAAAGGGGCTATCAAAGTGCAAAGTCATTTTAATGATAACAGTCTAAGAACTGCAAGTTCAATCCTTCAGTCTAAAGTCTTACGGCACAAATGGTTTTGTAACACGAAGACACCACAAAGTCCTAAGAGATATTAAAACTTCCTTTCAAAGACTTCTACTAGACACTGGTTTTCTCATATTCCCTTTAACTCCACAAATTCTGACGGTAATTTTTAAATTTCCATGCAGCGGCGCGGACCCAAACCCACTTAGGGAAAGCAAGAGGATGCAAAGCCTACTGCAGCCCCTGAAAGGCTCTCATTGGTGTCAGCAGGCTTGACACGCTTGGTATGCCGTGCAGGACACTGACCGCAGGGTCTAACCGCAGGGGACCCATGCGGCCCTGAATTCCTCCCATCATCTTGGGAAGCAGAAAATAAAGCTATCATGGGCTTTGTGCATGTGGTCCTCCAAAATTATACAAAGGAATGGCACACAGGCAGCACGAGAGGACACAAGGCAAGAAGCCTGGCATGACCACAGGTTGGCCTTGCGCGCGGTTACTTTTCTTCTTCAAAATAAAATCTCAAGCCTATAAAAACATTGGCAGCAGGCGCCGGAAGATGCACAGTGTACTCTTCTATCGTTTCGCTGGTGGAATAGACTTCATCCTGTTTCCTCTGGCCCCAGATCAAGCAAGACTCCTCGCAGGAATTTTCCATTATCCCGTGGCAAACATACCAGGGCAATCCGGCCGCTTAACTGACTTACACTCTGACCCCCCTCTTCAGCAGCAGTGAGATCATGCATAAAGCACAAGCCATTTCTCATACAACACGCCAATTCCAACGCCACAGCTGAAGCAAAGAGGGGCTGGAAATCCTGGGCTGTGTTACAGAACTGCAATGGGGTGATGGAGACATCACTGGTCTTCTCCGCTCCACCTCTGCCCTCATGGCAGACCCTCCTGTCCCCCATTCCCAGTGGCTGAGCCCCTAATTTATTTCCACAGCCCAACAGATTCAAATCCAGGGGAAGTATGGAAACCCTCAGTATCACTGCTCTGTTTCTACTTTGGTAAATCCTCTTCTTGCACTGCTTTTACACTAGTCTGCGAACTCCTCTCCAAAGCCCGTGCAATCATCCCACCATCCGTCACAGCTGGATCTCCACGTGAAAGACATGGCGAGTGCCAAATTCACCCCCCAGTAACTCAAGGGGAGAGCATCCCAATGACTTCAACTCCCATCCTCAGGCAGAGGGGCTCTGGAAACACGTGCAAACCCTACAACACCTTTACGGACACATCAGAGACCATCAATTAACACAGGTGCCCTTGAACCACCAAGGATCAGGAACCTCCCTTTTGCACTGCGGGGTGGTGCAAGGGCTTTGCCCAAGGTGCACTCACAGCGCTGATAAACACACAGAACTTACCCCGGCATTCTCTATGCCACATTTATTTGCTCAAGAAAAAATGTTAGGCATCTCCTCCTCCCTGCTCATTTCCGATGTGGTTTCTACTTTCCCCGGGGTCACAGGCAGCGACAGGGATCCCTGAGGCTTATTTGTGTTTGGAGCCATCTGCTAAATCAGGGAGGGTTGAAACAGTCTACAAGACAAACGAGTCACTGAAGAGCGCTGTGGTTTCCTTAGTAGGGCTGACCAAGTGACAAAAAAAGATTTGTTTTACTCCCTCTTCCCAGAGATCTGGTCTTGAATAATGCGAGGGCTCAGCTGCAACTACATAATCTCTTCCAGCAGCATGGTTCATATCACCTTGGAGAAGACAGAAGGCTGCAACTCCAAAAACACATGCTTAATTACACTGCAGCATATCAACTCTTTCACTTGGTTTAGTTTGCAGGGGACAGGGAATGCCAGGATGTCTCACCCCACAGATATCTGCACTTGAGTCATAACAGTCTGCGGGTGCCCACTCCCTCCCCTCGGCCACCACACCCTTCATTAAGCAGTCTGCAAATGAACTAAAAAAGCCTTAATCCTGCAAACAGCTTCTGCATCACGAATAGAGAACAGCTCCGCTGTCAGCATTGCACGAGGGGGAGAGGAGAAACCGTCCCCCAGCCCAGGGACGGGTGCACAAAGCCCACATTGTCCCGCGCCGCAATTAACTCCGGGGGGGGGGGGAAGGCCAAGCTTTTCTATTTGTGAAGGGGCAAAGCTTTTCTAGGACACATCCAGCAAACGGCAGGTTCATACCCTGCAACATGCAAGATATTGCTTGCACACCCCAAAACCCCATTTGGGGTAAAGACCCCCATGGCACCGGTGCTGCATGTGCAGACAGAGCCCAGGAAGCTGCAATTTCAATATCCCAGCCCCAGCTTACACTCGCTGGCATTTTTCTAACATAATGAGTTTTACAGGGAAAATGAGATCTGAAGCCTTTCAAACCCTCTTTACAATTTGTCGGCACCTTCCTCCCACTGTAAGGGATGAAGTTGTCGGGAACGCCGTGAAACAAGTGCCACATCACCTCTTTGAAACAAAAATATCAAGGGACCACATCACGTCTTCAAATATTAATCTGTACTTACCAACTAATCAGCACCGACAAAAATAACTCATCTAATTATCAGAACACTACCACTTAAATAATGAATTATATGCCTTATTAAAAAGTATAATAGATTAGAGGACGTGAAACAATTGCAATTAGTAAAACAAGAAACGCTAGGAAACAAAAACCCCTAGAAGTGTGATCTGAATTGTGAAATTAACCTTCCAAAACAGTGCCTGATCTCTTCAGACCCATCAAGTGGCAGGAACATTTGAAGCCGATTGCAATTCAATGAATACAGTTTACCCTAAAGTTACTGAAAACGCCTTTTAAGACCTTGCCTCCGCTGCTCAGAGCATTGCTCTCTCCCCCACCCCATCTCTCCTGCCCACACACCCCTTCGACACGCAAAAATTTCTGGAATACAAAAAAAATGTCAGTCCAGCCAGGAGCTCCTCGCACCATGCAAGGTGCAAACCCAGCCCTCGCCCACGGGGGCTTTCTGCAGGAGGACAACTCCTGTTAAACCTGCAAAGGTGCTGCGTGAACCAGTGACTTTCCCCAGCGTTACCGGGAGCAAGCGCTCACCGGGAGCAAGCAGACTTCTGTGCATGTAACTGCTTCGTTAGAGGAGTCGGGGTGGGGGACAGGGACACTGCTGCAGATAACAGCCAGGGGAACGAGGGATGCTTTCCAGCACTTAACGCAGGAAGCATTCTCAGTTTTAATATCACCCAGTCCCTCTGTGCTGCACATTAACCAGACTCAGCCCCTGCCCGATATAACAGCACAAGGTGGAGAGAAAGGGTGGGGAACGCACAACATCAAACCAGCCTCTCGCTGCTCTCGGTCCAGCTCTCCATCCCCGCCCTCTCCCGCGCATACCCCAATGGACAACGTGACGTCTCCCCATTGCACGACGACTTAAGCACTCTTGGGTGAAAGACACCCCGGTACCTGCGTTTACAGCAAAGCTTAGCCCTTTGCTTATCTGCTCAACCATCATTACCAGCACAACCTGTGTATCTTCGCAGGGATCCTGTAACCGGGGCTTTTAACCATGTGGTTTCTTCCCTTCCTGATGCAGAACAAGGAACAATTTAGTCTACAACCAATGCTCAAAGGCCCCTCAGCAGAAGCAGAGCAAGCAAAATTGAGTTTTCTGAGTTCCCCCCCCCCCCCCAGGAAGGGGGAAGACCCCCACCTCTAGTCCTGCTGGATGAGCTGCAGCATCTCACGAGCATTTCAGGAACACGGAGTAAGGGACCTCCTTGTGCCACTGCAGCAACGCCCAGTGCTGCTACAAACCCGACAGGCTCCTCTGCCCACGTCCCTGAGCGCCTGTGAGCGCCCAACCTTATACCTTTGTGGGTGACTGCTCCAACAGATGCTTCTTCTGTGACCCCAAGTCAGACCTGGTCCTTCCCATCCATGGTCTGCAAGATCCTGCGAGCCCTCAACCCCCCTTCTCTGCACTCTTCAAACATCAAAGGGTGGATAAATCCCCTAGATGCCCTTGGCTTGGTTTTTTCCAGGACTCCTTCTGTTACATCCTTTGCAATATTTACCTTCTGAGGGCTTTAATGTTTGCTACAGTCCTGGCACTACTCAGATGCAGAATGGCAGCACACGCTCCTAATTGTACCCCAGGGTACAATTTCTCTAGAGAAAAAGAGAAACCTATCGACTGCAAAACATTTAAAAAATAAATATAAAAAAATCCAAAACACTAGGCATCTTTGAGATGGCATAATAGGACCCGAACAATGGTAACTGATCTTTAAAATAACATCCTTCTTCTAACCAAGAAGAAAGATAGTGAGCTAGTGAAATTCTTCTTCGTTTTAAACCAGCCTTTTAATAACCTGAGCGCTGTTCGTGTGGATTGGGGGGTATGGCAATGACAAATTAATTCACTTAGCATCCAAAATTAATTTTATTTAGCCCAGCCCTGAATAATTACCATCATTCCTTGCAAGGAGGTCCTCAAATTCCTCCCTCCAATAACCTGCACCAAGTTAGATGTTGGATGAAGAATAAGAGGCTTTTGGTTAAACTTCCCCTTGTAGTGCTCAATACACTGCAACTCACAGTTGGGTTTGCTGCATTTTTCTCCTTACAGGTAATCCACAGGCACCTTTACTAAAATAAAGCATCTTTGGTTTCTTCAGTGAATACACCACCTCTAGCCTACTCCACCTTTAAAAAAAAAAGAGGCTTTCCCCCCAAAAAACATGTTAACATTTTGCACGAAAATATTTTCCATCTGAGCTCACTTTTAAAGGGAGAGTTTCAGCTGGAGACAATTAGGAAGGTCAGGAATACAAACCAAAAAGCTGAGGGGAGGAGGTTATGCACTGGCAGGGACCGATAGCCCACTATACGTGCACTTAGCCTGGAGCATGCGGCTATACACACTGCAGCCTGTGGAACTAGCTGGGCACTCAGTATCTCGTGTAAGAATACTTGTATGCATAGATCCTTCAAGAGAAAGTAGTCAGCCTTGACTTCAGAGATTTTGCATCACGCACATTTTAAATCCAAACTAAAAAAGTACATCCTCTTGCCCACTCGCAGCTCAGAGTATATACAAAGTGCGTTAACGCATGGGAACAAGAGAAAACGACTGGAAATGAAGTGAAGTACAAGCCAAGGTGAAGCCAAGTTGTTTGTTTTCATTACTAAAACCCACAGAAAAGAAATGCAAAACATGAAACAGCCCAAAGCCAACGGCGAAAATCACATTCAGTCAGAGGATTTTCTGAGGGTAAATGTTTGTTTTTATCCCCGTGCACTTAGGTCAGCTTGAATTTATGTTAATATTACCAACAGAGCAGCGCCAAGATACTCACACTTAACAACCTGCAGGTTTTGGGGGTTTTGTTTGGGTTTTTGGGGGGCTTTGGGGGCAATTGTTTGTTTGTTTGGGGTTTTTTTAAATATTAATTTGTCTTCCTGAACATAAATACCCAGCACCCACCCCCCCTTTCCCATTCCACCAATATAAGCCTGCAACACCTACAGCAACACTGATTTTGGCCACAATCAGTGGAGACTGCAGCCAGCCCAACACCCTCATTTATTCTAAGCATCATCTTCTCACCAAATCCCCATTCTTCACATTTCGGTCTGCTACTGTGAGCATGGTAGCATCTGCACGCTGGTTAGCCACCCCTTGCTTACGTTTCTCGCCTCCGGTCTCTCCGTGCTAAATCTCTGTCCTGCCTGGTGCTCGCAACACCAAGTTAATCATCAGTTGTGAATTTAATTAATATGTTGTTTCTCCCTTCAACCACATCATCAATAGAGTTGATAAATCAAACGTGCCATTGTACTCAGTAACACTGGATTTGTGATATCGCCCAGAGGACCAGGACACGTAAACCGAGGGATGAAATTCATCGAGACATAAATACAGCATCCTCATCTGTGACAGTCAGATATAATCATACTCCAGTGATGTGAGCATTATATAAGGGAACGTTGTGCTCTTGCCTGCTCGACAGAAATGCCACAAGACCAATACAGAAAAACATAAAAACTCGCTGGCAATTCATTTCATACACCACTTCTCGTTCTCCTTTTATTTGTGCTGCCAGATCAGTAACATTTACTTTTGTTTCATAAAAGCTCAGGTAGAAAACAATACCGACGGGGCAGTATTTTTATTTATTTTGAATGGAGGATGGAGCCTCAAGATGGGGAATGCTCTGTTTGTCATGCTCGAGACTGTTAGGTTCCCCCCCGTATGACAATCGAGCTGAACCCTCAAGCGCAGCGGTGCTTTCCCATCGCAGCCCCCGGCATGCACCACAGCCCCCGGCGTCAGTAAAACCACCAGGAGGTTGTGATGAAAACTGAAGACCGAAGCAAAGCAACATATATAGCTAGCATCAACTTGAGACCAACCTCTCTAAACCAGCCCCACAACAGCAAGCCTTAGACCCTCGGTCTCCACTGCGGATGTCCAGCACTGCAATATCTGCAACCTGACCATGCATCCTGTAGTTCACCAGATCCTGCAGTTACTTGGTACATGAGGTTTTGCACAGCCACTGGCCAGGAAGTAGCCATCAGAAAGCATCTTTTAAAAAAGAAAAAAAAAGAAAAAACCCAAACAAACCAAAAACCTCATCCCTGTGCAATCATGTGGCTCAGCTTTTATTTCTGCTTTTCCTTCAGGTTTGTGCGGAGCAGCCTGGCTGAGGAGAACTTCCCATCTCTCAGAGCACCAGCAATGCGGAAAGCTCCTAGGGCGAGCCTATTTAAATGCTAATGAAAGGGGCAAGGCCAAGCATGAAGAGAAGAGGCAGGGTTCATTCACCTGATGGCACCGGCACCTCCTTACCACCTCCACCTGAAGGACCTAGAGGATCAATCCAAAAACACAAGGGTCCTAGATGCGGGTCACGACCCCAAAAGAGCCGAGAAGATCTCAGTGGATGCTCCGGGACACCAAGACTTGACAGAAGAGACACTTCCCCGAGTGGGTCATGAAGAGGCATTGGGCAATGAGCAGTGCTGGGAACACCCTTGAGGAACCAACCCTGCTTGCAGGCACCTCCAGACGTAATTTGACGCAAGCACGACGGCCTTCACCAAACACAACCCTTAATGAAGCTGAAGCAGTGCCTCAGCAGTGACGCAGCCAGCAGGAGAGATTAATGTTATGGGTGGGATCATCTCGCCTGCTGCCCTGGCTCACGCTACAGTCGGTGGGGAGAGATCGGCATCTCCCGAGGACCATTCATCTCCTCCTGGGACATTTAAAATATCCGGGAAGAAATGCCCTCTGGAGGTACCGGTCCCTGCCCTGCGACTGCGCAGGGAGCCCCAGCAACCAGCCCGGACAAGACCCGTACCTGTCGGAGGGCTCAGCTCAGGCGTGACGAGTCTCGGCACAGGAGCCCTGCCAAGGTTCAAGTGCTTCGCAATTAACTTTCACAACAAACCAAAGCCTCAAGAGCTTTTAATCTCCAAATAAGTAGGAGATGTGGGTCCATGCCAGGGCTTTTGTTCCCTCCTTTATGGACGAGGCACTGATAAGGACCTCGCTGCTTTTTGTCTGTTTGCGAGCACACCCGCACAATGGGAGCTCCAGTTATCTTGCCTTCATTTCCATAGCAGGCTAACGAAGGAAAGTACGGTGTAGCTGTGCAACAGGTTAAAACACGGGGAACATTTGCTTAGCCGTTCAACCTCATGCAAATAAGCTTAAAGGAAATGCTGAAGAGCAAAGGTAAAAATTCCAGCACAGGTACCATCCACAACAAAAATCTCCTGGTTGTGCTGCTGTTCTCCACCATAAAAGCAAATTAAAAAAATAAAAATATTTAAAAAAATACATACATTCATGAGTTCATCAGAAAGCAGCTAATCTTCCCTGCTAGCTGTCATTTATAAGAAGTGAAATAACTAACAAAGCAAGTTCGTGCTTGCCTGAATAAACAGGCAGGAAGGAAACTGCTGTGCACAGATCCCAGCCTGGCAGGTTAACGCACCGGCAACGGCTCCTCATTAGGATTCTTCATCAGCGATGGCACTTGTCACACAGACAGACACCGTATGCATGTTTACGGAGTTCAGCACCTGACCAGCACCTCATCGTGATAATATTTTTAATAACACCCAGAACAACTCACCTGTGACTAACGCGACTCTCCTGCACGCCCCTCCTCTGTCATTATGAAATGGAGATGCCTGCAGCAGCACGCGAGCACGCACGCTGCCTGCTGCTTTACCCGGCAAAGTTTTGGCTAAAATTCAGAAAGAATTGGCTGTATATTACCCAGGACAATATTTACCCAGCTCGAGCGTGAGCGCACCGATAAAATACGGTGTTTTGTGTAGCACTTGTACTAGGATCTATGGGTTCTGTTGTGCTCTGGACAGGCTCCCGTAACTCCCCGACATTGATAGAAGCTGTGCTCACGCATGCCGAAGCAGAAATGGCCTTTTTGGCACTGCACACATATTGAAAAGGGCTTTGGCCCGGTATGGCGGGGTGCCTGCAAAAGCCACAGGGCGAGGGGATGAGTTACAGGCGGGCAGCCGACATCCTCCTTGATTTAGTTCAAGTCCCAGCCGTAGCATCTGTGGTACCCTACACCTCGTCTCTCCACCCTTGTTTCCTAATAGACTGGAATAAAGGAAAATCTTTGTGCTTTTATCCTACATTCAAAGTCCTGTGCTCGTTTATTTTCCTTACTGTTTTTTACTCATTTTCAACAGAACAAACGATAAAAACTTTTTAGCAATGTTAATTACTAACTCAATACTGCTCTTCTAATGACATATACACAGATTTACAATGAGATCAGAGCAGTTCTGCTAATCAGGGATAAACCTAGTATACTGTAGAGGGTTATACTTTTTTATTAGTCTTTCTTGTTGGTCTAATTAACGGTATTACCCTCTGAACTGTGTACACACACTTAAAGAAATTCAAGATACGCTAAAAACATGCCCCAGAGGAACCAGAGTACATTTAATAATTTCCTACCGGTTATCTCCAGCTTTACGTCCATTCATGCCATCCATTTGTAGCCAGCAATACCCAACTCACCCTTCTTAAGATACTTGGTTTGATAAGTGTCTTTGGCCATTGATATTAAAAAAAACATAAACAAATTTATTTTCAGAGCATCACTCTAATTTCTCCACTTCCCCTCTCCTCACCAGATTGTCGCAAAGATATTGACACTCATTTGCTGACTCAAGTCCAGGAAAAATCCAAAACATTGCTGCAAAATAAGCTTGTACTTGCATCAGCAATAACGACCAAAAAATGAATTAGCAAATGAGAGCTACCTTGCAAAAACTGCAGTTAAGCAAAATGTCCCCCAATTTGGAGTCTTTATGTACAGCTGCAACTAAAAGGAACCGGCATAAATCACAGTAAGTCTTCAAGGGTTGGATAATTTCCCTTCTCCAAGAGAACCCAAAGCTCAGCTGCTCCCAGCGCGGAACGTTGGATCGGAGGATCCAACACCAGCATTTTTAAAGGTATCTGGGTGACTTCAAGCACCCAGCCCAAGATGACGCTGGGCATAAGTTTCTGCAGCAGGGATCTACCAACCCAACAGTCAAAGCCGCTTATGCATGTCCTGACCAAGAGGCAGGTCCCTGCAACCCCACGGGTGCCAAAATACCTCACCAGACCTTTCAACCCCATGGGCTTGGCTCGCGCTATGGCAAAGAACTGGATCGGGTCACCCACGTTCTCACAGAGCTAGCAACCATCTCCTGGTGTAAGAATGGCACCAAGGGGTAGAAACGACCCTTCGAAGTTAAGGGAAATGAACCTTAGCAGCGGCACCAAATCCCACGCGTCCAAGAACCAGGTATATCAGCACGTTAATGAAGGTCCTGAAGTAGGGTGCAGCCCTGCAAATCTATACCCAAATACTGCTCCCAAGGCCATCCACAAAGGGTCCCTCACCAACGAGGATTTACTTGATTTCTCCCTGCCCAATAGTCATATCCACTGGAAAATGTGACCGTGCAAAGCCAGGTTTGACTAAACCTCGTGATGAGTTCAAAGGTGTGCGTGCTGACATCACGGTATCGACAGGTTGTCACTGGCAGACCAGCCAGCTCTGCTCATTTGATATTATCTGGATCCTTTAATGCTGCCAACAAGCGGAGTTAATGCGTTATCTGCATATGGGGTTTTAATCCTGCAGGGTGGCCATTACCATGTTATTGTTGGACTAATTAACAGGCAGAGCTCTCATGGCTTCCCCCCTCAGAGTAAAACAAATAGAAAATAATCACAACCATATATCCAGATTTAGCATCAGGCTATTTCCAGGAGCTACAGACGCTCTGGTGCGCAGCAGTCCAACCCCGGCAGCGCAGGGAGCACTACAGTCCACAAACCACAAGAGCATCAAATAAACCTCAGCCCAGGATAATATGGTTCCATTTAAATGAAAAAGACAAGAATCTTTAAGGAACCTACAAGGTATTCAAACCTATTTAGTAAGGTGTTTTCCATTAATCTTCCCATACGCGTAATGCTGAATCAAAGATGTTCTGCCACTGCAGAGCAAACGTGCCCATCAGAGGAATTACACCCAAAATGAAACTGGTCCCTAATGAATGCACTCCGAAACCACAGTGATAAGCAGGGTGCAGAAGATGTGTTAAATTAGATCATTTACCAAAACACCCTGGAAATGATGCATGCCCAAGGAGGAACAGCACATAAAAAGCTTCTCTGCAAAGGTGGCAAAAATGCAAAGCACTTTTTGAAGCTTTGCTCTGCCTGAAAGCTACAATACATCGTTCTCCGTGCTGCACCTGGAGTGACCTCAGCAGCTGCCGGTGACCTGCCCAGGGGCCACACACCTTGCCCCGGGGAACAACGGCCTCTGCAGACCTTTATGCAACCCCAGCAAAACTTTAGCAGCTTGCAAGCAACTTCTGGGAGCTCAAGTCCCAGAGCTGGACCAAAGCCACACAACACGGGCATGAGAACATAGACAAGTAGGGCATAACCCCTGTTCCAGCATGCTGCATTAACCCCTTTCTCTCCTTTTGAAGACTGCTCATTCAGCAGCTCCTAAACTGGGGCACACAGCGCTGGGCACTGGGCAGAGGACATCCCCAGGAGGAGATGCTCGGGACTGGCCGGTGGAGAGCCGCTCAGCTCCCCTCCGTTTCCAGACTCGTCCCCACCACCGCCTCTCCCAGCAGCTCCAACAACCTACCAAAAGCATCCGTGTACAAAACCATCAGGACTCCAGGGCTTTGCAGGAATCCACCCTGAAGCTGACACTCAGGAACTGCCCAGCTACCTCATAATTAATAAAGCCTGCAGCATTTTTGCTTATATTACAACACGCTACTCCAAAATATGCCTTTGTGGCATTAAATACAGCCTTTTTGCTAAACAGGTGGCCCTTCTACAGTTTCTCAGGCCCACACCACTATGAGCTTTTTATTTTGATGGCTTTTCCCACAGGAGCCACACAGCTTCAGCCCCATCAACTCCTGCTACTTCTCATGGAAATTTAGTAACTCCTTTAAATCAGGCCTCTCACCCCAAACCGTCAGTTTTGGACCTCTCTCCGCCACGAACGGAGATCACGCAGGAAACCAAAGCTCATTTGAACAAAGCTCTGCGCGGCTTTAAAACGAGCTCCGTTCCCAAGGATGACAATAACGATCTTTGCAGATTCAATTATATGATGCAAATGTGGCGGCGAGCACGCCACGTCTCCACCTGAAGCGGTTCCCCCGCTCCTGCCTGAGCCATCACTTTGGAAGGAAAGAAATAGTGACAAATTTGGGCAAAGCCATTTAACAACTCTGGATACATTACAGGGAACATAAAAGTTCAAGGAATTAACGTGAAGAATCTGCAGGTGGATAAAACGACAGGTTTTGCCCGAGCAGATGATGGAATAATTGACAAACATAAAAGCAAATAATTGGGTGCATTTAAGGCTAGAAAAAACAATGCCGAACACACACACACACAGAGAATACTTTGCCATCACAGGATGAGGAATCCATTTTCTGAATGTGCTGCTGTCACACAAAAATGACAAACAACATTGTTCAGCTCCAAGGGAGCATCCGATGCCCAACGAGTAACTCCAAGGTGGGCTCTGCTCTTGCACCCTCAGTGAGGGGTCACTCCAGAGAAGCACTGCAGATGTGCACAGCTCCGAGCTGAAAACTGATCCCTCAAGGTCTTCTCCAGCAGCACCGTTGTGCCCAGACCCCGCGCAGCAGGCTGCGACGGCCGTGCCAAAACATGCTGTGCCCTCCTGGCTTTCGCATCAGAGGGCAGCTGCTGTTCAAAATTCAAAATGCAGCTGCACTTGGAGATTTTCCGACCGAAAATCTCACTATAGTCCACTAAAACCTTTACAGCAGTCCTTTAGGTTTCTTCTAAGATGTTTTTTTTCCCCCTCCTGCAACTTAAGAGAGCATCTAGACCATCCAAATCTAGACACAAAAGTAAGTTCCTCAAATCTATTCCTCACATCAATTCACTTTGCTTTCCACCCCTAACACAGCACATCTCCCTGAAAAACAGCCAAACGCTTCCCACGCTTGCGCACCTACAGCAAATTTCGACCCACAACAGTATCTTACAGCAACCAGAAATACCCTGGAAAAGATACCGCTTTATGATGGGAGGGCAGAGACGGCTCAAACCAGCCCACAAGCTGAATCCTACAAACACCCTTTAACGCATCCCTGAAGGGTATGCAACGCTCTTGTGCATACCTGAACACGAACAAAACACCAAGCTAAGCATTTTAGGATATTCTGCTGTTAAAAGGGAGCAAGGGAAGCTGTTACTTAGTGCAATTAGCCTGCCGCATGGATACTGCGCGGACCCAGTCCCGGGCTTCTCGTTCAGCCCATCAGTAACCCCACGCTATTTTTCCCCAGTTAATTTCCAGGGGAGGATGACGGTCAGTTTGCTTAAGAATAACGGGCTGGAGCAGAAGTGTGCAGGTGCACTGCCAGTCCTCATCTATCATCATCTCTGTGCTTAAATGGCATGCATGCTCACATGCATTCACTGTTGGAAAACCCTCCCTTTCTAAGGTGGCCAAGGGATTTGGTTGGCAAGTTAACATACTGGGTAGCGCAGGTTGTTACTATCAGAAAGACACGTCCACTTCTGCAAATCCCACGTTTTTGTAAGAATTAAAAGGCAAATGAAAATAGAGACACAAGTCTCAGAGAGGCTCTCGGTTACAAACCCCAAACGTTGCCAGGGTCCTCAATCTGCTGGAGCAGAGGTGCAAGCCCCGTTTCATCTTCTCTGCAAAAAAAATACCTCTCCACAGCAATATCAGCTCTCCGGGTTTGACTGCTGTTGCAGAAAGGAGTCACAGAAAAACCTGAAGACAGGCATCAGCATGGCATTGTGCTCGCCTGCTTTCTTTACATCCCACATATCATACCGTTCACACCAAATACTATTTTCCACGCCCCCCCCGCCATGCATGCTATTTTCTGCAGGAAGGAGATTTAACTCCCTGCTGAGGGAGGATGCACACTCTCACAAGAGAGGAGGTGATGGAGAGGTTTGGGATTTTCCCCCAGATGCCACCCAGCGAAGCAGGACAATAAAGCAGAGATTGCATGGGAGAGGAGCGCGTCTCCAGGGACGGCAGCAGCAAAGGCTGCGACATGCCAGCTCCCCATCAGATAACCCCGAAGGTTCAGCTCCCAGATGCAGCCTGTAAAACCTATGAAATTTTAATTTAGAAGGAGAAGGGGCATGAAAAGATACGAGGCAGAATGACTCCATAAGGACTGAGAAGGGTGAGAAATGGATTTACGGATGTCCTCAGAAGAGATGCTCCTTCCAGAAAAAAAAGCTTGCAGAAGCAGCAAGGGATATGGGTGATTCTCCAAGGCTGGAATGCAGCCCAGCCCTAGACCACAGCGCAGCAGGGCATCACTCACTCCCTTTTCCTCCTTCAACGAGGAGGCTGATCCTCTCCCAAACACTGGGCCTCCTGGGTGCCCACAGGAGATCCATGACACCTTTACCATGGCACCACACTCCCCTTCATCTTTTCGTGGGCATCTTTGCTCCTTTCCCATCATCTGAGCGATCCGAAAGCAAACTCCAGCCACGACGCTACCCGTACTTAAAACCTGCAGCTGACCACACACCTGAAAAGCAAGACTCAAGAGCTTTTTGCATTCTCATGGCAAACACAGCCCTGCCTGCTGCAGCCCGCGCAGATGTTTGAAATCCTAATGACAAAAGGCCATTTCTCATCAGGTGCTCTATGCAAAAACCACAGCTCTTCGCTGCAGCTCATCTTCAGCACTCAGAAGCAGATGTCTTTGCAATTTAGCAAATTTTGGACACAGACATGCCACCTCACCAAGCACAGCCAAAAACCAGACACCTGCCCCAAACCCACCCCCACTGAGTCTAGCTGGCAGCTGGGAGCAGCCAGCCGGCATCGCACACAGCCAGCTCTGTCCCCGTCCCGGCGGCTCCTTGCAGGGATCCGAGGAAGGAGAGGACTAACAAGATTAGAGAAATAAGCAATTTATCAGACTACTGAAGCCGCGCAGCCAGAGCCCAGCTGAGGGGCACCGGGGTGTCAGGATGTCCCTGGGAACCGCCGCCTCTGTCCAGTGTCACACTCAATCATAATCAATACATCTGCAAAGTTGTTCTTACCCGGCGACGCATTGTCCTCCTATAAAGCCTCTGTTATCTTAGGTCCCCTTAGTTCACAGCCTGTCACCATCACTCAACCTCAGCCTCTCACCCTGGCGAGGCACCCCCAAGCCTCCAATTACCCCCCTTGGCCAGGGGTGCACGAGCAAAACTTTAGGAAGAGCTTTTCCTCCCCTCTGCAACTCCTGCAAACAAACCGACTACGAAAAGGATTTCGGCCAATGCTTTCAAGAGCAGTTATTCAATGTCTGTTCTGGTGGGAGAGCTCAAACCTGCTTTTTTTTTTTTTTTTGAAAAAAGCTAAACCCATTCCACCTCCTGCTAACACAGTACACTTCTCCAAACGTCAAAATATGTATTTGTCTAGCTTAAGGTCTCCAGACCTGTTGCTTCCACAAAATCCATCTCAATACCTGCAAGCATCAGCCATGAAGACTCGTGCACAATTATAAAGCAAGAGAAAGCAGGAATAGATTGCAAGTCTGCCAGCAGTGAGGAGCAACGCCCCGAGCCCTCGGCCTCCCACAGGTGAGGACGTATCCTGAAAAATGAGGCCTCTGGTCGACCGATTCCCCGGGGTTTTGCGCGCGGACATAACCGCAGCCTGGCTCTGCACGCCGCGCCGCATTACGAGCGCACCGGTTCTGCAAGCTGCTGCGTCAGTACCAAAGGCTCTTATCTCACGCTTCGCTGTCAACAAGAAATTATGAGAATTGAATTTTAATAAGGCGAAGACTGAAGCTTTGCTATATAACATGCTAGCGCTGAAGTTTAGTGCCTAATTTATAGCGATGTACTTCAGCCCTGTTTGGTGCAAGGAGAGGAGAAGGGACCACATTTGCCCTCAAAGGCTGGGCAATGAGCCTCCCCAGCTGCAAACCCTCTTCTGGCAGCTCAGAGTGTTTCATACTAAGGATGAAGATTTTTCTGCATCGCCTGGCCCTGGTGCCAGAGAACACCGAGTTTACTAATGTATCTGGAGTAACAAAGAGTAAGTACTGGGAGGGAAGGCTGTCCTTTTGGAGGATACCCAGCCCCACCAGTGATTATTTGAGAGTGCCCAAATCGAACAGACAAAATCGCCCTTAATCTTCCCCAAGTTTAAGAGCGGGACCTGTCTATACATCTAACACCAAATGTCTTCATGGTTATGCTACAAACTGGGGAGTCAGAAACCCTGGATTAAGTCCTCCTTCAACGTCAGGGTTTACTTGAGCTTACTCATCCTCAGGAGCTTCACTAAAACTCCCCTGGACAGGCCCTAAAGGAATGATAATCTAAATATTATGCTAGCCATGCCAGATGAGGCTTTTGAATAGGAAAACTCCAGAAAGGATATTTTAAATTAACATCTTCAAAGACTAAGTCTTAACAGGGACCTGAAGTGCTATCTTGCAGCCAGTTCCTTGCATCTAAAACAACCATGTGAATATTACTATGCACAAGTTTCTTTCCCAGTACATGCAATTGTTTCAGAGCATGAAACTAATTGCTCCCTCACCCCATGAACTACGCAGGACAGAGGTAAATAAAGAAGGAAATTATTGGAAAGAGTAATAGTATGGCAAGACCTTGATCTTGCTGTAAGCTTGGTGTAAAAATGCTCCTGACACCCGACTGGACAGCAGTATCCAAATTCCTCGGGTTCCTTCACAGTATCAGCTCTCAAGCTCTGGAAGAACAAATAGCAGGGAAGATTTCGGAAAAGATGAAAATGGTACATCTTCAACAGCCTGAGATGATTACTCGCAAAGCAGCAACAGCACAGAGCGCAGAGGTAACTGATTGCCTCCCGGGCAAAAGTCAAAGTCTTTGTATCATAGCTACGAAAGTGTACAGAGATCAAAGACAAAAAGAGAAAACTCTATTTTAGGCTGTCACGAGCATAAAATGTTCTCCTGGCTCTTTGGCATCACCAACTACCAAGACACGCCTGAAATCTTTCTTATGCTGTGTATGCCAGAGATCACTACCCAGCAAGGAGAACAAATCAATCCTTTATTCCAAGAGCAGGGTGCAGCTCCCGCTCCCTTCCCAGCTGAATTTTGGCAGCGTCCGCGCAAACACCACCATCGCACCCCCGCTCCACGCAACGTGAGCTGGGACACAGCGACCACCCTGTGCCACCGACGCTCTGAAATCGGAAGTGAGATAAGCCAAATGCCGAGCGAGGTATTATTTATAACACTTAGCTATCGATTGCGCTTTACATCTTCAAGCACTTTACCAACATTAATTAATTAAGGTGTTTTCCATTTAATGCTGGGAGGAGACTAAAGCAAAAACATGAGGCTAAACGGACCAACCGCCTGATTCAGCACAGCAAGTCCTTGCACCCAAAGTTTGGATTTCCCCACAGATATTGCTTTTTACTCAAACTACGGAAAAATACAGGTGTAGATTCAGCCAAGACCCTAAGCCAAAAGCCCAGAGCTGCACCCAGCACGAACAGGGGCCACAGTCGACCACTAAGCTGCAACAGCACTCGCTGTGATGCTCTGCCTGCCTACCTGCATCCCCCCCCATCGCCACCAGCATCCCACCCCACCGCCGCAGCCTGACCCGGAACACAGGGCACGGGCATGCCTTTTGCTCGCAAATAATTCAACCAATACTAATTCAACCCAGAATTCAAACATGAGGGTGCTGACACATGGCTCCAGTGATGTTCCTGAGAGCTGCCTGTAATTGCTGCGCTAAGAACCGAGGATGTATTGATTCCCACCCTGATCGGCGTCCAGATTTACACAGAGGCTGCAGCCAAAATAGTTCTACCAGCAAACTCACCGTTTAAAAACAACTGTCAGGACTGAGAGGTTCGAATGATTAACGCTCACGCTAAGGACTGTAACAATACAAGCTTCATTCCTACCTACCTACGCACAACCCACTCTCCAGTACCGCTCTCCCTCTTTGCTGAATTCTTCCAGTTTTGTTTCAAATTACGTAAAACAGGCCCTCGAAGCGTACCTCGCCGCTGCAAAAATAGCGCATTATAGCGGAGAAAAGTCTCAGTGTGCACAAAAGGGGCAGAGTTATTACCTCGAGCTGTCTCAAGCTGCATCGTAATTATATGAATAACACACTTCACAAACTCAGTATTAATTACTGACTGAGCATGGCAGGGAGGCACACATTTACCTTCTTTCACATGACTTGGGACTGACCTGGAGCACCTGCCCGCAGCAATGAGATCACTGAGCTCCTTCCCACGACAAGCAAAGGGACCCGACGATTCTGCCACGCGCTTCTCAGCCAGGACCAAAGCAGATCCCCGCCGCAAACCCATCGGCCACCCGAGCACCACCAGCACGTCCCACATCTGCAACTGCAGGTAAGCAGCTGCCCACCCGATTCACCAGCCTCCTGCCTGCCTTTAACGTATCTGCGTAAATCAAACAGCCTGGCAACCCTCCTACTTACAAGACACACGACAGCAGAGCTATTCAGAGATACTTGATGTCGTCTCAAAATCCTCGAGGAGAAGCATAAGGCTTGCTACAGATATCTTGGGCCTGCCTATGCAAACACAGAGTGATGTAGGAGAGCATTTATGGCAGTATATAAACAATAGTACGAAACTTTGGGAGGAAATCCAAAACAGAGAGTGAATCTAATCAGTGGGTTTTGCAGAAACCAAGTACTCTCCCCCTTCTCCTCAACAAGCACGACGAACGCAATGCACTTCAGACGCAATTTTACACTTAACTGATTGGCTTCTGTTACACCACCAGTGGCACATGGCTAGATACATCACAAGTAAAATAATAGCCTCTTAAACTCGTAGGGAAGGAAAAACACATCTACAAGGCCATGGACTCACACCTTGTTAGGAAAGCGCCCTCGCTCCTAGACATCGGCACGCTCAGCCAAATTTGCCAGCTTAAAGAGCGGGAAGATGGAGTGAACCCTCCAGCAACTTCAGCAAAGGTGCCGTTCTTACACCCAGCCGAAGATGGGACCACTCTTTGCCAGCAGTCACGGGGACCCCACAACTCCAAAGCACACGTCATTATAGTTATTAAGCAGAAACACGCACGCTTCGGGGAACGGAGCACGTTTCTTCAGCACCATTACAGCGCACCAACTGTTTTCCAGCACGCCAACAGAAGAGGAGTTTTTCCCGTCACTCAACAGATTAGAAAACAAAACAGCAACCCTGACCCTTGGAGAACCACACACACGTCCCTCCCTTGCCGGGGCATGCTGCGGGAACAAAGGCACTGCCCCTCTGCAAAAATACACGCGTCTCTCCAAAAGCCTCCTGGAGAGGAAACAAAACAAAACACAGAGCACACCCACAGAAACAGGCGTGTGCATGAGCAGCCAAAGGATTTTACCTGCTTTTCTAGCTGGAAGGCTGCGTTTCCACACTCACGCTGATGCCCTCTGCAGCACGTCACCAGCTGCATTCCTGATCCCCCGGCTCCGGCGGGGGAAGATGAAGGCATCCTCCTTCTGCCCTCTCAGCAGATTTTTATAAAAGAAAGCGCCTCAGTAGCCTGGATGCGGTACACAGCAGGGTCCGGTTCAGATTATACCAACAGGCACGTATGCGTATCAGTTCTGGAGACACCTGAGCACACAGGTAACTTTACTCCCCGCGTACCCACAGCTACCAGGAAGCTCTGCTGGGTCCAGCTCCTGCCGCACAGCAAACCCACCTGATGACAGATTAAGTTTGTTTAACAGGTGGAATTCCACACACCACACCCCTGCTACCGAAGCGGCAAAATACAACAAGCTAGATGGAACAAATCCACAAATTAATCCCTCTAAATCAATTTGCATTAATGCCACAAACAACAAAACACCGGCGGTGCAACAGCAGGCTGCCGGGAGCAGTGATGCCCACCAAGAGCTACGCTACCTTGAAAAAAACCTACAGCTTAACCAAAACCAAAATGCAACTGTTAAATGACGCCTGACCGCCATACCAAGAGATACTCACAGCAAATAAGTAACAAGTAAATAACAGCCACTGACATTTTTATCACGCAGGTGTAAATTCAGTTCAGCTACCGGGATAAGGGGAGGGCTCGCACTATTTTTGCTCCGACACCAAGGCTGCTCCAGAGTGAACTGTCATGCAAGCCTGCAATTATTTAGTAAAAATATATATATATTTGTATTTAAGTGTTTCTAAAGTAACAGGGATGGCAGCACTACTTTGATTAGCCGGAAACAGTGAATTCCAGCCAGGCGAGAGCCAGACCCCGCCAAGAGCGCTGCAGAAACAATTTAGACCCCGTTTGTTAACCTTCACGCAAAGCGAAGAGCATAAATCACTGCCCGCTGCCCCTGCGCCCCGTCTTCCACGCTCGGCCTCCGCTGCCCCAGCTCCGACGCCTGGCGACAACTTTTTAGGGGTTCAGGGGTGGAGGGAGGGGGACGTATGCATCGCGTAGGGTCTGCGCGAGCCTTTCGCCCCCCCGCTACGTAACAGGGATGCCTCGGGTATTGGCCGGGGGGGTGCTCCCTGCAGCCGCCCACGGCACCGAGCTCCCCCGCTGCCGGGGCGGCTCGCCTCCCCCCGCCGCCGGGCTC